>CM052191.1:8716209-8823364 GCA_028455805.1 Lasioglossum figueresi
GTGGATAGTAACTACACTTTTAAGTATAATATCAAGAGTTTGACTTCCTCAATTTCGTAAATATTGTGTTGATTAATTTAGTCGATAGTCCAGGCTAAAACAAAGGGATCAATCGAGGTCGCTTTGGAGATGCACCCTAGTAACAGCTGTGGATAGTAACTACGCTTTCAAGTCTAGAATCTGGAGTTTGACTTCCTTAAATTTGTAAATATTGATCAATTTAGCTGATTGCCGTGGCTGTAGAAATCTAGGGTGTGGTTTGGTGAATTTCGCAATTAGTATTGTATATTGTCCAATTAAAGTTTGTAGTTGGCGACTGATCCGGAACATAAGGGACACTGTGAAAGTGTCAATATGACAAATGCAACAGTGTCACTCGATATCCTAGTAGAGGTAGCTGCAATGTTGGCAAAAGGTTGAGATTATTGCGAAATCCAAAGGTCTGTGATCGACTGGAATAGAGTTCCTTATAGGATCTAAAGAGGTCAAATATCATGGAACGAGCGATTATATTTCTTAGCATACTTTGCACCTGGTGTTGAATACATGTACTTTACTGCCAAAGCTATTCAACTGTCATAGGTATCAAGCTCCTGACACTCGGAGCTGGTTCCTCAAAAATCAATGTTACAGAGCAACGGATGTATGTAATAAAGTAGGAGACACTAAGCTTCGCGGCGATACTAATCGTTGCGTTACGAACTACAGGGATCAGTTACAGAACTAGTACAGCGATAATGTCTAAGGTAGCTACGACATTATTGGAGTTTAATGACTCTAGCTAAAGAGTGGACAGTTTCCAACCATTGAGTCCCAGATAGCCAGCTGATCCGAAGAACCACAGAGACCTAACCGAGAAGGGGCACATCAAAGATCCCCAAAACACCGACCCCAATCCCGGAGGTCCAAGTGCACTTCACCGCAGCATTCCTCATTTAACGATCCCCAAAATCCCCGGGAAGACCCTGGAGTCCCTAGATACGCATGGAACAGATGTCCACTCGGATGATCCGCTAATCGATTAACAGTGTTATCGCCGTGGGCCTATCAAAAAATTCTGGGAACAAATGTGGTCGGCGGGTCTCGGCGCTAGAACAGGAGGAAGAAGAATAAAAGGGTAGATAGAGCGAGAATGAAATGGAAGAGGATCGTCGAGGCGGGCCGGCTGAAAGGAACGGTTCCAGTTGTGTCCAGCATCGTGGGTACATCGCGGTTATCGGCGTAAAGCCGCGTTTACACGCGTGTAAAGCTGGTACGAGGTCTGGTTGACACCGCGACGCGGCTATGGAGCGCGCGAGAGAGCGGAGCGGAAGAGAAGTCCATGGGGACACGTAGGACGACGATGGTTTAGGCGGGGAGCGAGGGGGTCGAACGCACACCATGGGTAGTAGGAAGAAGAAAGAGAAGAACTCCGCGGACACCATTCCAGCGATGCCAGGGCCGTGTCGTAACAGGCTGGAGTGACACCACAATGCGGTGTAGCAATTTGTAGGCTCGCCCTTCGTCCTTCCTCTCCGCGTGTGTCTCCCTCTCGGGAGAGAGCCAGCCAGCCTCCAGCAGCAGCCGCCGCCTCCTCTTCCTCCGCTTGTATTTATGAGCCGAGTCCGGAGAACGCCTGTATCGGTTCCTCCTCGCGCTGGCTAAAGGCAGGAAGGACGCGTTCGCTCGCCTGCCCGTGCTCGCTCGTACTCCGTCCCGTGCGAGCAAGAGCGAGCAAGAGCGAGCAAGAGCGAGCGAGCACGAAAACGAGTACGAGGCGGTGTGCGCTCCTCACCGAACAACGCCGATCGACGACGAACAAGAAGAAGAAGAAGAGGCACACACGGAGGAGGACGAGAAGAAATCGGTGGGTAGCTGGAAGAGGAACGGAGAAAAGGCACCAAGGGGGCTAACTAGACGAGATCAACGCCGCGATAGTTGTCTCTCCTGCGTTTCTTCGCCGAAGAAGACGCAAGACGGAGAAAGAGAGAAAGAAAGATTCGGAGAAGGTGGAACAAGGTGGATAGACGTGCCTCTCGAAAGGGAGAGGGGAACAAGAGGGATAGAGAACATCGGGGGAGAGACATCTGCGGCGGTTGGATTCATGCGTTTGCGCGGAATAAGGGACCCGGCCGTGGAAGATAAGGGACGCTGATGGACCTTCCTTCCACGTTTCTTCTTCTTTCTTCCTCCTCTTCTTCGTCGTGACTCTTTCCGTCTCTGTCCTTCTCTTTCTACCTTCGTCCCGTCCTTTCCTCGCCTTCGTCTTCTTCTTCTTATTCTTGCCTACCCTCTTCCCTCCCTGCTCGTCCCTTTCACGTCACCCGCTCATTGCACACACCGCCGGCCGATCGACACTGATAGCCGCAACGACTCTTCGCGGGTAACCGGCCACGACGGAATTTGCGACTTCGCTTTTGTGCCTTTCGCTCTGGGGAACCACAGAGGGGGCCATCGGAGGAAGCGTGCCCCTTTGTACCCGATAGATTCGAGAGGCAGATTTCGGGAATCTACACCCCGACGGATCGAATTCCACAGGGTAGAACCGATACTCCGGGAACGTAATTAGACGGCGGCGGGACGAGCGACTTCGCGGGTACGCCGGGTACAATGTGCACCCCCCTTTCCACGGAACCCTTTCTTTGCGAGAAATTGTACCAAATAGGGAAAAGAATTTTTACATCGGTCGTACGTTGCTTCTTTTTACGTCTGTCCAGGGATCAATCGGAAGGCAACCTCTTGCAGCTTGTAGAGGACGCTTCCCCGGTGGTCCTATCGTGCACGCTATAAAAATCATCAGACGCACCAAAACTCCCCCGTAAAACCACAAACGAATCGCAAGCGAGTAAAGACAATTTTCACACGATCGTTTCTGAGAAAGCGCTCTAACCCACCACCAACAAGAAAACATCGAGGTTGTGTAGTATTTGGCGGAAAGGATGTCGCTGTCAGGACATCCGAACAGGAAAAAAAAAGGATAAAGTGCCGAACGAACCGGATAAAGGATAGGCGAGGTTTAAGGCGTCGCTATTAAGGCGTCGCTATTAGCGCGTCGGCGAACGATTACAACAGGAACGGGCCGCGAAACGATCCTCCCCCGGGTTTCGTTCTCTCGCCATCTCGCCGAAACAAGCCGATGGCACGCGGAGATATTATTTACGGTGGAGCACGATTCAATAAAACATTCTATAAAGTCATTGGTTATTAATTTGACGGGTGAACGCGGCGGGGGGTGATTGCTGCCTCTCCGCGGGATACCTTTTATCCCTGGCATCGACGATTACCGGCACGATACAAGGGAACCCAGCTCTCCACCTCCTCGTCCTCCTTCTTCTTGTACGCGGATCCACGACCCTAGTCCCGAGACTCGAGGAACGGCCAGTTTTCAACGGAAAATAATCAAGATCAAGGGGGTGTTTCTCGTTATTGACGCGACCCTCGATCGCGCGTTTCGAAGGGATCGCGCCGGGAGGACGAATTGTACTTCGAATTGGCAGTAACAACTTGGTACAGGCCTTGTAACAGGCTTACTCTTCAATTTGTTTGGGGATGCGGAGAAAAATGCTCGGATCTAATCTAATCAACTAGGGGTCTGCACCGTCGGACTGCAACTTGTCAGAATCGTGTGCTTTAACGTATAAAAAGATAATTTCAGGAGTACGCAAGGTAGCCAGGTGTGCATGCACCATTATAGAAATTGTTTTGCTGCATTCTCAAAAGAACCACCGATCCCCGTGTAATCAACGTTGCTGCGCGAATAAGTTAAAACAGCGAATCCCTTATCAGCGGATCGATCGTTTAAGAAATTCGTTATCGATCCATGTTCCGATGAACCAGTCTTGCGGATCAGAAAAGTGCATGCGATCGCGAAGCATTCCGCGGCCAGCTCCATTCAATTCAAATTCCAGCGCGGGTATCTTTTTCATAACCCCATTACGAATTCTCGCCAACCGCGTGGCCGGAATCGTCCCGCGAAACTCGGACCAGCTTTCGATAAACCCGGTTGCGATTCGAGTTCCGCCGGGCTTCCCCTGTTCTTCCATATCGGTATCGGTAGGCGAGGAACCGGAGGGGAATAAAAAAGAACCAGAAGAGGAATTAATGATACCCTAAGCCTTGAGAAGATCGACACACTCCGCGTATCGGTTTCCGCCGAATGGAAACGGACGCAATAAGGAACTAGCCGGTAATAAGGAGGACTCGCCGATCACGGGGACCGATATCCAAAATGGTAAAACAGTTTTCGCCGCGAAGACCACGGAGATGCGATAAACGCGACCCGCCTCGGACTCGCCGCTTCGTCGGCCGCTCGGATGAAAAATTGTCGATTTTTATTGTCGCATCTGATAGCACATACGCTTTTAATAATCTGGTCAATTCTGAATACTATAAATGCATGAATTTTTATTTTCACTGTTCAATGTCGTTCTCATAAATGAAGAACCGCATGCGTGAAGAATACAATTTTTAAATGGTTCTAATTCTAATATTGAATAATATGTATACATATAACGCATTAAATTAGTTTAAGATTTTTAATTTGTTTCTGAATGCGTCGCAGTTCTAAAGAATTCAATGAACAACCCTTCAATAAATTAAACGCACGCGCAAAGTGTAATAAAAGAATTTTAAGAGGCTGTCGAACGACGCTACAAATAATTTTATTTCTTACGGTTCCACCGTGTAGCAACCCGAAAATGCGACTGCGTCTCGTTTGGAGATCGAAACGCGACAGATGGAGAAAGAAAGAGGGGACTGACGTCAATTATTATTAATCTGTACGGCGCGAGCGCTTATCGCGAATTCTTCGAGAGGACCGTGCCTCTTCCGCGAAGGACGTATCTGCGAGCGTGAAACGTAATCGCGAAACCGAGGAAACGTCCTCTGCCCGAAATCGTCCAAAACTTTTGTTGCACAACCGTTCGCTCGGTTGCTCACTCGTTCGTTCGCGCGCTTTAGAATCCTACACGGCGATAACGCGGAGATAGCGTAATCTTTAAGGCGATCGCGTTATTCCGTCGCGGATTTCAGGCACGTATCGCCGTCGGGGCGTAAATTTTAACGATTTCTTTCGAGTTACGATCCTCGTTGTATAGCTTTCCACGGTGATTCTGACGCGCTCGCCGAATGGAAATAATCTGACATTTCCTGGCAGTTCGATATAATCGGAACGTCTTTTTCTGTTGGCGACGTTCATTGTTTCGCTAGGACCTGTGGACTTTGGTTGTAGCGGAGCCGCGTTTACCGAAGTCAATCCGAACGATCTGAAAAAGTACAAGATTCGAACGAAAACTAAATTGTTGAAAGAATTCTCATTCATGAATCTACATAATATTAATTTCTCTTGTTCTACGTTTCTCCAATCTTGTCTCTGAAATTGGTCGACTTTGTGCCACCAGGTCTCGTCCACGAATTCGTCCAAGAATTCGTCAAAAAATAAAAAAAATATGAGTATCTTCTGTATTCGTCTATCTTCGCTTTGTGAAAGAAAACATCCACTCAAAAATTACAACTAGAATCGTGGATATCGTAAGAAGAACTGCAGGTATCAGGAACATGCCTGAAGCATCTGACCGCGAGCACATCGCTTCATTCCAGCGGAACAATTATGTATTTGATAACGGCAATTCTCGCGTTTGTTCTTATCCTGTAGCCGTCCCACGAGACTCCTTTCCCGAGATAACGAATTTACCTGTATCTGGCCGGAACGGCGAAGAACCGGACGTTTACGACTCGACGAAAGAACTGCTCGTATGTTTTCGAGGCTCCGATTCTAACATAAATCCTTGAGCAGCGTCGAGCGACACGCGTTATCGTGGCCGCCAATTAAAGCCATTGACTTCCACGACTCGGATCGATACGATCGTGGTGGTGCACGTTGAACGAGAGGGGGAGGAGGGATCGTTGCACAAATTCGTATCAGCCTGTCTTTTTTTCGCCGATCTCAGCGTAAAACGATCGAGGCCAGACGAGATCGCGGGTGCCGATTTCGCGGGATCGTTCGTCCCTCGCCGCCCTTCTGTCGCGGCCCGGGATCGCGTGGCCCGCGATCACGAAAGTCGCCGGCCACTTTCACGTACCCGGCCACCCGTCGAACCGGGTGTCTCTCCTTTCTTCCATCGCGACGTTTCTTATTCGGCTTCTTTCCTTCTGCTACCTCCGCCGAAATTCGCTCTCCGATTTTCTACGGTCGAATTAACGCGGGAACTTCGATCGTTAGTTCGTGGACCCCCAAAGAAACGACGAAATTGTACTGTCCACTTTTCAACACCTATACCGGGACCCTAAAGTCCCAAATGACCGGTTTCAGTTTTTTATTTTACAATTATTGAAATAGTAAAAATGATTTCATGAGAAACGATTGTATAGATATCTTTACTAGAGCACGTATAACAATAGGAACCGCACAAAGTCTGAATAAAATCAATCTTGTCATTTTTATAACGGAACACGTTCCAGTTACTTTCAAGGCTTGGTAGGTTTAGCGTTGAAGTCAGTTTTGAAAGTTTCGAGGAAACATGTTTCGAATATGTCGATAGAAGATTCATAAAAAAAATTTCAAAACTAAAATAGTTTTGCCATGGAAAAATGATAAATTGATTTACATTTGAAGCATAAAAATATGCGTATCTCCAAAAATGAAATAGTGGAAGCCTAAAGTAGTGATACGGTGGGGGTCTACTTCGTTGAACAAGACATTCTGAGAGACATGGTATTCTATGGCTTCGTCCCTGCCTTTCCGTTCTACTTAGAAACGATTTTTTGGTAAACTTGTTCTCCTCCCGTCAGTCCACCCTGTTACCGGGACGTTAATATCTCCGGTAATTATTGGAAACGACGGGACGAGCGCGTTGCCGCTAATTGGGAGCACCTGTAATTGAGTTAATAACGAGCAAAAGCAAAGAGAGCCGGGTCTACCGGCTTTCGTTAATGTCGCTCGCCTCTGACTCAACACTCGGACGACCAAACGAGCATCTTTGGAAGATTCTAATTAGCGGCGATATCCTGTTACACGCGATAGTATAATATCAATGAGTCTCATATTCGACCACCGTTACATATTTCAGTTCGATCTATCTCCGATTTAATTTCAACGCAACGAACAGTAATTACAATTCATGGAAATATTTTCGAACCGCGCATCGCTTGTCGCGCAAAATAAAAAAACAACTTTTTCTGAGAAAATAATCACTTAAAATGATCAGCGATAATGTTTCGGTAACATTACGCCATTGTCTCATGTGAAACACCCTGCTAAACCCCGGTGCTATTATTTATTAAACACATCTTTCCAGGACATCGTTAATTAATAAACTGGTACGTTAAAAAATGAAATCGTTGGATTCATACCGATATAAGGTAAACGAATTACTTAAACCTTGAGCGTATTACTTAATGACAGTTGCTACTCGATAACAAAGATAAGAAAATTAAATACGCATTATTAACGAATTCCTACCAAGAAATCACAGCCTGATAAAAAGTTAACGATACACATACTGTCACGAAATGTTTACAAAGAATCGGTCACGCTCCCAGTCAATCGATGATGGGACGAGCCAGAAATTATCTAGAGGATTAATTTGCCGCTCTCAAGATTTAAATATTCCCGCCTGAAACGCGAAGCAATTTCAGTCAGCCCAGTAACATAATCCGCGATCCGTTAAGAGGCGAAAAAATTCGGTGTTCCGATAAGGAGTGGAAAAAAGTATCAAGGACGCGATTAATTATAATAATCTCGTCCGACAGATTCAATCTCGATCGAGTGGGAACGCGACGGTTTCGGTATCAGCAGCGTGTACACGCGGTCAAGCGGTGCATGCGTGGTCGACCACGTGACCCGCGAGGGACTGCGATAGGTCAGCTGACAAGTTGGTACCTGTCGCGTGTCAACGTTACCGTCTATCACAAGAAACCTTGCACCGGCCGAAAATCACGGTTACATATACGGATCGCAACACTCGGTAGAATTTAAAAAAATCCTCGATCTCCGTTCGTATCGAATAGGTAAGTAAAAATTCCCGCCAAATCGGGTACAAACACTGTTGGCTGGGTGCGACGGTTCGCAAACACGTTCGGGAGGATAGAACAGAGCACAGATAAGAATGGTGTACGTTGGTGGAGGATCACGGGCGACGCGAATTGCCCGAGACAGTTCGCATGGCAGGCGAGCGGTAAGTGGAAACGCGGCCTGACAGCGAACGACGCCCAATCACCTGTCAAGCAACGTGGCGCCCGGTTAAAAGCACGCCCGCGAGAAACCCGTTTTCCCGGCGCACGACAAACACGATTCAACACGCGGCACACGGTTCGATCGCCGTGCCGGCCGATACACATACGACACGGGAAAAGCGAGGGTTTAGGAGACGAAAATCACGTTGGGCTACGACTCACGTTTCAGCGGTTTCGGGTTGCTCTGCTTGCGGCGTGACATCCTCTGCGTTCGGCCATCACCAAATCAGCAGCATCGACATGCTTGACGTCGCTCGAGGCACGGGACCAGAGAAGACGAAGATCGGCCGTCCCAGATCGGCGTGACTTCGTCGACATATAACAAACGAGACACAGCACACGGGAACGAAAATAGCGTTTAGACGAAACAATGGTTGTATAGGACGACAATGCGGGCAGGGATCAGAAGCTGGCGATAAACAGCGACGGAAAAAACACTTCGAGGCACAAAATAACGTTTCCCGAATCCACCCGGACGAACAACGATACTCTCTTTATCTCTATTTAGCTTTCTCTCTCTCTCTCTTTCTCCGTTCGTTGCACGGTTTTTCAAACCGTTCTCAACGTTCGCCTTTTTTCCGTTTCGTGTCTTGTCCGCGGTTTACGGCCGGTTATCGCGTTTTTCACGCACAAGTGCCGACGGAGAACGCATACACACACCACGACAGCTCGTACCGCGGCCGCTGTCAGCGAGCAACTAAACAAACGCGATACCAAACAACCCCCACTCCCGCGTACGCGGCGTGACTACGAGGATACAGTGGGGAGGAAAGAGTGGGGTTTGGCTCCGCCTACTACGCGCGTTCCCTTTCCCGGAGCGGGAAATTTTAAATGACTCGCTTACCGGCCGAGAGTTGAGTCGGGACTCCAGATGGCGACAGCGCACCTGGATAGAAATTGTTTGAAATGTGAGAGGGAAAACGCCATTTCAAATAACGCAACATTGGGAATTACCCTTCACAATCGAATGTGTTTCAAGATAGTAGAAACGTTTTCCTCGGAAAATTATATCATGGAGCAAAGTCTTAAATACTGGGAACAAGAGAAACATGGACCGATATTTATCGGATAAAAAATTATATTATACATTGGATAGCCAATGGAGACATTCGTTTTACGTATATTTAATTACGTATAATAATTATTGAAACAGTGCTAGGTTATTTTGTATTGTGACTTTTATAAGCACAATCGTGTAAAGAGTCATTTCATTCGTTCATTCAAGTTCTTTAAGTAGCATTTGCGGTACTTGTAGACAACATACGTACGTAGAATATACCGAGTTCATTCGTTTCTAACGACATAATGATCTTTTACTTGATATTCATGAATTTGTTACAAACAATGATTCACGGTTGACACTTCATTTCGCACCGTTCCGGCATCTTTAAAATGGTCGATTCTGGCGCCCCCTACAAAACAAAAATTGAGAAGTTTTAAGGTACGATAATCTTTTACCGTTTTTCCTGGATTCCACAGAATCGAATCCTTAAAAAACCACTTGTATTCGGCTCAATACCTTTGTATGTTTGCAGGTACTCGTTCGAAAGTTAACGACAGACTTCTAATTAATTTCAATCACGTTCAAAATAGTGTGGTCACAGTCTGTCACAGTCATTCTCGAATATTTTGACCGTTATCTAGCGACATCTGTACTACTAAACATCAGTACTAATACTCGTATAAAAACAAAGATGGCAGTTTATAGAAATTAGCGGCAGTAGATACGGATGGTATCGGCCAGACCGACCATAAAAGAGGTCCTTCTCTGCGGTACCAACGAATGTTCATTTCACCAAAGATATCCTAATGTAAATTAATCGCAATTTTACAGTAATATAACAGTAACACTGTTATCGCGTACTCGTACATAAAAATAAAACCACGTTAGATTCGAATGCTCGTAATAGTCCATTCGTCGCCGTCAAAGTTCAGAAACGTGAACACTATGAGCTTTAATAACCATTTAAATTGCTAATGACTTATTAATTGACAGCGATAAACATGTTAGTCTAAGAATTCTTTATAACGTCGTCAACGGACAGACTTTTCCAACGCGTAGTTCCCCTGCCTCGAGGACGCATTCTTTCGTGTTTATTTTGACGAAACTTATGGTAACTGTATTTCTCAGTTGATTCTCGAGCACTCGTTAAAGAAGACAACAATGGTCCGCATTCTTTGGATACAGTTTTCAGTGTCATTGTTTCTCCGATTGTAAACACGTCGGAATGAAATTATTCTTGCGCTACAACTATCGAGACGTTCTATTTCCGTACGAGAGGCACAATGAAGTTCGGACGGACCGTCGCAAGGAACAACAAACGTTTCGACAAGTGTCGAATCTCATCCATTGCACGTATTTTTAACCGCGAGATGCCGTGCTTACGTGATACTTTCCGTGAAGGGCTCTGACCCGTTTAACTGATCAGACACGCCCCACGCTTTCAGAACCGTGAGTACCGTGCCACGCGGCTGCCACAACAGTCCGAGGTATACATGTTCCAATGGTTCTTGTCACTTAGTACTTGACGGCTTATTCATACAACGCATTTACATTTCCCTCGACTAGAAAACTCGCCTCGCGCCTCAGGGTAATCCTCTCTCGAGAGTCCGAGACAAAACACCTCAAACTAGTCGTGAAATGCGGAAAGGCATGATACGTGCAACAGTCAAACTTGGATCTTCTTCAATCTGCGACTAAATTTTTCATCGGGATATTGGTCGAAAAATATTTTGCCACGATAACATACGATAACAACGGATTCTATGCATTTATGACAAAAATGAGTAGGTGCAATTTAATACAGTAAAAACATTAGAAGAATTTAATATTACCGATATATTGTTTTCAGCCTATTGAACATATTAAGAATGAAAATCAATTTCTATTTCACTCCAGTTTGTTGCAATTCAGGTTGGAAATTTTTATTTCACTTCATTATAGAATTATTAGTAAAAATCAATCGACATTATACATAACAAGCAAATAAGATCAATACGTTTGTACACCACTTTTATAATCACCGACACAAGTATGTAATATATTTCGGAAATACTACGTTAATGATCGGAGCACCCAGAATTCTACACCAAGCCTAAACTGCAGCTGGATTCTGGAGCTAGGTCGCATCTCCCCTCCTCACCGACGCCGGTCCTCAGGGGGCTAATTTTACGAGATCTCTGTTTTCCAATTGTAAACAGGAATCATTGCATATCCAGTGTTTTCGCGATTCTCGCGCCTGCTGAATCTGCGAACAACACATCGCGGCTAGTTTATATCCATCATGAATCACAAGTTCGCACCGACGCGACGCCAGTTTCGAGTCAAACGCTCGAATGACGCGTGAAGGCGAAGGCCGCTCTGAAAGTGGCAAAGCCAAAAATGATGCGATAAAATTGTTAATGATAGTCCTTGCGCGAAAACAATCGGTAACGACGATTTGCATACAGCGCTAGAGACGATTTGTCATTCAGTCGCGCGTTTCTTCGAAGGCCGCCGGCAAGAGGACGATCTTAAAACGAAGAAAATTGAAAATCAAGATGGCGGGAGAAAGGTTGAGGAATTATTTATGACGGCGTAACGCGACAGAAATGCGTCAAATCTAATCGTATTCGTGCGTCGACGGTTTTTTATTTTCAAGTAATTCGCGGTGAACAATTGCGTGCACAAGAAATAACCGATGACGTAGTTTGTTGGGGCTTTTAAAGTCGATCGAATGCACGTGTCCCTGCCTGCGAGCCTTCCCGATGACGGTAACCGAGGTGGAAACTCACCTGTGGACTTCCATACGAGGAGTTCCGCATGTGGGTGAATCCTCGATATTTCTCGATACAGTACGTACAGATAGATATCGACTCTTCGAAAACATCGGATAGCGTATCACCGACGCAACGCTATAAATAACCGAATAATAGAGACACGTCTATTTCCAAGTTCACGAAACGGTGGGTACGCGTGGCCATGGCTCGCAATCGCATCGCGTCCACGTGAAACGCCGATGCGTGTGCAGCAAACAGTGGTCCAGCCAGTCTTTGAACTCGTTACGGATACAGACGAGGCTGAAACGAGAACGATAACACCGCCTATTTTAATACGAAAGTATTTTAAAAACCGTATCTAGTGCGTTTTATTGAAGCCTGAAACTGGACGGCGAACATGAAATCTCGGTGTCGATTAAATACTTTACGATCCGTTCCTCCGCATTAATTATATTAACAGGCGACGGTCATGTCTCGATCGTGCCTCTTCGGCATGTTTTCCGTTTCTGTTCCTGCGGAGACGGTTTGATAATGCGCGTCGCGTTCAGCCACCTCGGTCATATTATTAATTCGGATTGCAGAACGCCGGCACGGAGGCACGTTCCGTGGATCGGGGAAGGTCGGCCGATCAACCTTGAGGTCCGCCACGGAAAAAGGAAAGATGGCGATTACTCGTGCGGATGTTTTGCACGAGCGGTACGATACACTTTTCTCCGTCTGGCAGCGATTTCGAGGAATTTTTTGGTAATCGTGTGCTCGTTCGTCGTACGACCGGCGAGACGCGTTCGCAAGATATACACTCGGCCTGTTAAAAACAAAGTCAGCGACATTTTCGCGGTGTTAACGCGTGGCCGGGCGATTGTGCGTGAACGACGTAGCGGCGCGCACACACCACCGTACCGCGTTCGCTGATCACGAGTCCGTCGAATGATTCCCTTGTTGTCTATCGTGAGCATTGGTAGCCGTTGAATTCGTGAAATCGACAGGCGCGTGTTGCTCACGGCAATCAATACGGGCTAATTAAAGACTGCGAGGAATCAGAAGATTCCCCTCGATAGACGGACACGGTGAAACCGTGGGCGGATCAATTTACCCTGATTTCGACGGATAGCAAAATTCCGAATCATCGCGTCTCGCGTCGCGCCGGTTCGAACGGGTTATGTATACGTATTGCAACCGGGAGCGATAGTGCAACGGGAACGGAAGATACTGTGCGATAAGATCGGAGCAGCTAGAAACGCGAAAGCATCGGAGAAAAAGAATTTACATAGTAATATTCCATGAGATTGCTTGCCGCGTGATAACAGGCACGTTCGAAAAAAAAACCGACGATAAAAACGCTCCGCGGATACGTGTGGATAGGCGCATGGATGTCAGATGTAGCGATTCGACGATGTCTCTTCGCCTTCGCGCGTCCACCTGCGAAACACGAAACCGTGCCTCGACGATATTTTATCCCGTCGGCGTTGTTTATGCTCGTGCCACGTCGCGGGAACCGGTCGCTTCTTAATGAATCGTCGCGAAACCGTTCCGGTCACACCGATAAGACGGCGCAATTATAAATTGCCCTGCACCGAACGTGATTAGGTAACCGCGTGCAGCCGAGTTGCTCCATTTTCAAAGCCGATTATGACGCGGAACGTTGATTTTTTCTTTCTCCTTCCGAAAGGTTTCGTGAGTTTGGCCTGGGGAAATCCTTGGATCCTGGCACGAGGCATCGTTAAGAAGAAAAGCTTCTTAAGATGCTGCGCTTCGACTGCGTTTCGAGTTTATCGAGCATTCGAACTTGGGGTTTTCCGCCGCGAGCATGGATGCGGCACGGCCGAACGGCATTATCTTGGTGGACCGGACACAGTCGCAATTGGAGAAAATTGGTAATCACATTCTGAAGCTGTGTGACACGCGTTCGGTAACCGGGTCACGTCATCGTACGAGCCGTGTTAACGACGAAAATCAATGGACATTTCACGCGCCCCTAATCTCGTTAGGACTAAGGTTGGGGCGGACGGCAGACGGCGACGCGAAACATCGTGGAAAAAGCATTGTCGCTCAAGGCGGTCGGAATAGAAAATAGCGATTCTCGGGATGGGTGCGTCTTCAAGGTAAACACTAGACCGAAGACAATATACAACAGGTGATTAGATTAACGAGAAGCAATAAACATCAGTTGCCGAGGCCGTCTACCACATGCCGACTATCGGTTTATCGCTCCGCGGCTCCATCTTATTTTAGCGGCCTGGCACGGGATGTGGAGCATTCGAGGGAATTCCCTGATCTCTATTGCGAATTCTATTCTAAGTTCAACACGACGGAATCTCCATTAACCAAACCAATATTTTCTTACACATTGTCCTTCGTTCTCGACGCCATTCTCGCGGAGAACATTTCCGAATTTAACGTTCGGAGATCTGGCGATTAGCAATGGCGCCCGACGCGGTCGGCATCAATCGTGCATACATGCACAGCGTATCGGCAGTCAAGCGTACATTAACGAGACAGAAAGGAAATTATGGTATTCATGTAGCTCCGGTTAATCTTTGAACTCCCCGTCATCTTTTCGGATGATCGTGCTTTAAATAAACGGAGCGTCGAGGTTCCGATGCAGACGTTCGATCGGCAACCAATTTGTTCGTACGGAGAGGGCACCGCTGAAAAATCCAAGAGACAACGAAACGACCGAGGAGGAGGAGAAGAAGATAGGAGGGGCGAAGACGAGTCAAAGACCAGCACCGTCCGAGCTGGATTCGAATTAACCAGTCGCAAAGTGGGCGGCCGGTATATTTAACGGCAGACTGCGCCAGAATGCTTCCTCATTGAAACCCGACCTCCCGGCGACCTCGGTTCCCCAGATTTTTCAGTTGCCCGCGCGCGATACCCTCCGTCGCGCTACTCGGCGCGTGTTCGACGGGGGAAGCCTCGGCGGGGGCCAGGATGCGATAAACTGACAAATATCAGATCGGTTTAACACGCACAACCGCTGGGCACGACGAGACGTATCGTAGTCAAACACCGGATGTCTAACTTCTGAGTATTGTCAGCAAATCTGACAGGTTCGTAGAGGACTGGATACAGACAGCAGAATGTGACACCTTTCTCGGTGCTCCACGGAGAAACCCACTCTTAAATTAACAACCCGTAGATCTAGATCAGCTCTACAAATGTTCGAGACATCGAAGACCATCCATAAATCCAAAACGCTAGCTGGACCAAGAGAAGTGATTCTGTCTTCCAACGTGACGTCGGTGGTAGACACTGACAACGCGCAAATCTTCAACTCATCAAAAAATGAAAATAGATGTTACAACGAGAATAGTCGTTGTTTCATCGATACAGATTTCGACAGGACCTGTAGGGCAATCTTTGCCCTGAAGACGTGGTCAGTTGAAAACGGATAAAGTTTCTAACGGCGTGGAACGAGTAGTCGAGTGAAATCACGATGCCGGCGAGTAACGAGCGTTTCTACGAGGAACTTACGAAACACGTGTTCCGCGCGTGGAACGGTACAAAGAGGGGAAAGAAAGGTGATCATGGCGAAAGGACAATTCGGGGGCTCGCCGTGGTCTCCCGGAACATCGTGTTCCGTACTTCTACGGTCACTGGACCGTAATACGAGGGAACACGGTGTTTCTGTTCGGTACGAGCGAAGGCGGAGGAACGGAGACAGCGAATCGGATAGGTTCGGATGTGTAAAGTGTAGGAGGGTTGGTTGTGGCTGGTTGCATGACGCTTGGGAGCGCAGCGATACCATGACGTATCGACCGAGCGCGCCACGCGGACTGACGTCACGATCACGGCCTCAGTCAGACCGCGAGCACGTGAACAGCACGCCGGTGATCACGCGGTCGTCGGCTGATTGCGCGGCTCCCATTGGTCGGGCACGGCGAGCCCCTGAACGGGATTGGCCGCGACGGTGCGCGCCGCATGATCACGCACACAACGGGCACAGCGTGTCGGGCCAACCGACCTGAGAAAGCTTCATTGCGTTGCCAGACGTTCAACGGTTACCTCCCTTGCGGGTTTTTTCGCGAGACCAGTAATACCGTACACGCGAGAGACTGCGTTTAACCCGTCGCTTGGGCCGTGCCTCTTTGAACGCGATTCCCTCGCAATACGCCACGCTTCTTTCTCTTTGAAAAAATGGATACGAATCAAACACCTCTGTCGCCACCGGCCTCACCCCAATTCAAACATGTAAGTGAATTAAAAGTACCGCCAGCGTAGAGCGGCTGGCTGCCCGCGAAATACAAACGCAGCTGGCCCGACGACCCAACTACGCCTTCTTCCTCGACACGATTATCCTGTTCTTTTGAAATTGTTGAGTCGTGTTCGTTCGGTTTTCATTGTTTTTGTTCTAGCATCTCTTTTTCTCTTCGCGCTCGCGTTTCGTACGGTTTGTTTTGGTGAATTTTTCGTCGGTACGATCGGCATCTAGCTTTCCAGTGATCGTTCGGTTGACTTTGTGATCCTGTTCACGGAAAATTCGGTGGTTTTACGGAGAAATTTGTTTGTGTTACAGGTTGAACCTTTGCAATCGTCGTTCAGCGTCGCCGCGCTCCTGGGGGACAAGCTTTTGACGAAAACGAAGACCACCGGGATAAATGCAAAGAAAGACGACGATGCGGGTTCGCGACCTGGTTTGCCGCCCACACCCCAGCCGTCGGATTCTGAGGAGGACGAGCCTCTGCGAAAACGACGGTGCACGGAGCAATGCGAATTGGTGAAGGTAAATACCGTCTTATCTGAAAACCGTTTTCTGTGCATCTTAAATACAGCCGAGTCTATCACTTTTTCATTTTTTTCTCCGCGCGCAATCGGTGCGCCGCTCCAATATACGTTCACGCATGCGCGCACGCCTGCACAGTTGTTTTGCAAGATGACCCCGTTTGCAGCGTGCATTCACTCTTACACCATTTTTGTCGCTTATCCTTCGAGCGGGCACTTTGTACCTTCTGACGGTATCAGTACGTGGAACGCTTGACGGGTACCTTTTTCTTTAAATAGATGTCTCTTCAATTATTTTTCGATTGTCAATCTTCTTTTTGCAAAAATGATAATTACGGTCTTTCATGAATACCAGAGGTGTGCGAGAATGTCGGGTACCTTTATGTGCTCGGGAATCCTGAATATTCTAGGGATTAATTCCGAAAGTTTTGGGGAATCCCGGAATTTTCGAGAGCCCGTACACCTCTGGCAAATAGGTGTTAAAAATGAAGCTCAAAGGCATCGTTTCTCTTCTGTTAGCTGTTGCTGGACGGTACACCGCCTCCAAGTCCCGAGCCTGCCCGAGTGTCGGTTATAATGCGTGCAAATCGGGACGGCACCTACAGTCCAGCCAACTTGACGCCGAAAACAACGGTGCCGGCTCCGCAACTGGTTCCACGTGAGGCGCAGACCAGTCCACAGTCGGAACCAATCGCTCGCCAGAGCACCGTGGAGCCGGAGAATGTTTTGAAGAGCCTCAAGTTCAAAATGAGCTTGCGGAAGGAGGAGATCATTGTGAACAACAAAAACACGGACCGAGAGACCATCCAGCCAAAATTACACCTTTTGGCACCAAAACCAGCACCGATCATGGTAACCGGGCTCCTGGGATCCCCCTTGGTACTACCTCGAACACCGCTACTACTAGTAACCGCTTCTCCAACTGCCGCTGCAAATATCTCAACTCCGGAATCAACTGTGAGACGCCGTGTTTACGAATGCGAGCATCCGGGCTGTCGCAAGAATTATTTCAAATCATCCCATTTGAAGGCTCACACAAGGACTCACACGGGAGAACGGCCGTTTTCCTGCCCCTACGAAGACTGCAACCGCCGGTTCTCCAGAAGCGATGAACTGTCGAGACACAAGCGGACCCACACCGGCGAGAAGAAGTTCGCCTGTACAGTTTGCCAGAGAAGATTCATGAGGAGCGATCATCTGGCGAAACACGTGAAAAGGCACGCCAGAGACAGGTCGTCGTCGGTGGGCCTCAATGGTGTTCAAACTACGATCGCGCAGGTGACATCCGCGCCGTTGCGGGTCAGCCTGTTGCCCGTTTTGGCGCCGCGACTAACGCAACCCGCTCAACAAATCATACCGCCGCAATTGGCTGCTTAAAAACCACGAGTTACGGTGACGTGAAGTCACCGGGGGTTTGCTTGAACTGCGTCGAAAAACTGCGGATGGAGCTTTAACTATCGCATTATCGAGTACCATTCCAAAGTCGTCGTAATTGGAGGATGAATTTGGCCAAATGGCGACAGATGGTCCCCGTAAGATCTCGAACTCGTCGGGATAGAGTCGGAGGATTGATGCTCGCTTCGAGATACCAAGCATTCAACAACTTGCCTCTGTAACACATGTGTAATCGTGATGATTCGCTGGGAAAAAAATGTTAACATGAGGCGTACTTATGAGAATGAGACCTAAAGGCACGAGGAGCGGTGATAAAATCATGAAAACGAGGCTTCTTTGCCGTCCGTGAACCAAGTACCTAAGTGTGTCTGTGATCTGTGATGCATAAGCGCGTTGACCGAGAAAAAGAGTATTTATTTAAGAATTCAAAGACAGTCTTTATGAATTATGTACGTAACGGCTATGCTAAAGAAACACGCTGGAATCGGTGCTGTTTTGATTATTGCCGACTAGTTATACATGTTAATTATGAATCACATAAATGTATATAATGTCCGCGCGAGGAAGTTCTTCCGGGCAGCATAAGACTTACTGTAAGGATAAGATTTAATGATTTTTCTACCAGAACAAAGATTGATTAAATGACTTCTATACTTTCGTAAAATTATTGTAGATGTTTATCATACACCCTGACCAGTTTCGCAATGTCCTTCCTACTACACGTTCCTAAACGGTCGACCTTCTACTTTTAACGACTCGGTTGCAATGGACTGTTTCGTTACACCCCAATACGAGACGCACGTTCTGCAATTGCAGCGGTTAGTATCATAATTTTTCAAAAATTGCGATTAGATTAGTTTTGTTTGCATATATACCGCTCAGTAAAGGAAAATTGTTGCACTTTGTATTATTTTATTCGTTGCAGTTGCGTAAGCATGACAAGAAGCAAGATCGGAATAAACATCGTCAGATGTCAGGTTTTTCTCGCGTGCGGTAAATAGTTTAAGACTATGTAATACGGAAGCTCGTGCATCGAGATGACCGAAGACGAGGAAAAAGACTATAGTTCCATTTACGAAGAACTGATGGATGCGTGCTACGATTGAACGATAGTGAACCGTTTGTACGTGACGTAGCGTCTGCAGTGGTTTAGATAAATACGGTAAAAGATAATTAAACAGTAAATAAGCGTGAACGTTATATTACATTTTTTAATATTTTTAATTTTAAAATCCACTATATTCCTCGGGAACGATTAACCGAAGCAAGATATATCCCAATACGAATATTTCGCAATTGAACGTGTATCTTCGTCGGAACAACGGTGCAATGAGTATACGATTCACTTATCTGTCCACGAGGGTTTCGATCGAACCGAGCAAATTCAGAATTCGAGCAAAACAATATCCACACGTGTTCACAAACTTCGTAGAACAATTTATACCTAGTCACTCGTTCAAGGAAATAAACGATTTTTAAACAGACTTAATTATTGAGTCGTTAGCGTAGGATTCTTCACAAATGCGAGCACAGGAACAAGCAATGTAGACAAATATTCTATCACAGCAAAAAGTTTCCATCACGCATCGTGTAAGAAGAGCTGCGTCGAGCCGCGTGGATATAATCTCTTCCTCTTGATTAAGATCCACAATGATACTTTCTGTTGAAGATGGCCGATTCTTTTTCTTCGAAACGGTTTCCCTTATCTTTCAAATATCTGTGATAAAAATTGTAAATCGTGTTACATATTTTTGTATGCGTACAATGGCGTCTTACGTAACACTAGCGTTTGGACAATATTCCGTTTGAAAACTTCCTGATAATCTTGTTTGGAAATATTTTCTTCCGATGCATAATTTTCTACTTCACTCTGTGATTACTGGAAATGCTTGGAATTATTTAAAAAGCACACACAAGAACACGATTATTATAGTAGATATTTACGAGGACACTATTAAGATAAATAGGGGTGCAAATATAATATTCCATTGCAGATTATCGCGCGGTTTGTGGTGCGAAAGAAAAGGATTATGTTAACGTCGCATACAATTCGCGAGGTCGTAGATTAAGATAAGATCTTTTTTATCGATCGTTTACATTCGCACGAGTAGTCGGATGCCCAAAAGTATGCGATTTTGCTTGCGAGAACGAATGCTTTCATATATATTTTCGTACTCGGCAATCTCTTCAAACAAAAGTTCCTGATAAGTATACATACTGAGTTTGATTTCTCCAGTGTCGTGGAGACAATAATCAATGGAAGTTTTTCTCCCTTTAGCCTTTTGTGTGGGAACTCTTCTGTCTTTTTACTCGAGGCGAAAATAAAATCTAAATTTTCGTAATTGTTTCGAGTAGCAGCTACCCATTATAATGAATGTTTTGATTGCTAGGCCAATGAGTTTCGCGTTGAGAAAACGTTCGATTGTTTATTTGCAAGATCAGAAAGTTCGTCTTTTATACTTTTTCAGTCGTTGTTTGTACTTTTTAACGTTTTTGCAACGTACTGGACAACTTGAAATTATGATCCTCGGCAATGGTCTCTCACGAAATGCCGTAGTTTCTTGCATCAGCCAAGGACTCGGCTCTTTTAATATTGTAAATGTCACAAACAGGTGTGGGACCGGTAGATGACGCAAAATGTCCTCTTGATTACCCTCATTTGCTTTGATTAAAATTTGTGTTTTCTATGGAAAGCGTGGCACATAATAAATTATTGTCTTTGTATTTCACGGATAGATCAAAATTAATTCACGGAACAAAAGGAACTCGCAATAAGTCTATAGACAATTATTTGATTCGCAATATTTTTTGTATTAAAAAATATGCCTTTTATTTTTTTTAATATTTTTCCATAGTTTTTTCACTATACTCTCATTGTAGTGAGAGGCCGTGAAATCTGACAACTTTTATTCTAATAAACCGCCGGAGAAGTATTTTTATACTATATTATATTATTATAAATATTTCAACTCAACTCTTTCTTCGAGATTCCGTAATCCGGAAAATTTCCCTTACTCGTGAATGTTGCTAGACAGGCAATGATTTCCTCGCTCATAAATAAGCATGCACCTGAAAGTGCAATACCTCTTGGACATTGCATCAAGTACAAGAATTCCACACCTATGTCTTTCATAATTCAACACTGGGAAAAAAATTTAATTAAGCGACAAATGTATTCGTCTATACATATCAGTCATGATTCAGTACTATTTCAGTACTACTTCAGTACTTCCGAACACCTTGATGATGTGATTCAAACATATATGCTCATACACCTTTTCTGCCGTTATTCTTGCAGGGGAGGATGCTTACGTCGTTTGCTTACATAAAAGAAAGTAGGACGCCGTTTAAAAAAGAAATTCCATTTATTTCATTCACCAACAATAAAACGTATACATATAATCATTCGTAAAACAACGTACATACATATGTACATAAGTCTTCGTGTTACTTTGAAAAAATAGAGCCTAATACTATAGCATTGGCGACGTGGAAATATTTACGATATCTTGCAAGATAAATTGTATAAAAATGTTTTAATATATATACAGTACATTTGCATTGATAATTGTGAAAGTATAAACCACCGTTTGAATAATCTCTGTATATAGTATAATATATATTTATCAAAAAATATAGTAGTTTTAACATTAGGGCAACATTCTTATCTTCATTAGAAACGTATAAAAATTAAAAATCTAGTTATAGTTTTTTACTGTTTCCCGACCTTTGAGCATTATATTCTATTTCTCATTGTTTATGGAACTTCTTGTTCGAGTCGGACGCCATATCGTACAGAGTCTGGGCTGGTTTGAAAGCATCGCCGTAATGACTCCGGAATTCTTCCATTTTTCTCACTAAATTACCGCCTCCGTAGTAGTCTACCCAGCGAAACGGTCCACCGGTGAATGGAGGGAAGCCTAATCCAAACACTGCTCCTATATCACCCTCCAACTATAAAAACAATCATTTCAATTTTGGAAAAAAGAATATTAAGCAGAATGTGTTAACGTAACATATTCCGAATTTTACTTACCGGATTGGCCAATATGTTTTCTTCTAAGCAAAGTACCGCCTCATTGACAAACCGAGTTACCATTCGCAACTGACGATCTTCATCGGTTGTGCTTCCTTTTGGTTCAAGCTTGTATTTTTTCAATATATCTACCGCTTTTAAGTTAACAGGTCTGTCCTTAACATTGGCTTCATACACGTATATACCTTTACCAGATTTTCGGCCTAAAAATTATTCACACAAATTCGATTACTGTTACATGCAAAATAAAATTGTCTGTTGATACTCGTCTAACTGCGATACTAGTGAAATTGAATAAATACCAAGGAAACCAGCTTTGATCATATCGCTGAGTATGTTTACATGTTCCCCTTTGAAACCTTCGCCTAAAGCCTTTGCTAGATGCACCATTATATGAGATGAAACATCAAGACCAACTTCATCCGCTAACGTCACTGCCCCGACAGGAAATCCGTATTTCTTAGTCAACCTGTCCAAAGCCATCGGATCCACACCTTCCTATTTTCGAAACACATAACATTCTCGTTATTTTTATAAAGTAATGTAAGATAGTCACTTTTAGTGCTCCGTAAACCTAGTGTTAATAATCACTGCGAATATTACCTGCAGTAACCTCATGACTTCGGATAACATGGCTGATAAAACTCTCGTGGTATAAAATCCAGGGCCATCCCCCACAGTAATCACTGTTTTACCCTGTTTCAAACCTACATCGACTGCAGTCTGAATAGTTTCAGTCGACGTTCCCTTGTGCGTTATTATCTCTAACAGTTGCATTTTGTCTACCGGAGAGAAGTAGTGCATTCCGATCACCTGCGGGGAATAGATACCTTGTCAAATCAAATATTTGCATATAACTAGAACTGTAGATTTTATCTATTTATGAGAAAGATATGTACGTGACTTAGAATTGACGAAGTAGATTTTTATTTTGCATAAAGTTCCACAGTCTACATAGAACAATCTATACTTGCCTTATCCGGGCGTTTACTTCCAGCTGCAATATCAGTGATAGGAATGGCAGATGTATTTGTTGCGATTATGCAGTGCGGCGATGTACACGATTCAATTTCTTTGATGACTCTGTGCTTGATCGCAAGGTCTTCGAATACAGCTTCTATTACAATGTCCACGTTCTTGAATGAGTTATAGTCTAAAGTGGCATCCAGCTTGGAAAGGTATTTGTCTTTTTGAAAACTGAAAATACACCCGATAAATGATTTGCATACGCAAAATAATTTCAACATTTCTTAACCCTTTGCACTTGGAGCTATTTCAACTCGAAAATTAAACATTTCTTCCGACCTAGAATATTTCCATTTTTCTCATACAATACTTAAACGTTTAGTAATTGATTAAATACTAACATATCTAATAATGTAAACCCGTGGTCGGCAATGCCGGCACCGTTCAAGGCCTGTGCCTCCAGCGCTTCTCGCTCCCCGTGACATCAAAAACTGGCCGAACGGTGCCGGCGTTGCCGACCATTGATGTAAACAATATTTTAAATAATGGTACAGCAATTTTTAGTGGCGTCTCAAAGTCACCACCCGAGTGCTAAGGGTTAATAGTCACACGTATTTGTGACTCACCTAGAGAATCTTTTTCTTTTCACAGCATTATCCAAGCCTTTTTGTATTTGGCCAACACCTCTATATAGACCTGCTTCATTCGTGTCTTTCATGATTACATCGAAGCTTTTGTCTATGCTTACTTGAACAATGCCTGCTCCCATTAGACCAGCTCCGACTACTGCAATTTTCCTAAAATTGAATATAGAATTAATTCTTTTGTCATTCAATCACTTTTATCACAGCATGTTATACATCTACTTACTTTACAGCATTCTTTGGTGCGCCAAAACGATTCTTTTTGCATGCGTTCTGTCCAAAGAATAAACTTACGAGTCCCTTAGACTGAGGTGTAACTGCTAGCTCACCGAAAGCTTTGGCTTCTGCCTCGTAACCAGCAGTTGATCCCTTATCCAAACCAGTGCGTACTACATCCAGAATCTTAAGCGGAGCAGGATACAAGCCACCAGACATTTTAATCACTTGACCTTTTGCTTTATTAAACACTTGGTCTTTAACGAAATTATATGATAAAGCATAATTCATAAGCTTGTGGACCAGAGATTTAGGACTACGATCAATCTTCAATGTTCCATTTGTAATATCTTTTGCAGCTTGAACAGCTGTTTCTTCTAAGTATCTCATAGTACTATGAATATTATAAAAGTATATTTATTAATTCTACATATTACCCAAGTATCAACATGAAATTAATTGCCGCATCCCTTACTTTTCTTCCGCTGGTGCAATTCCAGGGCCAAGACGATTCACTAACATGTCTACAATTCCAAACTTTTTAGCTTTATCCGCCTTAACAGTTTTGCCAGTCAGTGCCATGTCTAATGCATTGGGAAGCGCAGTTAATTTGGGTAATCTTTGTGTACCACCTGCACCAGGTAATAATCCTAACATTACTTCCGGTAAGCCTAAAGTAGTTTTTGGATCATTCACAGCCAATCGATAATGACAAGCCATTGCAACCTGCAGCAATTAAATCAGTCTTTAAACAATTTGTAAGGGGAAAAAGCGGACATTGATACACATTAGGAATTCTTTAATTTATGCACCTCGAGGCCTCCTCCCAAACAGCTTCCCTGAATCGCAGCCACAACTGGTTTTGTACTCTTCTCTATATTGTTCAAAATTCGTTGACCTTCGGTAGATGCTTTATAACCATCGTCCGAAGTCTTAAATCTCTGTATCATAGTAATATCTGCGCCAGCAATAAAACAGCTAGGCTTTCCACTTATTAAGACTACAGAATTCACAGAAGAATCTTGTTCCACATTTCTTAACATTGTTACCATTTCGCCCATTACTTCGTCATTCAAGCTATTCACCTACGTACAAGTGTATATAAGTAAATATTAATATAATGAAATTGTTAAAACAATATAGATAACATCTACCTTGACTCCTGGTGAGTCTATAGTCACTACGGCTACATTATCTACAACTTTGTATTTCAAATGCTTCATATTTGCTGCACTCGCAAATGTCCTCATTGTTTGACATACTGCTGAAAGAAACGTTCATAATATGATATGGAACAATGTAGAATGTGGATAGTGCTATTCATTTGTAAAAACAACTATCGAAAATAATATGGAATTGTAGACTTTTCTAAAAGTTGCAACTATAGCAGCATACGATGCTCATTTAATCTATACTTTCATTATTGTTTCACATACACTTGCGAGAAATTCGCCCGTTCGGTATCTGGGAGCAAGGTCCAAGACACGTATGTAGATACTGTTATTAGAATAATTAGAATATAATTGTAATTACCTGTTCGTGTGACGTAATTTTTATTTATGACAAATAAACGTGCCACGGCACCTAACAATCTGTATTGCGACATGTTTAATGCATTACCCTTAAACGCCGACAAGACAATAATCGTACACATGGAATTACAGCACTAGCACACACACAAACTGGAACCACGGCATCATGATCGAATACGCATGCGTGTACTGATAAAGACCTAAGAGACCCAACTTACAGAATTGACCATACTCCTCAAGGACTTTGACCTCAAATCGATGCAGTTACTATGTTCGAAAATAATTTTCGTATATATTTCGCACAATCAGTGACTGATAATAAATGATAGCAACTTGTGGAAAATTTTTTTTACATGAAGAAACCTTGAGTCCCCAATACAGAGTAAATAATCACCCTTAAAAAATAATACAAATTTAATGAAACACATGTAAGTACATGAATGATACATTATTGCAATGTGCAAGTGCAAAAGGGAGATAAAGATAAACGTCTACAATATAGAAATATAGATCCAAACTTGATTGATCTAGATCAGAAGTCGGCAAGAAGTGCTCATTGCACATGCACCTTCTTCTCTGCCCTTACCCCTCCTTCTCTTCCTTTTCTTCCCCTCCTTCTCTTCTTTATCAACAAACGGTTACATACAGATTCCTAGTTTACCGATGCGTATCTGAGCTTGCGAATATTTACAGATATCGCCGACAAGATACTATTAAAGACTACCAGCGCCTGTGCTATTCAGCTAGACGCGGAAGTGGGCGCGAGTGGGCGCGGGGATAACGTAGAACTTACAGTGATCTGAAATACCAGTTGGTGGTTCCGCGCTCTCTACCTAAATAGAACATTTGTTCGTGAACCACGTAAGACTGCGTCAGTGGCGTAGGTAAATTGATTTAGTACCCCAGGTAATAAATAAATGTAGAATGCTGACATTACCCATTCTGTAATTATTTGAAAAAAATTACTTTTTATTGTATAATTTCATTACACTCTTATTGCTTTCTTATTTCCCTTATTGTTCACCATTGTAATTATTGTTTTATAATAAACAGTGTATAGATGTATGGAAAATGAAAGTAATTACTACGTAATATTCTAAAAAAGTATCGGAATTTAACATTAATTTGAAAATTATTGCGATATTTATAAAATAATGATCCGTAAACGAAAAATATTCTGCAATAATCGTTACTTATTGTAATAGTTATTTAATGTTATTTATAATTCAAAGAATTTTTAAATAAATACCTTTTAATAATTTGTTTCTGTTGATATAAGGGCAAAAAGTAATACTGCGTCACATCGGTTCTGTAGTATTCAAGTATGGAGATACCGAAGGTCAAATGTTTGTTTTCAAGGCCGGGCCTCTTAGACCCAAAGGCCATGTGTTAAAGGCGCAGATATATGTCTAAGGGCCGTCAGCCCGACTAGCGTTGCACTTTTGTCTTGGTTGCAGTCCGTTAGTCAGTCGCATCCAGTCGCATCTGAAGAGGGTTAGTGCCACGTCCCACGATTCTGGCATCACTGCTACTAAGTTCTGAATGTTGTCATGAAACATTATTCAAACATGTTGTGCATTTATTTATAAAAAATATTTATCTATAATAGATTATTGTATACATAATCTATGAAACACTATTTAAACACTACTTAAAATGTTGGACGGTAGAATGGTTTCATATAAAAAATTATTCGCCGAAGTTGCAATAGCTCTGTTATGTTTAATTTTTTTCTGTGAATATATACTTTATTACGTCGTACTTATTCAAGTAAGTTATTAATATTATTTGTGTAAACGTCGTGAACGTGTAAACATATGTTATGTGTATTATTTGTTCTTGTTATTAGTGTTCATGGCCTGTTTTGGATCCACATAAGCTTGATATGACAATACCTAAACCGAGTGCAGAAGAACTACCTGTGCATGCAATGTTCATTGCAGACACTCATTTGTTAGGTTCCAAAAAAGGGACACTGGTTTGATAAATTAATAAGGTTCATACTATAAGTCCCCTTTCCGATACTCTCTTACACATTTGCATTAAGATTAAGCATCTTTTATTACATTCAATTTCTTGTTTAGAGAATGGCAAATGTACAGAGCATTTCAGACTATGGTTGCACTTCATGAACCGGATATAATCTTTGTGTTAGGTAAATGATTACTACATAGACTGCGGATGTTTATGCAATTTCCAATTTTTATAGACAAATTTTAAGAAGGTGGAGTGGAATAAAATCCTATTTTTCATGGGAACAGCCTTCGCAGGTCTAAAATAAATAAAAATTGTACTAAATTCTATCAAATTTTAAATTATAGCATGTTCTGAAAATTTTCATAAGCCATAAATACATAAACATCAAATTTCCAAAAATAATTCATCATAATAATATAGTACATTTGTCAACAGGTGATTTATTCGATGAAGGTCAATGGAGTAGCTCTTCCGAGTTCGAGCAATATATTCAAAGATTTCACTCATTGTTTTCTGTACCTAAAAACACTCATCTTTATGTTGTAGCTGGAAATCATGACATTGGATTTCATTATGGTGCTATAAAACATTTTATATTCTTATATATTGGATTGCAGATTTCAAAATCTGCAGTCTATCTAACTATTCAGTATTGCTAACACAACAAATTCTCGTTCAGTTATTACGCCGTTCTTAAATCAACGATTCATGGATGGTCTGAAGGCTCCAAGCGTGAAGAGAGTTACAATAAGGGGAAATCATTTTATTTTAATCAATAGCATGGCTCTAGAAGGTGATGGTTGCTTTTTATGCCGACCCACAGAGATTGCATTAAATAAAATTGCAAGTATGTCCATTTCTTTGCTTCTTTTAATTCGAAAATTATTTTTTTTTTCCAAAATCTTCAAAGCATAAAAATTCTCCCTGTAATCTAAAAGATAACTGTTTGTCAAAAATAAAATTTGCAACTAGAGGGATTTTATTACAGCACATTTAAATTGTGCAAAAGGTACAGGAAATCACTGTGACAAAACTAATGCTATTTCAAAATACAGCAGACCGATCATTTTACAGGTCAGTAAATGATTTCATTAAAAAAACTACGAATTGTCGTGTAATCTTTTAATTTTTATCACAGCATTTTCCACTGTATCGCGAATCCGATGAAATTTGCAATGAACTTGATCAAGCACCAGATGATATAAAAGATATCAAGTTTAGAGAAAGATGGGAATGTTTATCGAAGGAAGCATCCGAACAGGTATACAGAATAATTCGTTTTGAATTGTTATAATCGATAGTATAAACATTTATAAAATTATTTATTTACAGCTTTTAGATATCTTGAAACCAAGATTGCTCGTTAACGGCCATACTCATCACGGTTGTAGAAGAATACATAGAAAAGATATATGGGAATTTACAATACCATCATTCAGTTGGCGCAACAAAGATAATCCTTCACTCTTGCTGGTAAATTGAAAACGTCAAAACACTATCGATTTCAAATTTCATTATAATATTACTTCCTTAAAATAACACTTGTATTTCAGGGGGTATTTACTTCAAATAATTATTCTGTATCAAAATGTTACATGCCTTTGGAGTCTACAAAGATCAAAATTTATATTATCAGTATAATTGTTATTTTTATATACTTCATCGTAAAATGCAGACTAAAACAACATCGCTACTATCTCTTAAAGTTTCATTAAAATTGATTTCTACAACAGCTATCTTTTTATGTTGAAAAAAATTGAGTCCATAAGGATCTTTAAATGAAATTAACATATTATGTGTATATATTTACAGTATTCAGGGTACAAAATATTTATACACCAATTATTACGATCAAATCTATTTTCCAGTGCTCTCAAATTTTGAAAATTTTTTGGTTTTTTTTTGTAAGACATGTCTTACATATATTCGAAATTATGAAAATATAGAAACATCGCAAATTTAATGACATACATTTCCGTGGTAACATGTATAAAGTTGCTTATTTATTGTACATTTTATTTAATGCTGACGGATCAATAAGCCATACATATGCCAAAATATAATTTATGCATAACGAATACGTAAGTTGTATAATTCGAGTATTGAGGAATTAAGTTCACACACAACACGTACAAAGTAAATACATAAATTTTATATTATTAATCTTACAATGTAATGCATTTAAAATGCATGTATGTGTATTAACAACTTTTTGCACATACGTCTTGTAAAATCTTGTCATTTTATTGTAATAAAACAAGAACTAATAATAACTAATATTGTAAGCTATAATACTGGCATTGACTATAATTAATATTACATTTATTAATATCTTTACATATTTCTTTATACTGTCTGAAACGGTAATATTAATATAGTCGATGCAGCTCATATCTTTGTATATGTGTGTATATGGATACGCCCGTGTGTGTGTGTGTGTATATATATACATTCTTAATACATAGGCTTTTACAGAATTGTGTGAGTAGTAGAACCGCATTCCATGAATTTATGAATTATAAGTACTTTTTATAACAGCGAATTTTTTTTTTTAAATCTAGTATTCAATCGGAAATAGAAACAGTATTTGAATAAGACATTAATTATTGAACATTATTGTACACTTTTTAAAATTATAATTTACCCCTACTCATTCCTTAATAAAGGATTTGAATATATTTGTACAGCCGAAAATAACTTTACAATATTCGAGAATTAATGTTTGGTAGATGTACTACTCGTAAGTAAACAAAAAAAAATAGATCGGCTAATAGAAACTGAAGAAAATTATTTTACAGTTTTGGTATTATATATTTAATTTAAAAATAATTAAATATTCTTTGTAAATTGAAAATATTATCCTCCTCTTATATCATTGGCATCGTCAACGATATTTTTTGACTAGTCTATTTTTACAGCGGCATATATTTTACGAATGAACGCGTAAGCCGCGAAGAAACCTATTGTACCTGTTAATAACCAGAACGTTAGCACCATTAATGCTGTGTAGCCAAAATATAAAAGTATTGGAACCAATTCTGTTATTTCTAATTTTGTCATAAAATAGAAGACTGAATAAGCTAACACGTATACAGCTGATCCTCCACTAACAACGAAGCTCCTCCACCACCATCTATAATCCTGATAACGGGAAAATAACAATGTATACATATATTGGAAAAATACTTTCAAACGCAGCTACATCAATCGGTTTCTTACCTCTCCGCATAACTGGAAATACACCATAACTATAGATATCTGGGAGCATGAGATGACAAGAATGCAGAACACAAGGAACAGAAATCCAAAAAGATAGTAGAACTGATTCTCCCATAGCGCAGTTAGAATGAAAAATAATTCTATAAAAACTGCTCCAAAGGGAAGAATTCCGGCCATCAATGTACTGTAAAAATGTTGATTTCGATCCTGAGTTGAAACTTTAGGTCTATGAACTTTATAAACTTACCACAATACTGGATTCATGTACCACAATTGATCGGGAACTTGTCTAGCAATTTGATTCGTTCTAACGGGATGTGTGAAAGGTTGTTTACGGTATCCAAAATAGTATCCAAGATATACCAGAGGAAGTGATATGCCAAACCACAGACACAACAATGCTAACATTGTTGTGAATGGTACTGCGCCGGAACTGTGTTTTCCCCATATGAAGAAATTCAAAAAGAAACATGTGGTGAATACAATTCCGGGATACAGAGTTGCCGTCTGTAGAAGTAAAATAGCGATTTAATAGTTTTCCATTTCAATAGTAGTCAACACATTTTTTATTCTTACCAATAATGCTGTCCTCCTCCATTTCCTCCCACGCATCGTTTTATAAAGTCGCGCAGAGAAATATCCAGCAATTAAACCGGAACATACATATAAAAATATCGCGTTAGTTCCAAGTGCGCCTCTACTAGCCGGCGATAGCATACCCAACATAGCAAAGACTAAAAATCACGCATAAATAAAATATAAAATATCGAAAATGTGAGGGCTACATCTCATGTAGAAATATGAATCTTACATATTGTTATCAAAGCCATAAAAAATATTTGAATTCCACTGCCTATCACAGCAGCAAATAATCGAGGATGCGGTGGAGGTCGAAATACATCTCCATGGACTAGTTTCCAGCCAGTTTCTTCGATTGTCTCATCCAAACCTGCCAAGCTATCGCTTTCACCGGCATTATAACGCGCAATATCCCTTCTCAGAGTTCGAACTATGATCATTGTTAGAATTCCTGCAGAATTTTATCAAAAAAAGGTTTGCATGAATTCATAAAGAGAATAGGAATTAAATATGAACAATTGAATATATTTACCAGAAAGGAAAAGTACTACAATAAGAGAATTGATGATCGAAAACCAATGAATCTCAACGTCACTCATTCCTAAGTATACATCCCATCTACTAGCCCAACTTACAGCAGATTCTTTCCACTTAACAGAATACAAGAACCACAGTTTAGTTCCTTTAGGATTCACAAATTGTCGATTCGCATCCGAAGGCAATATACACGTATTTCCCTCGAACTTCAATTGACTCGCATCGATACTCTGAGCTTTCACATCAAACCCGACTACCCTATACGCATTTCTATAACACAAAAATAAATTTGAATAATCCAATACATTCTCCGTTTCCGCAATAACACGATCAATACTAACTTTCCATATTCGTGATAACTTAGTTCCAGCTTTAGATAGTTGTTGATATAAATCTGATCGTTCACTACACCACCTAAACGGTACCCTTGATATACGATCACATTGTTTGTGTTTTTATCAAACATTTTTGTAGCTGCTGGTAAATTATCTATTAATCTGATAAAGGTAATGAAATTAGTTTCTTAGTAATGTGTCTTCATAGGAGAATGTAGATTCATGTTTTCTTACAAATGTACTGTGTAGTCATGTTGAATACGCTCTATTACTTGCTGCGATTCCTCCTCAGTCCATGTCATACTACTGTTTGGTTCATGACATAACAATTTGCAGTTTACGTTTTCTGCCATGGTTACCTCGTACGGAGTGTTTACAATTCTGTGAAAATATAAAATAGCTTAGATTCTATAAAAAGGGGATGATCTGTGCATCTTACCTATCACCACGTAATACTTCTCCTAAATTCTCAGATTTATAAACAAAAACACTTTTTGGTCTGCATAACGGAATAGAATAATACTCGTATGGCAACTGTGTGTGGGTGCTAGTCATTTTAACTGCTTTGACATCAATCTTTTGTCCCTTTGTAAACTCCACGGGCGCAACACCAGGCACATAGAAGCCATTTGTTTCGATTAACAAGGATATTATTACAAATATAGCGCTACACCTTAACCTTCCCTGTTAACAGAAAGAAAACGGTCTCGTAATCAAATTAAATAACACTTTCCGACACGTCAACCGGTATACATTAAAAAATTATTTATAAACACGAAAAGTGCACATAACAATGCGACACAGACACGGAAGCTGTACTATTATATAAAATATACGGATATTTCATGAGTTTCGACCAGTTAGAGAGCGTAATGTTGCCGATATACAGAGAAATTTCACGGTTACCGCGATAAACAATGTTATTACATTCTGTCAAGAGCTAATGAAGTTGTACTTTACGAAAACTGCCGATGTGGATTTAGAAAATATGAAACGCCACGTCGATTCATTGATAGTTTTAATACTACGGTACTCTATTTTCAATAGTTTTTCGAAACGTACGACTTACGATAATACGTACCATTCTATAATATTATTTTCGTCAAAGGCGCGCCACGCCGTGCTGAAATCTTTCAGATTACAATTCACAGAGTTCCCACTCTGTTCACGTCAAAAATGAAATTTACTTTAACATGAAGTTTGCCTAGAAACATTCGCCAGTCAGGAAACTTTTTATGAAATTCCCTAGAATGTTTATTTATTCTTGGAACGTAATGCCGGGTTCATACCGGCTAAAGTTGTTCGCCGACTGTTCAAAGTGTTGCATACACACTTCGCAAACAGTTACAGAATAAAACATTTAATCAAAACGTTTCGGGATATTGAACTTTCATTAAACAATTTTACTTTTAATTTAATCTGCTCGCAGCTCGCAAAAGTGTCCACATTGCTAGCGAATATGATTCGCGAACTGTTCGCAAACGACAATGAGAATCCAGCATAACTCTCTGATGTTTGCGGTACTCTAATTTAGAATAGTAATGTACGAATACATAACTTGATCTGTTCAATCGAATTCAAAATTGAATGCATTTGCTAAATGTATTACAATAATTTTAAAACACATTGGAGATGAAGTCCTTTAAATTTACTCTTTCATGGAAGGTTTTATTGTCAGCTAAAACTTTATATAACTGTCCAGAAATTGCATAAGGCAGATTAAGACAATTTCAAGTTTATATAAACTGAATTATGCGCTGCATACAATGTTATGTATTATTATGTTATTATTATGTTATTATTATGTTGAAAACAAGTGCAAAGACAAATATATAATATGAAATACTTTTTTAAATGTAAATTATTATATCCATTTAGGTTTTATTAGATAGTTACTATATTTCTATCACTTTTGAACTATTATTTTTGCGCCGACTGTAAACTATAATTGTTAAGTTATAATGGAACGAAATACTAATCAATTAATATCTTGTTCGAGACATTAATCACCAAATAAAAAATATTCGCCATTACTTTTATTCTTAAAATTCCCGCAATTTTTTATTCCGTAAACGAAAAGGAAGTGGGTCTTTTATAATAGCGAATTGTTATTAAATTGTCAGTTTATCCGCTTGAAAAGTGTTCTAGAAATTCGTTACGTATTAAAACGTTTGTTATTAACGATTCGCGAACGCTTTCGTTATAGAAAATAGTATCATTTTTGCCGCATAATAGACGGTGTTTTGATCAGGCTTTTCCGAGCGAAAAAATATACCCCCGAAAAGGAAAATATCGTCCCACGTGGGGACTCGTTTAATTACAAGTTACGTTATTTAGATATGCATCTGTTCCGTTAATTTTTATTTCAGAACAATGGTGCAGGTGAGTGGAAACTTTTGAGCATATTATATATACGGATTTCCGTGGGAATCGGCGAAATCAGTGCATTTTTCTATCGGGTCTATTGGGAATTTTTGATTGTTTTTTTTCCGCTGTCATCCATTAGTAAATAGGAAAGATGGCAGCAGATTATTGCGCTTTTTTCCAGTGCATTCGCGGATCCGACATTTTTCTTAAAATTAAGCCTTTCCGTGAATTTTCACACGAAACTCGTACGAAAACATTGGTTACGATCCAGTTTTACGAACGGAATTCAACGCGTGCTTCATTTTTCTCGATAAAACGCAGTTAAGACCGACATAAATGAAATATCAAAGAATTTTTATCTGCCGGACTTGTGTCAAATACGGTGTACGAGTGCACGGAAATATTGAGTGACTTTTGTTAAGCGTTACTCCCGGTCCCACGCGATGCGAAAGTTTTTAATGTTTTGTGAATGAAGAGTCGACCGCGAACACATTATTTTTAAATGTTTCATTGTGTTTAATTAAAGTATGACAAAAGATGAGGGTATAAAATATTTTTTCATTATTATAAATATACATTGTTGCGAACATTGTAGAATGACGTTAAATATATTTTCATGCGGAAATAACAAATGTTTACAGGCAATTGATGAGATGGAACAAAGGGATCTCCCACAGGCATTCCGCCTACTCGGAGAAATGAATGCCAATGTACTACAAGTGAACCAACTTGTAGACAACATGCTGGTTCGTGTGAAAAACGGAGAGATTTCCACAGACAAGGGTCTTAGTTTCTTAGAAATGAAATATCACATGTTACTTTCCTATTTGATTAATTTGACTTACATAGTTTTAAGAAAATGTTCAGGGGAACGTATAGAAGGAGATCCATCGATTGATCGTTTAATTGAAATCAGAACTGTCCTAGAGAAAATCCGACCAATAGATCACAAACTTAAATATCAAATAGATAAACTTGTTAAGACTGCTGTAACCGGTACTACTAACAGTGATGACCCAAGTAATTTTAAAGCAAATCCTGATGCACTTATCGGCACGATTGAGAGCAACGACGAAGAATCTGATAGCGATCAGGATGGTGAAATGGATGGTTTTAAATCGTCACAGTCAAGGAAGTCTAATATTTATGTACCGCCGAAACTTGCTGCGGTACACTATGGTTAGTATCTGTGTTTTCTATTCAATGTACTCTGACAAGCTAAACAAAAATATTATTGTAGATGGAGATGAGACAGTCGCAGAGAAAATGCGTAAAGCGGGTGAAAGAGCTCGCAGACGTGCAGTCTCAGGTGCTGTTTTGAGAGAATTGAAAGAGGAATATTTAGATGCACCTATTGAAGATTCTCATGGCCTGAGCGAGAAACAAATCAGTTTGGGTCGTGAGAATAAGCGGAAGGTAGAATACGAAGAAACGTACATGACACGTTTGCCAGTTACTAAACAAGAAAAACACAGGCGTCGCATGATGACTACAGTTGGAACACTTGGAGAAGAAATTACATCTTTCGGAGAGCCATCTGCTGTGTCTGCTAAGAAGAGGAAAACTCAGAAAAAGGGTAAAGCTAAAAGAAGTAAGTTTTATTCTATGAAAAAATCAATCGATTATAAGTTCTCAGAATATATTTATAACGTAATCAAAACTGTTGTTTAGGTTTCAAGAAAAAACGGCATCACTAAATATCAGCTTTATAACAGTTCGAAAAGCTGAATTTCGTACAGCATTAATAATTAAGGTAAAATGCAAAAAAAATTTACTTCGATTCTTCTTGACAAAAGCAGATGCCATTAATACTCGTTAATAAGTTAAGCTAAATAACTCATAACATCTAGTAACTAAAAATAAAAAGCAACCGTCGACGGTGAAGTAAAATAGCACGATGGTAATTTATTACTGCATAAGACATACTAATGGTCGTGTAATTGATAATTATAGTTAATAATGATTTTAACCTTTAATTGTTGTCTGAAAATCAATTTTTATCTGTGGAGTTGAAATATTCCATGAATCGCAAGAAAAAATATTCCAATATATGAAAAAATAATGTCAAGGTACATACGAGCTTAACTTATAAAAAATAAAAAGAAAATTACGTGTAACCGTGACACAATTAATCAAATAATGGATTTCGGCTCCAAGATTTAAAATTGTAAGTTAAACGTAAAAGTTGAAGGCAGAAGATTTTTCTGCTTTATTTTGAGATATTCTCCAGCTATAAAAGAGAGAAAAAAAAAGAACCGATACCATAGCAGGAGGGATGATATTGAATTAATTGTTACAGAAGCGTAAAAATCACAAGACATTCAGTGCAAGCATTAGAAAAATTCAAACTTTAATAAAGGACAAGCGGCTCTAGAAATTGCAAAGCGTTCTGCAACTTCTAAGAATAATGTTCATCGTGCGATATCGCATGTCTTAGGATTTTCTCGCTATTTTAGAGTAGTGAAGTAGTTAATAGTTTTACTATTATATGTATATTTCGTTTGTGTTTTCCCCTGGTGAACTGTTGAGGCTATTATATCTCGATGTGAGTCATATTTTATGTTAAGTTTCACTTTTTTTTACGAGGAGAAGAAACAATGTGTTCGTGCATTGCATTTGTTGTTTTCACTTTGAGAATTAATTTCACTTAAGTCGTTAACTTATATTAAAGGTAATATAAGGATAACACGAATGTGTCAAAATTCAAAATTGATGTCGTCAATTTCTCGAATACTATTTTTATGTTTACTGCGTTTAGTTTCTTAGGGAGGGGGTATGTGTGATATTGTAAGAAAAACTAATATACGAAGACTAGAGCGATCATCACTTCTGCAATAGCATTAAAGGTGTTTGTACAATCAAATTGCAGGAAGGTATCCGTCTCTTGCGCTTAAATAGGTTCCATTTTTTAAATGTTAGATATAAAGATTGGGTACCCGTTTACTTGGATACCCAAAGAAGCAATGTTTCCTTTTAAAGTGAAGGGAAGGGTAATGTTAAATGCACTTTAAACACAGATCGTATATGGATATTTATATCCATTGCTGGTTCCTGCAGAAGTGATCCGCGTTACCTTTAAAAAAAAGTACTAATTCGCTATATGCTAACCAAGGGCTCAACCATCCATAGATGTTATATTTTTTACAAAAGTGTTCATAGATTGAGCCAACTTGGTAATGCATGATGTTACATGTGCCCTCTCTTTTTCAATCTGTGAAGATGATTAAAATGTGATAAATTATTCATGAAATAATAGTTAATGAAACTAACAAAATAGCACAATTGCTGGGCATTATTTACAAGTGCTAGCAAGCCTAATGTCAGCAGCCTTGTCGTATTTGGTAAATGAAGTTGGAATACTGAATAGCGGGAAGATTTTGACACGATTAATGTCAAGGTAACTCTTTTTTAAATGGATGATTCATGCACGTTTAACATACGGCATGCTCCGAGAAAAAAGTAATAATTACAGAGGTATCAGAAAACAAAGCAGGTTTCAAAATTTGCCCGACATTTGGTTTTCTCATACTTTATAAATAGATGATAATTTTTGAAAACACACTTACAACTGGTGTAACTGTAAGTCCAAAATACTGATCTACGTGTGTGTATATTTATATATATATACATATATACATAGACACGTATTTCTTCGTTTGTATACATTACGAACTGTTTATAAATAGCGATGAGACGAGGATATCATGTTGTTTGCAACAAAATAGAATTATTACAGAGACTAACGAACAGGAAGAATTATGGTTGTATATGTTTATTGAGTACAAAGTTTCCTAAACACACACACATATGTATATATACATGTATACAACGTGTATACATGTATATATATGCTATACATATTTTGGACTTATGGTGAAAGTGTATGGGTGTGAAAAATATTCATACGAGACACATATCCGCACACAACATATAGCAGCAAAGTAATAGGATTACATTGAAAACACTACCTCAAATCAATAGAAATATGGATTTACAATAATAGAACTGCATCAGTTACGTTTACAATGTTGGTGTTGCCGTTTATTTATACATTTCACTGAACAACAGCCTTTCTGTTGCGAGATATAATATCGGACATATATATTATGCCTTATGGAGAGACGCGTCTAGGATTTGTTATCTCTGAACCTGCTTAGCAGGAGTGAATCTTTTAATAATGTACAAAGAAAAGCACAAAGCATGTAAACGTCACTGTGGGCAGTGAAGTTTTAAAGTAGTCCTTCAAATCCAACAACGCTGCCGAATACAAAAAAAACTAAAAAGAAGTAACAAGATATCTTTGCAGCAAGAATAAATAAAAAAAAATGAGATAAGGATGGTTTATTGACTACATTCATAGTCTGAAGAATGTAATATTTCATTTATATCGGTAAATTTTCTATAATTTATGTACTATGACAATTCAATGTGTGTGAACGAGCGAAAGAGACAGAGCGAAAATGAGAAAAAAAGAGAGAATTTACCTGTATATTACAAATGGTTATTATAAACGAATTATTATTATTATTATTATTAATTATTATTATGATTATTATTACATTATCATTATGATCATCATCATCATCATCATCATCATGTAGAATGCTTCTTACTGACTGAATAAAATGTTTTCAATGTCGATTATTGATTTACTTCTGGGGTTCTTCTGGTTCGAACTTAAAAAACAATAAAACCTTTAAAATACCAATGCATATCTGAAAAAACGAGTCCGAATAAATGATAAAACTGAGAAGTTTTAAATTTCTCATAATCGTCAAGTAACAATATATTAAAATATAATAAAAATAATTTTTCTGATTTCCCATAAAACTCCTACCCTCCATTTTAATAAGGGTGGACCCGTTGTACCGATTTCTTCGAGACAATGCAGCATTTAAATCTGATTTAAAAAACCATTTCTGTACCAAAGAAGTGAAACACTTTTTAATTAGTCTTCTCGATTAGAAATCTTTCTTAAATAAATATATCATAATAATTTATTCTCGACATTCGTTCGAGAAATACGAGTAAAATTTTAAAATACAGCTTTCATATGAAAACTGTTCAAGTCCATTTTTTATGAAAATTGGTTTTTTAGCTTCGCCTTGTTAGGTAAGTACTTCAATTTCTACGGTTTGAGGATAATGTTTTTTATTAACTGCTTTAATTAGTGTCTAAATATAAACATACTTTAAAAAAATCTTCATGTAAAGCAAAATAATTTTCTTCGGTTCCTGTAAAATTTACTTATTTGGACTTAGGCAATTTTCATATGAGGCCGACGATATTTCGATTCGCGGTCCTTTTTTTAATTCCGGTCGCTAGTAATTTTTAAAGTCTGCGTTGGCAGCATCCTCTTAAACCGAGTACACCTTCGCAACGTATGTCAACGACACATCTCATACCGATTTCTTTCGGACGGTCCAGGACGGTCTGCCTGTTGTTGATCCGTGGCACGGCCGACGTGCTGGTAAGTTATTTTTCAACGATAAAAGTCCGAGTGTCAACAACCGACGTCGAGTAAGGTTAACATGTGAAATACCAGGTGTCAAGTGTTTGATTGGCATGATATATATCGTTTAGCTCCCACGATCTGGATTTTATGTCAATGCTAGACGTGCTAATTGTTTAAACTCGTTCAATTCACGCTTACGACAGTTCGTCCGTGTCATTCTCCTAACGACCTGTAAATCATTCAAGTTCGAGGCATTCGTCGTCGTAATTATCCATTAACATTCTTTTCGTTAACACTTTTCGGTCTTCCGCCCTTCTCTCTCCCCCCACTCCAGTTTTCTCCTTTCTTTTGCTTGTTACCTATCTTTGTCCCTCGCGAGTTTTCCCTCCTCTTCTAACGTTCAGTACAAGATGTCGAAAGTGCATGGGTACCGTATAAATTATTTTTATCGCTTTGGGACTACGGTAAAATGACCTGCCATTGTTAAGACATCATTTCCGCACAATCACAGCCAGGTATACCGAACATTGTTCGAAATACGCAGTTTTACACGAAATTCTTGGGTATTCTCGTCTTCGTTGGTCGTGGGTTATTATTTCCTTCGCAAACCACCCTCTTTTCTGTAGTTATTTTTAAATCACCCGCGGCGCAGAACTATACATCGAAACTTTCGGAGATTGCTCTTTTCAAAGTGATCGAAGCATTTTTAAATTGAATGGGAACTAACTTGTTTGATTAAGCAAACGAACTTGCGGATTATTCTAATTTCAATCTACACCGGTAAAACAAATTTGTGTAGTAACAAAACCGCGCGTTCTTGGAATAACTATCGGTGACGAAGGTACCGTATAGTGTTTCAATATTTTCGAAAAACTCGAGCGAACGAAAAATGATGTATCCCAACCCCAATACGTTCTTCGGAAGAATATTAATTAGGTTATCGAGAAAGTAAACAGTATCTCTATAAATATTAGTTCAGCAAACAGCAACATGTCTGCTTCGTTGTTGAATATCGGAATGTAGTAAAAAGTTTTCGCAACGTTCAAAGAGAAATCGATTAGAAAAACGCTTATTTATCATTTTATTGCTCGTAATGCATCCGCAAACGGCACGTTTAAAGTGTGGACTTTCTAACCGCGTGAAAGTAGATTCATTTTAAATTTACGGTTCTCAAATGTAGTACAAACTTGGATAGTGTCGCGTTCAATTTTTATGGAGTTAATAATGATAATTTATGAATGTTTTTTTTTTTTCAAGATTATACACAATGGCCAATACTCAGGTGAACAGGGCGCGAACCATAAAAAAAATTGAAAAAACCTCGGCCGCTTAAGCTCAATCAACGCCACTCGACCGTCTGTCTGAATAGTAAGTTTTACTTTATATTTTTAATGTATATTTATAGTGATTCTATTAAATTGAACAATCTATTTATCAGTGGAGGACATAGTGTCCTTAATCGACAACGTAGCAATGCGACTAACCAATGTCTTCCATGACCAAACGCTGCAAATGAGTGTGGTTAGAATGTGTAATCACCTGAAACTTTATGCCCATCAATTAGAAGCTATTTACAAAGGTATTAAACTTTATAATAGTAGTGCAAGTTCACACATTGACTGTCGATACCAAAAATGAAAATGTTGACATGTTCATATATTTTTTTCTAACAATACTGAGTTGATACACAGATCAGCTGGACAGAGCTTTTGTGGCAATTAGAAATGGAAGTCAGGACGAAAAATTAGATCTGACGACTAGGGTTCACCTGCTGGAACTTATAGAGTTAAGAGCTAAGCAGTGGCGTCACACTGATTCCATGGATGAGTATTATACTCAGAAACTATCACATCTGGATAATGTATGTTTCTTACTTTCTCAGTTTTCTTTTTTGAAACATAAAATAACTGTGTCTTAAAAGTATTCGTATAATGTTAACAGGCAGAAGCAATTCCCGACACACCTACAAACGTGCTATCATCACCTCTGGCAACGTCTTCACCCACTGCAGCACCTATCTTGGGTCCTGGTGAAGTTATAAAGAATAGTGGGAAATTTGTTAAACCAACACGTATTCCTGGGAAAAACTACTGCAAAGATGAAGTTGTTATACGTAACAGTGATTCCGGCAAAGGTAAAGAAAATTTAATGTTTCTGATAGAATGCGAATATTCATAGGAATATTAATAGTAATGTAGTAGAAAGTACATATAATTATTTGTACATTGTAGTACATGGCATATTTTCTTGGTGTCTTAATTATTTTATTTTATTTCAAGTTATCATGCACTATATCGTTAGCGCCAATATTTCTATGTTTCACGTTTTTTCGTATCTATTATAAGTATATAGTAAGTATTATTTTCCACTTCTAAATTATTTGCACAAAAATATAGTGATGGGAATAAAAGGGCGGCGAGTTCACATGATCGAAGAGCTCAGCCAGACAATCATCTCCTTCCAGCGAGGTAAACAAATAATTTGCAGATGGCTTGATAGCATTATGCTCATGCATTTCGGAAATAACTAATTGTTTACTTTTTCAATGTCTGTTACATATCCTAATATTCTCATTACAACCAAAATTACATTTTACAAATAATAAAATACAAAATTGTTTGTTTCTATAGTTTGAATCATATAGAATTCAATAAACAGGGTGAAAATGTACTTCGTTGAACAGTACACACATATAATATTTATATTTAATTTGTGTTTTAACATGTATTTTTACTTTTATCTGCATGAAACATATGTTCTTTATTAATTTGTAAAAAAGTCATATACAAAAGTGATTGAAAACTGTCCTGCTTGAGCTTCGGAAGTTTAATCGCTCACATCATTTTTTATTGTGCAATTTTTAATTAGTATCATGTGATTATCATCGAATATATTATGCATTGTGTTTGCAGCTTATTAAAAAAAAAGTTCAGATACGACTAAATTGTTATGAGCAGCATTTTACATTTTTAATACAAATAATGTTATTGCTTACAATTGCTTACGGTTCTCAATGCACATGAATATTAAATTGTTCTTCTTTCACAGAATATCTCGTCTACAATTAATACCGATCTTATTAATGTTTTAATCCACCAATAATTTGTCTTGACATGTTTGGAAAGTGTCTATATTTATATATGATACATTAACCATAATACAGATCGCTTTCACGAAACGAACTTTGGTAACAACAAAGTTTCACGTGCAATATCAAAACAAACATCGGTCTAATATGTTCCTTTTTTTTTGTAGTAAACCCTGGTGCCAAAGAACGACTTGTCCAAATCACGGGTACTTCCGAGGACAAGATACAGTGAGTTTAATTTCTTTTAATGTTGATATTCAACACTAAACCTACTGAGCCTCAAAAGTAACTGGAACATGCTCCCTTATAAAAATGACAAGATTAATTTGATTTAGACTTTGTGTGGCTCCTATTGTAATACGTGCTCTATTAAAGCTCTTATTACAGTAGAACCTCGATTATCCGGGCCTCTGATGTTCGAATTCTTTATTGTCTGAATACTTTCCATAAAGAATTAGTTTGCGTTAAACCAACCTATACGCTACACGATTTACTGCACATTTCAATAAGGATTAAGTTCAGCACTGAAACTATGTAATTGTTGTATTATCCGAACAATTATGTTCCACTAATTAGCACGGATAATCGAAGTTCTACTGTATTTTAATAAGTGTAAAATAAAATATCTGGAACCAGTCATTTTGACCGGAGGTGGTAAGTTTAGTGTTAAACTTTGCAATGTTCATACCTGTTATATTATTGCAACAGTTATGCGAAGGACTTGATAAAAGATACGATTCAACGAAATGCATCACCGGTGAGATTGGAGCAAGGTGGAGGAGAAAAAGGAGCAATGGGAGGTTCTAGTTCTTCGTTAAATAGCAGTGCATCGGATGAAAGCAACCGATTGCAACAGCAACAAAACTCCCGCGCACGTTTGCTCCTCCACAGCTTCTCCACCAACGACGCCAGTATAGGCGAATACAAATACACGGTTACAGTTGGTAACCAATCCTTGAAGATCACTGGATGCAATCTGGATCTTGTTAGGGTAATCATATTTTTCAATTTTTCACTTCTACGTACAAGTCTACAATCGACATTATTATGGAATATATTTTAATGAAAATTACTGGGTATGTATCAGACTGCGAAGCTGGTTTTGGATGAATATTTCTTAGGAGATTCGGAAAACTTTACGAGTGGTATAGAATACTTTAATTTCGAAGAAGAATCCGCTTATTCTATATCGTCTTCCAACTCGCAAAAAACACCGTTGACATCGAGTACTACCAACGACATGAGCCGAGAATTGATTGTGGACAGTTCAGCCACCTCAGAAAGCGAAGAAACATATAAGCCACATATCATTTCTGAAGCAAATCCTTTGACTCATGAAGGTAAACGAGTACAATCGAATACCTGACTTACTTTCTACGAGGCCTGATATTTAATCGAACATTTATTCAGTTCCAGAAGTCAGGGAACTCACGTACGAGTTTTTGTTACTGTGTTCGACAGGTCCTTATGCTAAACGACCGCCTGCGGACTGGGCACGAATTCAGAAGGAGTGTCCCAACATTGTTCGCAAGGTACATCGACGTGATACGAATGCTAAACAACTGATGTGCAACATTATAACTTACTAATACTTTTTTTACGTTGATACTCTTTAAGGAGAAAGCTTTGTGTAACATACTGAAAAAGTTAAGCGATTTTTCAAAATTTTTGTCAAACAAAATATTCACTTTCGAAAGAAAAGTAATATTTGCTAGACATTGTTAGCAAGCTAAAGAATATTATTTTTACCATTTTTAACTATATATATATATATTTATATATATAAAGTATTTACGCGTTTCAAATTTTTAAATCTGGTATAAGTACTGCAGGTATCGGTATTTATTGGAGCCTCGTAGTCAATTTTATAAATATTCAAATGAAATTTTCAGGGTATGTAGTTTAAAGATATGTAATATTATCGAACTAAAGTATTTTCGACTTGTTACACAGGGTTACTCTCTAAATGGCTAGAAATTAATAATACTCGTCCAAAAGTTAACTATGTTTTCAAGTTATAATTTGTTCTTGACACTGAAATGTGCTAATTCCAAAGTGACTGTTATATGTCTATTACGGCCGTTTTAATACTCTCATTGCAATATTTATGTCTATAGTATTGAAGACAAAGAATAAGACGATAAGATAAGATTTGGCAGAAACGAATCTCTTATGTTAGTATGGGAAGGTTGTGATAAAGATATAGAAATGAGCTATATTATCTTTCTCAGTTAACATCAAGCTACAATGTCAACATTTTTAAATGACAAAATCATAAAAGCATACGCTAATGCAGGCATGTCAAACTCTTTTACCCTCAAGGGTCTCATTAAGTACTATAAATTAATTCGAGGGCTGCAATAAAAACAGCAGACTCGAAATAAAGAAGAAACACATTTTTTAAATAACATTGCAGTTACACATATAAAATACCATAAGTACAAAACACAACAACATTACAAAAATACATATGAAGTATGATAGTTGTTTTAGAAAACTATTACATTTTGGTTTCGAAGAAACGTGACAACGTTTCTCAGTAAAGAAATTTTCAAAATTTGGTTAAATTTGGTTGAATATATATGCTACCACTGCTACCGAACATATCTGAAGTACGCCTAATTGCACATAACATATTGGGAAATCGGTTGACAAATAAATAAATAATTGCAGAAATGTGGAATCCCAACATTCCCCACAGTTGTAAATTGTCATCAATAGTTTCAAAGTTTTTGGTCGGGCCGCAGAGTACTTGTCGACAGGGCGCGTGTTTGACATGCCTGCACTAATGGATTTCTGCGCAAGACATATATGTATATACTTAAACCAAAGATTACACGTTTTACTACCATAGTTTACTTTATATATTTACACTTACCAAAAAAGTCTTTGTGTTATCAGTATTATTCGATAAATCTGTTATATATTTATAAGATATACACTTCTGATTACGTTATTTAATAATTTTATATTCTACAGTAAAATACCTTGGACTCGTACTAATACATGTCAATATTTATATTAATATAAGATGTATATTAATATATATCGATACATTGTATTAGTATAATCCGTTCGTTTTTCTGTATACTATGCCGTAATTTCGTATTGTATACCATGAATTTATGCAGATACGAAATGCTATGCTTGAGTACATATTTCTATTTTATATCGTTAATATAGTAAAGATCTCAACGTTTCCTTTTTTTAACTAAATAGAGGTATGACTAATTATATAGACTGAAAAAATTCAAAGTGGATAAGCTGTATTACCCTACGAGACTGTTCAACTTTTTATGTTCTTAGATTATAACTCCGTTTTTTTTGTTCGTATGTATTATTAATTGTTTTAATCGTTACACAAGTTTATTATTAAATGAAGTTAAACAAGGTATTCCTATTCTTGTTTTTTTTACTTGTTAAGTATTACAAGAAAAGTATTAAATTTTATACACGATGTAACGAAAATATTGTAAAACATCTTGAGATTTCAAAGATAATAAAGCGTTTTTATTTGTTGTATTTTGAAATATATCGTGTAGCACCAGTGTCTAAACGAAACCGCGGCGAATTCCTTACTTACTTTAAAACGAACCGATGTATAAAAAGCTTTATGACAGTATGTTAAGAAGGCATGCACGTTACTGTAAATCATTTAACACTTGCTTTATAAATCAAAAGCATGCTGCTTGTAACATCACGTCAAGGTAAAGTAAATCTACTGATACGTTTTTTGATATTGCTGTCAATTATTGTACAAATATATCTAATTATATTTGACAGGCACCGATTCGCTGGTTCGAACCGGAAGCATACAAAGCTAAGGTAGCAGCTGCTGGTCTTGTTACGGTGTTGCCAATTGGAGAAGGGGAAACGGATCCGGAATGAGATTGAAAAATTCACACTTTTCATCTTCGTGAAATCGTATGTATTAATAATAATCTTTACATCGATTTTTCTCTCGATGTATTGTGATAAATTGAAAAAAAGAAGTTCAGTATAATATTTGTTTGTCGGTAAACAAATATGCAAACGCTAACAAACATTTATAATAAATATGAGCGAGACAATCAGTATTGCTCCATTCAAGTAGAGCAATATAAAATAACTAGCAGATATATATTGCTATAGATGTTTGTAAATCTATGCGTGTTTATATCTAAATTTTCTTTTAACGATGATATCACACTTTCTAAGCATTTATGCTTTTGTATTATACATTTGTACGCTTTCAAATTCAGAATATTTCATTGTTAATTTATTTGTATTGAACACGTGAGCTGCAGTAATTATTTTTACCGTATAACTCGGTATCCGGCATACCAAATATACGTATCGCTTTGCGTCTCGTTAACATTGCTACTCAGATATTTTGAAGAATTATTGAAATACTTATGAAAGACAATAAGCACTTTGTACGATGTTAGCATAATAGATCAAACCAATGGATTCATAAAACCTGTGAAAACGAAATACGTTTAGTATATGTTCAGAAATTATTGTAACAGCATTTTTATTGACAAATATTATTGTTAATTAAATGTGTTAGATATAAATTCTGAATAAGAGAAGAAAAACGAAAGAAAGAAAAGATAACAAGGATTATACTAACAACAAAAAAAATGGACACTGGTCCTCTAGTAGAATTAAAGTTGACCATGTTAGAATGTAATTTACGTAAACATTCAAGAAAAATTTTTCTGCGTAACACTCTCTTGTTACACTGTAACATAAATAACAAATACTGAAACAAACAGTGATTTAGCCTAATCTAGTCTACCTATTTAAAAGTAGGAACTACCAAATTTGGTAATTATTCTGCTGTGACGTAACAACCAAAAAAAAAGATTTTATTCAATCTCCAGATTTTATATTTTATATACTAAAATGGTAATGCTATGTGCAGTATGATGCATTAATGCTGCGAAAAGATGAAAACAATCATATTTTCCACCTTTAGACATTTCTATTTCACAATTGTGTGGATCACGTATTTTTACTGTGCTGATTTTTTTTTTAAGAAATTGATTTAGCACTGCAATTGATCCACCGTTGTGACTTTATCGCCCTTTTATCAAGCATAAAATGTTATTTCTATAATGTATATTATAATGTATTGCGATGTCCCCTCATTTTTAATTAAGCTTGTAATATTTATTGAAAATGTTTCACTAGCCAGAACACAGTAATCTGAAAATGTATTTCTACATTTCTGAAATTGTTCTACAATGATGTCATTCTTTTCGCCCTATTTAAATCACTTATTTATTGTTTGAATTTTTTAAACGACTTTTTGTTGTTTTCTCTGCGTTTCACATGAACATTTAGTGGGTTTTCTGGCTTGAAATATCAATAAGAGGGAAAATTTTCATCTATTTATTTAATATGGAATGGAATCGTACTGCACGCACATGGGACGTTATGTTTGTAAGTTTTTACATCGTTTAATATTTATTACAAATTTTCACGATTATTTGAATTAAATTATTAGTAATTTATTTCTATTACCACTAACTACAGTAATAAATTATATTATTGTACTTTGCTCTTTAGTAATAAATCAATAAAAATCAGAATGTCTTTTTGATTATGTTTCTTGCACCTTAAGGTACTACAAACATTAATTTATTTTCAATTCCGTACACAATATGATATGAAATATATATATATATATATATATTATATACTGACAACTCAAGAGTTCGGTCGTAGTTAGTAAGAGAACGTGCAACATATTTTTAAAAAAACGAACCAATCTGTTGACATCATAAGTTTTATTATTCTAGCATCGTATAGAAATGGTAATGTCCGAAATATACATATACGTTCAATTTGTGCACAGATCACATTGTACTAGATATATCGATTGCGTTTCCTTGCCATTCACAGTTTGTAAAAGTTAAAAATGTTATATCATCTGACGTTACGTGCATAAAACATTCGATATCAAAGGCCTACTCTCTGATTGCATGTTTCGTTTTAATAATCTATAAGATTAAGTAATTGCTAACCCCTATATTGCAAATAATTTCAATATGTAAGTTAAGAATGCGATATACATATGCATATATATGTGTATCTTAAATTCAGTCTACTTATGTCATTATATAAATTAACATTCAGTCTATCACGCAGTACCAGTTTTGCCCACAAAAAGTTTCTCTTTGCTGTTAATAAAAAAAAAAAAGAAATATAAAGTTAGAGATAGTATATTAAATATGAATTAACAAATAATTAAATATCTTCAAATTTCGAAGCAGTAGTATATGGTGTATTTCATATAAATGAAATTTCTTTAGCTGGAACTTTCAAAGGTAGTACAAAACTTATATCTAATCTGAGAAACTGGTTCTGTAACATGTCAGACTATTAAATTATACAATTAATAGTACAATGATTGGCAGTTTCGTGAGAATAGTGGTCTTTAGTAATATTGGTGAAAGTGATAATCGTAATGATGGATGATGATGATGATTATAATAATAGTGAAATGCGTAAATTCATGTTGAATTCTCTTCAGCAAGTCAACTTTCAATCAACACAGGGATTTTGAAAAAACCACCATTCTAATTATACATTCGTATAATTTTGTTATTGTAATTTTCTTAAATATACTTATATATATGTATATATATTCATATATATACCTATATATAATTATGGATGTAAATAATCGAGTATATTTATATGTATACAACATAGTCATAGGAATAGTTTTGTCAGTGACGAGCAATCGATAATACGAACAAATACAAGACATTAGAAATCTAAGTAAATACCTATTATCGATATTTACGATATATTTAAAATTAGTAGTATTTTAAGTTACTTTAAATGAAAAAATTACTCGTCCCTGTTTCACATTCCAAGATAAATAGACAGTAGCACGATTTATTCTAAATATGTTTTACTTATGCTTGTAACAAATTAATGTGAGATACTTCATATTCGTAAACATTCATATGTAACTTGAGTCCCATTAGTTACATAAACAAAGATACTCTTTTTTCCCCTTAGAAGTAAGAATTACGGAAACTATTGCAACTGATTTATATATTTTGCTACTAAAAACGTATCAGAGTCTACCAAAAGTCGCATCGATCGATCGTCGAATACAATTTTCAAACAAAACTAATTTCGCTTGAGAATTTCTTATTGCTAAGTGAGCGTGATAAGTGAGGTTTTAAAATATTTAAAACCAACAGCTTTCTTTCAAGAAGCTTATCATGGCGATTACAAGGTTCGTATGTGTACAAATATTAAAAAAAAGGTTACAGATACACTGTGTTCACATTTATTATAGTCTAAACATTGTTTTATAAAACATAAATCGCTAGAAGCGATGATCTACTTTTTAAATACATTACTATATCATAATTATTTCCTGGGACACTATATATTCCAATTCAGTTTACTAACCAAAATTTCGTTTTTAATAAACTTGATACTAAAAAAATTCACCACATAGAGCACATGTCTCTAATAATCTAAACATTCGAGACTTTCTAGAATGTTGTAATGCACGATGTAAGACTTTCCACTGATGATATTATACATTTACAAGAAAAGTCAGATTAAACGAATATAAAATTACCTACTCGTTTGGCAGACGCGTTAAGTTTTTTTTATCGATCTAATACACGTACACAATTTTCCTCTCCTTCGTGGGCTGGCAAAGTTTTCACGAATAAATTCTATTTACAATGCAACAGCCCATGCGCTTGGGTACCCTTCTTAAATTTAGAGGTCACAAAATTCTTGTACTATTGAAATAATCCATACATATATATGTCCTCTAAACTTAGACCACTTGCATGAAATCTCGTTTTCATATTTCCCTTTTTTTAGAATTCACACACACCAGAAATTTCTATCTAATGGATTTAAAGTACTGTTAAACTATTAAATTTCCGTGTTTGATAGTTGTAAGGTTAATTGAAACAACGCCTACATGCGAATGCGACCGCTAAAAATTTTTTTTAACGCAATCATTGCTAAACAATTCATTCTAGAGCTACGAGTATGTGTTGTTATTACACACCGATTATAATAACTCCATCGAAATTTTTAACGCAGTGTCCTATATAAAATATGTTCCTCACTTCTGCTTTTTTTTATCATTTTGTAAATATAGAAAATTATATAATTGTTTTTCTCCTGATTATTAGAACAAAAAATTCACTAAATACAATCAGTGGGAATTAGTTTCTTGTAACATAACCGATTCTTCACAGGGTTAAAAGACATAATCCGGCCCTGCCATATCTATTGCCCATCTGAATTTATCCCTTTGCGTTTTGTTGTAAATTTTCTCGATCGGAACATTATTCTTCTTGCACCTAGAAATATTAAAAATCACATGTTTTCCTACGAAAAAACGCATACTCTGTGAAAATAGTGTAAGATAAAAAATTTACCAAGCAACGGTAATCCTAGGATCAAGATAATTCAGCTTGGAGGTGCCCAATGCAATTTCTTTATTTTCCTCTTTGTCTGTAGCCTGTACCTCCAATTTCGTCAATTGTTCTTTTAATCTATCCAGAGTTTTCTTCTTTTTCTCATATACACTGTAACATAATACACAGAAAATATTATAATTCTCATTTTCAAATATCAAATGAATAAAATAATTATGCGTATCTTACACTTTTTCTTTAACAGAGCCATGCTTAGCATCGCGTTTAGCATCCTTCACTGCAAGTTCTGCGTCAGCTATAGCTTCCTTCTTGGCTTCTATCTTTGCTTTAAGATTTTCCATAGATTTCGCATGTGTCTTTGGCACTGAACGCTGATGGTTACATAGGATTGCAACTGCTCTATTTGCTCTATTATATGACAAAATCTTTTCCGCTTCAGTGTCTTCAGGATTTGTCAATTTATCTAATTGTTGCTGTAGCGTCCATGACGCGTTGTATGTTCTGAATACTTTAGCAGTAAGACCTTCCATCAGTTCGTTCAAGTGCTTATTCATGACGGTTGTATTGAGACGATCGAATAAATCATCGGCGGGTGATTTGTTCTCCATAAACAGTTGTAAATTCTTAAATACCCGTTTTTCTACTGGCACTTCATTGTAGTACCTTATTGAATCCTTACCTACAAACATATCAGTGTAAGAATGTACATACATATTAAACCGAACGAATGTATCTATATAATTTCACTAAAGAGAAAATCAACGTACCTAAGAAATCAAATACAACTACATATTCCTTTCCATCCTTTTGTTCGTGCAATGAAATGTGTTCTACTCGCAACGAACAACAACCTACAGTATCCGCTTGATCCTCATCCTTTTCGTTACCAGCTCTCAAAGCTAATTTATCTATAAAGTACAAGGCAACGGCTCTCTGCCTTATACGCATTTCTTTACTCTTCCAGTCCTCTTTATATTCGGCACGAATTTTATCTATAGATTGTGCCAATTTTCTAGCAGTCTCATACTTTTGCCAATCTTTTTCACCCTTCAGTTTACTCGATGGATTAAGCATGACATATTTCACTTGCCCTTGAATATTTTCGGTCCAAGAAGCAAGCCATGTGACGTTAGGATCATGTCGAATTTCTTTCCATTTGTGGCCTGGCGGTGGCTTTGGTACGTTGGAGTCTTTGGAACAGTTGATAAGAATATCTTCAGGCATGACCCTCTTTTTCAATTTACCCATTTTCGGATGTTCGCCACGGCCTCTGAACAAGCCAGGAGGTTCGATTTTGAAATTACCTATCTTTTCTTTATGTCCATCGATAGTACAAAAACCATATTCTTTCTGAGTCTTCTCGTTGTCCTCCTTTATTTTCTGCTTTTCTTCTTTTGTCATTGCTTTCCGTTCTTCGCTTTTCTGAAGGAAATACGCATGCATCTGCTTGAAATCACACTTACTTAAGTCCACTATTTTAGCTCTCTCAGAGTCTGTCATCACTTCTCTCCAATCGTGGAAGAAATTAGTATTGAACGCAGGCTTTGTAGTATAATCATGATCCAACATGCGTGCATAGAAAGTGGCAACTTCCTCTGCATCTTGGCTCAATTTCATCTCTTTACCACTGTAATAAAACTTAATGTCTGGAGGAAGAGGATCATACGCAGGTGCGAATACTGGCCCTTTGTGCTCCAAAAACGTCCATTTTGTTCCATCGTTTTTCTTTTCTTCTTCCCACCTAGACAAATTATTTTCTTCTTTAACTTACTCGAACTGTTTCAACATTTATTGTGGCGACATTAATACAGCCGAAGGAAAATAAAGAAAATTATAAAGACCTTAGCACACATAACCTTAAAGGTCGTATACGTTCATGAATTGCACTGCGAATGTTTGGTTTCCGACAAAAATTATGAATCAAGGTTCCAGAAACGAATATCGTCAATTTAGAAATAATATTAAACATTGCTGAACTTATTCTACATTAATATGAGAATTACTCATTTTCTAATTGTCTTACTATCTTACTCTAGAGGCAACTGCATCGAGCTCCTAACATTACATATACGACGAAACAAGGTTAGGTAACATAACCTCGTTCACCACATGGACGCGGGATTTTTAAACGATAATAATAATTTACCATTTCCAAACTTCCAGTTCCTCTTCTTGTTTCTTTTTCCGAGGACTTGGGTTTTCTCCTTTCGATGATCTTGCACCTTTCTTTTTTGGCTTCTATCGGAACATTCATTGAATATATTAAAATCATGATATAAAATTATTTCATTGAAATACACAAATGAGTACGTTACCTGTTCAACTTCGTCTTCATCGTCTTCATGCTTTCGTTTCTTCTTTTTCGTTTTTGATTCACTTTTCTTAGGCTTCTTGCGCGCAGAAAGAGGAACGTCATCCTCCTCCTCATCGGATTCGAAACTTCTTTTAATACTTGTGGGGGTCACAGCAGATCTTGTACTCTATATAATTTTTGATTGTATTAGAAAAATGTTGCACAAAGTATTCTCGTCAGTCGATGCATACATTTTACCTACCAAAGGCACATCTTCATCCGAATCGTCTTCAGTTTTAAGAGTCGTGTTATGGAGGTCAGAGAGTCTTGTATCGTTTCCATCGGTTGAATCCATACTAGCTTCTTGCTCGTTAACAGGCTCATCTTCATCGTCTTCTTCTTTAATGTACAATGGTTGTTCTCCGCCACTGTCATCATCATCTTCCGGTTCAATTTGAGAAACTGGTTCCTATAACATATTATTTAGCTCAAAATTTGTTACAATTATTTAAAACAACCTGCAGCTACTAATTATACCTCTTTCATCATTTCTTGTTTCAGAATTGAGCCTACATTCACATATTTGAACTCTCCAGTCATTTGTATATGATTAGGTTTCTCTTCTATTGGCTCTTCTTTCACTTTAATATCCTCCTTCTCTTTCTCTTTCCTATCCTTCTCCTCCTTATGCTTAGCTGCAAATCAGGAAATATTGATATACAATCACAGTTGAACATAGCTATTAGCTTCGTAATGCTATAACTTACATTTCTCTTTGTCGTGTCGATGACGGTCTTTGTCTTTGTCATGACGATGTTTATCTTTACTGGATAAACTATACTTGTCTTTATCTTTCTCAGCAGAACGATGCTTTTCCTTGTCATTTGTATGAGACGTTGAATGTCTATCTTTATCTTTATCTCTATCCGATGAATGTTTCTTTTCCTTTTCCTTGTCCTTGTCTTTGGATATGCTTTTATCTTTATCCTTATCCCGTGAACTTGAACTTACGCTATGCTTATCCTTGTGTTTATCCTTGTCCCGATCTTTGCTCTTGTCTTTGTCTTTGCTGGAACTATCCTTATCCTTGGAGCTACTGTGATGCCTGCAATTATATTAATAGTTTTCTTAGTAAAAATGAAACAACAAAAAATAATCGAAATAAGTGTTTTTCGTTAAAGAACAAATCGGTAAAGTTTGTTCACCTATCTTTATCCTTGGAACTGGAGCTAGAACTAGATTTGTGATGATGTTCCTTGTCTTTGCTCTTCTCCTTCTCCTTGTCCCTACTCGAAGAGCTACTGTTCTTATGCTCTTTATCCTTGCTCGAGGACGAGCTACTCTTTCTATCTTTATCCTTGTCTTTGCTACTGTTACTACCATCGTGTTTATCCTTGTCTTTAACGGAACTGGAACTGTGTTTGTGCTTGTCTTTATCTTTGTCTCTGTGCTCACTTTTATGACTTTTATCCTTATCCTTACTCCTCTCTTTGTCTCTGTGATCCGACTTATGAGATCGTTCTCTGTCTTTGTCCTTATGCTCCGATTTATGTTCCCTTTTCTTATCAAATCCATTAGACATTCCATTTATATGAGTATCTAGAAATTTGCATAAAATATAATATTTCAATCATTAAAATAATTATATACAATTTAATTGCAAATTAATAATATTAATAAAAATTAAGTATAAATTAATTTTAATAAATATAAAATTCTGAAAATATTAAAATTCTTCAATTTTTCATTAAATATATTTTTCTTGTAAGCAATTAAACTTATAAATTTGTTTATTACAATTATTATATAAACAAGTTTTTCATATTCATTCTCATATATATTTTTCGAAAATCTCGATTCCAATTAGTTAATAAAAATATTCCATGCAATTCCTGTATCTGGGAAAAACCTTGAACAAATTTTCAAAGTACAGAATGCAAACAAGTGTCAATTTTTAAAAACCAATAATAATAAAATTCAAATCGCAGGAAGCCGTAAATTGTTCGGTCTCTACGGCCGAATCTAAACACGTGTCAGACCGGTCCGATTGTTGGCAGCCCAAGTTCTTTGATCGTCGCGTCGAACTTAGCTTTTATGCAGCAAAGTTCCAATCTCATCTATATCAGAACACGTATGTTAAACCACACGTATAAAACGGCTTACCGCTGTGATTTCCAGTCGCATTGTTGATTTCCTTGGTTTTCCTATCCTGAAAACAATGAAATTTGCATCAGAATGCTATCTTAATGAAAGCAACGCATCGTGCATAAAGGGCTCATGGTGCTATCGGACTTAACGTTTGACGATGCGAAGCGAGCCAGGTAGGACTTAGTCGCAGACGCCATTTTGGGACTTAGAAAAATTTCGCGTCCACGGCTATGCCTTGCGCCCAAGAGGAAAGCGGCGTTTCAAAGCGAAATATCGAAAAACTATGCACGTGGATGAACGCATCGGAACGAATAGACACGGAATCGTTACTTACTGGCTCGGAATTCGGCTGCGTTGTTGGCTGCTCGAGCTCCATTTCTCGTGCAAACGCGACTGATAGACTCTGGCAACGCGAAGTCTAACAGAAGCGAGGGAAGTAAAGAGAACTGGGAACACACACAACAGTCTGTCGCTACTCGACTATACACTCCGCGCGAGACTGCAGACGGAGCACGGAGCCAACGCTTAGAGCGTATAGGAGACTCAGGTCTAAGTATCGAAAATGTCTAACTGCGCATGTGTTCCATTGGCTCCGCCTCTTCGATTCCCGATATAACCCTTCGCCCCGCAAATTCTAACTGTTTATTCGTTCATATTCCGTCTCAGCAACGTTGAATATGAACGTAATACGTACAATTTCGATGGTAAACGTTCCAAATGAATATTTATCGAGATACGGACCGAACGTGTTCCAACATCGATCAAATATCGTATTAATTTTGTAAAAATAGAGTAGAAATTTTGTTCGTGCGTCACGAGCTTCGATTGCTGCCAGACGACACAGCCATAACTTGAAATCGAACAGTATCGAAGCTCGTCGTATGTACACGGCTAAGATGTTTTCTACCAGTACGATAAATGAAATATTAATTCTGCGATGGCGCAATAACGATGGTCTATTTATTATCATTAGACTGCGGATTTTTATGCATTTATGGCTTCTGAAAATTTTCAAAAAAGGGTAGAGTATAAAATTCGACAGAATTTTAGTAAAATCTTTATTTATTTCAGATCTGCAAAGGCTACTACCACTGGAAAAATAAGATTCTATTTTATATTCCTCTACAAAAATTGAAAATTGCATTAACATCCGAAGTCTAAGTATCATAATGTATATTTCCTTCAATTTTTATTGCGCCTAAGAAAGCTTTCTGATACAGTAGATCAGATACATTTTTTTTGTTCATGATAGAAAATTAAATACAGGAGAACTGTAACATTTATTTCTTATAAATTTAATGGTTATTAACCTTAGCTGCTAAATGAGATTCTGTAGGTCTTACATGGATATATTTCAAAATTATTTCGTAGATATTAATGCATGATAAATACTTTATACAATCGTGTTATGTAAGTAAATTCATAAATTGATTTAATTTCACCATTATATAAACAGTTTGTATAAATTATATTTTATACAGCCATACAGATGAAAATGTATAGTACATATTATATGTATCATCGAAATTCATTAAAAATTATCATATAAAATATCTCACTAACTGTATACTACAGTTACACAAGTGCATGTAACTCTATAGCAACAGACTAGTTTGTACAATACAAAATCAATTATAATACGTTGTTTAAACTTCCATTTTCAAACTATCCCTAGTACTTTTAGTTCCTAATTAGTTCTTAATTCTTATGATTTTACGCATTCTAGTTTTCCCTCGCTATTCATTACCATTTTCGTCTTTTTAAAAGCAACAACCGCATACAGTGCTGAAAATAATACAATTTACATTAGAACAGCGTTAACAATATTCATTTTCGTACGTTGAAAAAAATGATTTCTTGTATACTAACAAATGACTTCCCACTCTGTTTTTGACAAAGTGCCAATTTTACGATGACCTGGCAAATTTTGCATGTACTGCACTGCATGCTGATAGTCCTGTGTAGGCTGTCCAAGAAGTGGCACACCGTGATATGGTGGATACGTTTCTAAAGCGTGCATTAAACTAAGCAATGATTTACCTTCGACTTTCATACGTTCGTAATAGCTATCAAATCTGTAAATTAATATATGGCGTTTAATTCTTACGTGTAATCTTAATTCTCGTGTAATCTTATATGTTTTGTCACATTAGTGTCTACGTTTACCTTTCAAATTTCACTAATTCTAAACCAAACTTCGCAGCTAATTTGCAAAGTAGAGGCATATAAACAAGAAACTCTGGACAATTGACAACACCTTCCAACTGAAAGTTGTATTTAGCGCCAAACAGTGGTGGCTTTTCTTTATCACAGAAAAATTCTATGCTATAAACCTCATTTCCAAATGTATTACCATCGGCTTTCTGCCACCTCGAACTGATAAAGGAAAGAAAATAATGATTATACTTGTTTAGTATTACTATGCAACTGTTAGTACATATCGAAGATAAACATACACTAGATCATATGTATCTGGAATAGTTCCAATGAAATAGCCTCCTGTTTTGAGACATTCGCTAACATTTCTCAGCATACATTCCGCTTGTTGCAATGACTCGAAACTGTAGTGTAATGCAAACTGGCAGCTGACCAGATCGAACTGTATACTAGGATCCTTATATTTTTCCCTTAAACGAACCTGAAACTCTTCTTTATAGAGAACTTCCATAGGTAAGGTTAAAGTATAAGGTAAAAAGAAAAATGTACATTTTTCTATGCAAGAAGATATACCTTTGTGCAGTCAGCTGTTATAAATTCAGCGGTAAATATAGGATCGAATCCTCTGTCATTTGAACTTCTGTTCAATATTTCATTATATCGATGTTGGCATTGTTCGATAGAAGTTTCAGCTAAATCGGCGCAAATCACATGCCTCACGTTTGCTTTCATCCATTTCATTAAATCTCCTCCCTTCCCGCAACATATGTCTAATACTCTCAAAGAAGATCCATGCACTTTTTTCCTGCTTGTTAAAATATTCAGCTGCAATTTAAATTACTTTTATTATAGATTGAGAAGAACAAAGTTCTTTCCTTGAAACACATAAGAATCAGAATCTTACATATAACCATGCCCTTAATCCAATTGTTAAAATTCCTCATATATAAGATGCGACTCTGATTCCTGGACGACAGGCCCTTATCTTCTATAGAGTTATAATGCTTCGCAACTAATTTCGCATGGTCTCTACTGCTGCCACTCGACAAGTCTGAAGGAGTATTGTTTTGCTGTAATTTAAAAGTTGTGTTTCGTGAAATGATAAGTGTTTAGCACATAAATAAAATGCTATGCAAACAGGGATAGGGTATTAGACTGTAGACGAGAGAAAATTTAAAGAGATCTCTTATCTCTCTTATTATTAGTAGACTACAGATTTTATGCATTTATGACAAAACTGGGTACATGCAATATAAAGCAGTGGATGTATAAAAAAGATTTAAGGATATCAGTGTATTCATTTCAGCTTAATAAGATGATTAAGAAATGTCAGGAGTTTCAAATTTGGTTGCTGTGTCTTGCAATATATGCGAACAATTTTTATTTTGCATAAAAATCCGCAGTCTAATTATTAGCAATTAAAAATATCGTTTTGTACATTTTTATTTCGTTGAAAAGAGTATTACTTTTCTTCTTTTATTTGCGTCTAACATTGTGAGAAATCGTCTCTCGAATTTTTTACCACCTGTTGCCAAATTTTTGTACATTTTTACATTTTTATCTAGTATTTCATCCATGGTCACACTTTATTACCTTAAGTGATTCTGTTTCTAGTTTCCTTTTCAAACAAGACGACTGTGAACTAGGTTCGATCGATGGCTTTGCAGATTCTTGCTCTGTTGATACATCATCTTGTTTTTCTTTGGCCTCCTTTGTTGTTTCAGTACAAGAGGCAAACATTTTAGTGTAGAAAACAATCCCGGGTCAATTTTACAGTAGAATTTCTATATTATCTTAATGAAAGCTCATGTACGCTGGAAGATGTTGTACTGTAAACACTCTCCTGCATGGAACATTACAATATTCCAAGTTTAAACAAAAACAAACGATGTTTGTAATAATACGCTCGGAACACGTTGTAACACGATGATTGCAGCGCCTACACTAAGCTTCAATTCAACCTCAACCTCGCTTTATTTCTAATGCAACGGACCGGTATCATCAATGCTGGCAACGTAATGTATGTTTTATAAAATTACCCTGCAACAAAGATTAACAAAATATTCTCATAATATATTATCGAGCTCCTTTAATTTACGTAGAAAATATATCCGTGATATTCGTGTGGAATTTTGTTGTACGTGAAATTATCGCTGTGATACAGAATTTACGGAAAGAGTGAGGCACAAGTGTGTACAAACATATTATACGTTTATTTATACGTTTATTATAGAAATTCTTCCGAGAAAAAACGTACACTTTACAAGGTAATCATTTTAATGAAACAAGTTTTTTTTAACGACATATAAAAATGTGCCCGAATAATAATTTATTTCATATGTTTATTTACTTCAGTGTTACCAAGTATTTGGTTTTACGCACACGTATCTCACGATATCTTTTACACCGTGCTTTTGAGTCTTCAATGGTGAATCCACGATATTAGAAGAGATGCACCGAAAATTTGATCATTGCGAGAATATAATACGCTGTGCAACAGAAAATTTATATGTTACGTTGATTTAGCCTATTGTTACAAAGTTGGTATGTAAACACGACAATTTCTTTTACTTCCACTGCACAGTCTCATCTATTATCTGATCTAGATTTGTTATGTATATGACATCCTTATCTAACAGCTTATCTAAAATTCAATAAGAAGCCAAGATAAATAATAGTATTTTACTTTGTTGTCAGGAAAAGTCATGGTTGATCATTTTTTTACAGATATTTGAAGCGTTATATGTGTAAAATTTCTTTATCAAGCTATTAAAACTCCTCGCAGAATTTGCTCGCTTGATACGGTCAATTTTACATCTATCACACGATCATGGATACATTCCCTGCGCAAAGGTACGAGACCAAGATTGAAACTTTCGACACATGCATGATCGATACTACAAATCAACAGCAAGAGATATCGCAAACAAGTGAACAAGGTTCGTCTCAAAGTATTGAGGTAGAGAATCAAGAGAATCATGATACTTTGCATCAACAACAAGAGTCACCGCAACAACATCAAGATCAAACCAATCAGATTTCACAGATTCAGTCGAATGCTCAACAAAATATGACTCTTACTCCGATTCGATTGCCAGCTATACTTGATGGAGAATTCTTTACTGTAATTAGAGTAGAAGATACCAATGTTACGGTGCGATGTTTACAGTGCCAGAAGCACTTGAATGGAAATTTAAAGTCCACAGGAAATTTTTTGAGTCACATTAAAGTATGACATTTTAATATTTAGAATGTTCAAATTTCGATTTAGTGATTTTATGTTCATTAATTTAAGTGTTCTACAGAGGGTACATCCATTTATGGTTGATAAAATCAAATGTAAATCGAATCAAAGGAAACCTGCGATGATATACATTGACTTGTCGGGTGATAAGTGTCCTGAATTGGTTCGAACGAAACGAGGGTACAGAAAATATTATAAATCCGTAAGTTAATTATTTGTAAAACTCTTTTAATATAGAGAAATTGAATAAAATTAAAGGCTGTATTTATTTTAGGAATATCAACCAGGAAACGAAGAGACATATGATCAGTCCAATGAATGGAGTGAATCTCCATTAATTCGTAGACAAAAGTCGGACGAAGCTGAATCTGCTGATCTCTTGAAAATATCGCATAACAATTCATTTGTAGTAGAAGATGAGTTTGATGCGATCGGACGAAATGTAGCAGCAAAACTTAGGAATATGAGATTAGACCAAAGAATTATAGCTGAGAAATTATTAAATGATATTCTGTTCGAAGCGCAATTGGGGAATCTTCACAGAGATTCGAATATACATGTATGAGATATATAATTCTCCTGCCCAAAGAATACTTATGTGTAAATGAATTATGTGAACTAGATTGAATAGGGAAATGTAAGGAAACATATATTTTATATCAAATCAGATTTATTAATACTTCTTTATTAATTTTATCGTTATACCTCTTTAATGATAATAATTTTAAAGTTATTTTTCTGCCAAGATTGAGCAGCGAGATATAAACGACGTGACGTACTTATTCTTTAGTTTGCTTAACAAGTATAGTGCTTCAGTCGAACAATAAGTATTTCAATTGAATGTCTATAAAGTCTTCAAAACTAAAAACACAAATTGAAAGACATATAAATACATATATAACAAATATTCTTTATATTTTAATACTTATAAGTATTCGTATAGGTATCTAGAATTATCTTTGTATATATATAAATGCATAGCAGATTAGCATTAATGCTGCCGAATATACTATTTGTAAAACATTTTTAAAAGAATCACTTTTCTATAAATATTAAATAGCTACTTGTAATTTATAATAATGTATGATAAATACATTTTCAACATATTATCTATAGTAGTTGTTATCAGTCCTTAATGTATCTAATTTTACGTTGCAAAAACTCTAGTAATTGTAATTACATTAACTATTTTACGATCACGTTTTACGATCCTTTGCATCAAAAATGAAACTGTGAGCCTCACGTAAATACAAAAACCGATAATGTTAATGCAATCGAAGAAGAGATTAAAGCATTCTTAAAATCACATTTTAATGAAATTTCTACTGTTGCACCGAACCCTAGCTGAGATGTGTCGGCGTCTTATTTGCCTGAATATAAATAGTCGTGTCTACCATGGAAGGAATCAGGACTGTATCCGCTCCAATTTTAATTTAAAATCAATTATACAGAATTTTTACACAAAGTTATTCGCGGGACTTTTGATACCTTACAGATTCGGACGCGAAATTATCGGCGAGTTTAACAGAAAACTAGTTTTTATATCCACTCTTCGGATTCTAAAGGTGTCTCGCGCGAATTTGCGAGCACATTTAGATCCGTGGGCTGTCGGTTTAGAACGAGAACGGAGTGGGGAATTCGAAATTCTAGTTTGGATTTACCGGTGGTGCTGTTGTGGAAAAAAAACGGGAACGGCAACTCGGATGATGCGTGTTTCGTACTCACGCGGTTGGCGCGACGTTTACATTTACAGGTGCGTTTCACCTGTATTCTACGTCGAGGCCGTACAGCTGATCATCGAAAAACGTCGAACACGTGAGCGTTTTTATGCTCAGAGTTTCGCCGTCGAATATACAGCTGGGCAAGTCACCTTTTTTTTTCGGTCTCGAATTCGGAACCGTTACGTGTAAAACATCTACCAAGAAATAACATTAATTGTTTGTCAACTAGTATATATTCTACGTTTCTTTGGCTTAAGTAAAACGCAATAAATGACCGTTGATGAAATACAGAGCGCCATACTTGCAAATATTACATAAAATACATATGAATACCAAAATCCATCAAAGTCTGCATAAAAGTACCACGCAAATGTTATAAGTGTATTTTGTACTATTACAAAGACATAGTACGGTAACAGCCACTTGTCTGCGTATTTAAATTTGATTCTGTACTCGATCAAACAGACTATATAAATTAATCCCAGCCATAAATTAACAAAAAAAGTGATGGCATCGTAATATTTCGTATAATAGAAAAGGTACAACAACATAATACCATAGTGTATAGTAATTACAATAGCTAAATAAACTGGATAAAATTCGTAGAACACGGTAATAGCAAGTATACGTGCAAGTATAAAACAAAACCACCATAAGAAACATAAAAATTTCCCTATAGGGTCATCCTCTTCTAAACCTTTCTGTGTATACCTTCGTTGCGGAACGTTTAAACTGTGCAATGTATCCGATCCTTTGTTTGTTTCTCCATCAGATTTAGTAAGTACATTTTCAGGCTCTGTTTCTGTTATTGTGCAAATCGAATCTGGTCTTGGCGGAGCTGGTACATCAGGAACAGGTAAAGGTGTGACTGTGGTAATACCCCTTATCGGCGTAGGTGGTGGTTTAATTTGCACGTTTTTTGGCGGTAACGGTGGTGTTAAAGATATTTGACGGTCCAAAGTGATGTGAGAATCAATTGGTTTCTTATCCTCATTTTCTTTTGTAGATTCGTTACATTCCTTTGATTCCTCCGTCACATTATTCGCATGGACATTGTCTTCCTCTTTTACATCAGATAATTTTAAGGGAGTCTTTTCTTCAAGATCACAGAGTTCCTAATTATACAAACATGGTATGTATTTTCAAAAAATAATTCAATCTGTTGAGACTAGATGTAGAAGTTCTAGTATGTAGAATATATTAATATACCTGAACACGGTATTTTTTCAACCACATTGCCCATGGTAATTTTCTACCATTAACACGTTGGCTTTCGAACCTTTGAAAGGAGGTAGTTTGAATAGCTACTATCACAATGGACATGAGAATGGAAAGCACTTTAATAACAACTGTAAAAAGAGAAGTATTTATTACTCTCACATTTGTAGAATAATTGTTGTTATATGAACTATACACAAGAAAATAAATGAAAATACCAGACTGATGACTCTGATGGTACGATGATTCACGAAAGAGTAAATGTGTTTGGAAGATAGCTTGAGGAGCTGCCTGAAACCAAGCTTGTAAAAAAAGGTATAGTTCTATAGCTGCTGGTGCAGCTGCTATATCTAGAGTCTTAGTTCTCTCCTTGCCAGATAATATAATAGCATCCACAGATAGCACAATGAGGCTTGCATACCTGGACAAACAGTCATTAATTACTTCAAGAAAACTGATTAACACGTTGACTGCCGTGGGGACAATTCATTCATTCGCAAGACTTGTACAAAATTCACATGGCAGTCAACATGAAAGCTGAATAGAAAAGAAAACAATAATACCTATATAGTGAAAAGAAGACAAATCCAATCAACTGACACAGTTGAAGACAGAACCAAAGGAAAACACCTTTTGCCAATTTATCGTCATCCGTCATCCACCAATCTGGCCTCGAAACAGTAAGCATAAAGTATGTGGCTGCTGGTGCATACATGAAACCGATAGTACAATATCCCCATAATGGATTATCTTCTCTAAAATGTTGCACCGCGACTACCAAGTCGGCAGAGAAATGGATTATATATACAAAACAAGCGATCAACGTTGGGATCAAGAAGACAAGATAGATCTGTTCTGTCGATTTTAAAGGGACTTGGAAAAAATGAGTAGACTTCTTTTTACAAACTGACTTTGTAGTGTTTGCCATTTTTTGAGATCGGGTGAATTATTTTCACCATTTCATTCCTCGTCTTCTCTAGGTATTCTTAGCAGTATTTAAATGTCAATTTAAGTATTTATAACAATCATAGAATGCGCTAAAATAAAAAATAACGAAATATAGCAAAATGTTGCATTTTCATCTAAAAAGCAAGCGCTTTGAAAGATTAACATACATTACCCAAACAATGTTGAAAGTTAATTCATTGTTTATTCACGAGGGAAGACAACGTTGTTTTTATAACATCAATTACATAGATGTTTAGTGAAAGTATATATTTTATTATAAGTTTATTAGTACGAGATGTATTTGTTATCTTACAAGTTTTAAGTAAACTTCAGATGTGTTGCTGCAGTTCTCGAAAAGTGGTACAGTATTAAGATTACTATAACCACGTTCGGATTGACACACAGAAATGAAGGTAAAGATTGCAACACGTATGTATCGAATGTATAATGGATGATTAGTCAGCGTGTGAAACAGAGTAGATAGTTCGATAAGATTTCATTTTTTCGATGCGTGATAAAGCGTCTTTAGATATGGACGCTCCCTGAGCGAATTATTGAAAGGACAATCATTAAACTAGTGTGAGGAGAGGAGTGGGAGGACCCCTTCCCTTTATGGGAGATATAACATATATATATATATATATATATACGTGTGCATGTAGGAAAACCTCGATCCTCATGCATTTCGTAAACAACAAATGTACACATACATGTCCAAAATAGTATTTAAAATAAAAAATTTAAAAAGTTCTTTTTAATATTAAAATGTTCTACAATTGTCCTGAATTTTTCTTCTCATCGGTAATTCATAGCATAAGCAGATACAACACAGTTACGGATAGATTGTGTATACTAGACAATAGGAATAAAAATTCATCAAATTATTTGACATACTAATGTATTTAAAATGACACAATGAACTATTAACATAATTTTATTTCTTCTTATTCTTTATGGTATCATCTTCATCAATGGGATCCATATCAGCCAAAAATTTATTAAATTGTTCCATAATATCATCATTACCAGTTTCTCTACTCTTGTTATCATATTCACGACCAACAGCCCATAATGTTTCCAAGTCATATAATACTCTTGTAGACATGGAGAAAATGTGTAATGCAATATTGCCTGTAAGATAAGCAATGTAAATATTATTTTTTAAATTACTTCATAAATGTAGAAGATATTACAAGAAAATATATATACCTAAATCTAGGGCTATCCAATCCTTCGATTTTTTTCCTTCAATCTTTGGTATTGTATCTGTTTTGTACCTTTTTAATTTATACACTTTGCGTACAAAAGTAGCCAGGCCTGTCATATGTTTGTACGATTTCCCTGTGACTATGACCATGTAATTAACATACGACAATTCAGGAGGAACCACTGCCACGAAGATGTTCTTTGCATTTTCCCTTTGTAACAGAGATACTAAATCTTCTATTTCAAATACTCCTGTGACTCCACCTAAGAATTAGGCTCCATTTATGCTTTTCATTAAAATCTTTTATTCTGCACTTTATTTTAACTTACGTTCCAAGTTGACTCCCACGTAAGGATCATGGAATTCCTCTTCAGCTTGTAAATCTTCCAATTGAATAGTTTCCTCTTTCTCGCTGACATCGAGTATAATTTTTGCATCTTTGTCATCGAAAACTTTGTAAGTGCTACTGAATGAGCCAGATAGGTTACCTGAATTACTTTTCAAATTCTCTATGTTTCTCAATTCTTCATCAATTTTTACTGAAAACTGTCGAACCTGTTTCAACTGGGAATATGTAATTACATTGTTTACACGAGGTTTAAAATATTCATAAAACAATTTTCTTGTTTGCAACAGACTCGACTGTAACCGTCCCCGCATCTTGTACACGTTATAAAGAAGGTTATGTTTACAATCACGTGTCTTTAGATCTTCACTAACACGCTGTACTTATGCTATTAGTAATTGTTATACGCAAATATGAACTGCAAGTAACTCGAATAACATATACGAAACGTGTACAGAATCTCGAAAATTCTTTTCAATTATAGCATTAAATTCTAGCGAATGATTGGGTAGTAAGAGTAGAGTTTTTATGTATTTCCAGAAGTTTATTTAGCCGTACAAGACGGGTACATAATAAAACAGGCCTCTCTGTGTCGGTACAATATAAGTGTGTGTCAAACTGCTGATGTATTCCCATTCAGGTTGATCAAACTTGGTTGTGTCGGAACTGGTGTTGGAATTGTACAGCTGAAACAAATAATCAGTAAACTTAATAACTAATAGCACATTTTTATGTCTGATGCAAAATATCTTTAAGGCACATTGCACCACATTCATTTTGAATTAGTTAAACTGCAGAAGGATTAACATGGTACATGATTAAACATGTGAAAAACAATGTATACTTACAGAGATCGTGTGTATAAAATTTACTTGGACCTCGCACGCATCTTCCTCCTTTTACGCTTTAGCCTGCGCATCCTCTTCTTACGCCACTGAAAATTAACAAGAAATTTCACTTAACCTCACTTCGTCAAAAGATACCATTCGCGATATTGCAGTTCTTTTTATAGTAAAAGATGAAGCAAAAGAATTGTATAACTAGCAAACGAATTAAACACTTTAAAAAGTCTTAAAAATGCTACTAAAATAAGATCATTACAACAGGAAACATTGCGGTTACAACATTGTGTCAAGCAACCACGCACATCGTAGCCGAAAACAACATAAGTTCAACTTCCCGAAAAACAGATAATTACTAATCCGCTGCGAAAAATATTGGAATGAACAAGAAAATATTAATGTAATCTTACCTTCGCTCTCATTCTAAATTTACGAGATTTCTAGACCACTCTAGATTATCTCGATTTTTGCGGACTTCGATTCCGCCGTCTCCTTCGGCTTTCAATACCAATATGGAAGAGAAACGCTGGTTTCGTTGCAAATCCGGAAACGTCGTTCACTGTAGTTTCTATGTTTACTTTCAGGGGGCGTCAGGAGTTGTGCGACTTTATATACTAATTTAATAAATTTTAGATATTTACAGCAAAGTAATTGCAACGTAAAATCATTCTCCTTATAATAGTGGATAATACTTATACATTACTTCTTTCATTGTAGTCACTTTTATATAAACCTTGAAATTTTTGAAATACGACATTTTACGCGCGAAAGTAAACGCTTGCTGATTCGTGTTCACGTATTTTCGATTTCCCGCGTTTAAAGCACCTTCCCGCGAAAACTACCATTTTATATATACACTGCATTTGTTGCGCGTGTACAAATGTATTTTCTCATCTGTATTTAACACGTAGGCTGTAATATTTACAGCTCAATTTGAAGAAGAAACATTGACAACTGTGATATCGTAGGTGTATTCGAGTGTAATGACTAAATCGTTAAATTTTAAGCAAAACTAGTCGTTGTATTAACCTCGGGCATCAGACTACTGTGAAAGAGATGTCAAAGGGTTTATGTTAAAAGACACAGGGAATTAAGAATTTTATTGGCACGAAGATAAATCTTGCTAAAATGAAAAGCATCCAGACAACGATTCCGTTCAGTATACGGAAGAAGTGTTCGTTTTATGGGACCAAAAATGACGCGATAAAACAAGATTTTACGAACGCGACTGTTAGAGAAATTTCGTATAAATACACGCCAACAGTGAAAAAGGTGATTACCTTCAGCAGCAGTGAATCGGATTCGGATTCAGATCTGGAGAATTTGTTGGTGAAAAATAACGTGAAAGTCGGTGGGAAATGCACAGCCGTCAGTACTCCCCGACGCGTCCGAAAATCCAGCGAGTCTGACAGTATGTAACTCGGATTTATTATTAATACGAATTTTTTTATTAATATATTATGTGACAAAAATTTTCTTTCTTATTTCAGGAGATCATGGCTCCTCGCCACCAAAACAAAAAAGGGTAGAAAAAACAGAACAAGTTTCATGTCCCTCAACACCCTCTACACCCTCTACACCCTCTACACTTTTAGATAAATTGCATTTAATTTCCTCGCCAGATAAAGAGGACAAGTTAGTTCCTAAAAAATTATTTGGTTCGGAAAAGTATCGCAGCGCTCGTAAAGCTTTGCACAGCTCAGTACCTGAAACATTACCTGGCAGAGAATCTCAATTGACTCAGTTGCAAGAATTTATGGAGAAGCATTTAAAAAATGAAACGTCTACGTCGTTGTACATCTCAGGGCCTCCAGGAACTGGAAAGACTGCGTGTCTATCGAAACTTATGCTGAGGCCTGAGTTTAAATCGAACTTTAAAGTGGTTTACGTGAATTGTACAACCATGAAGTCTGCTGTGACAATTTATGGAAAAATTGTACAGGAGTTGGGTCTATTTGTCGGAAAGTCTGCGAAAAGTAGTAAAACAGCTATTGAGAAATATTTAATTTCCAAGCATAAAATGTTGCTGTTGATCTTGGACGAATTGGACCAGCTAGAGAGCAGGAATCAATCTGTTTTATATTCTATTTTCGAATGGCCGTTGATCAAGAATTCAAAGTTACTTCTTGTTGGCATTGCTAATGCTCTGGACTTGACGGATAGGATATTGCCGAGATTACAGGCTAGATGCGAGTTGAAGCCTAAGTTAATGCATTTTCCACCATACACCAAACAACAAATATCTAACATAATAACTGAAAGGTTAAACGAAGCCAAAGTATTGGATCTCTTTACTGGAAATGCAGTGCAAATGTTAGCTGGAAAAGTTGCTGCCGTTTCTGGAGACATTAGGAGAGCTTTAGATATAAGTAGAAGAGTAATAGAGCTTGCGGAATCACAGAAATTAGTACAAGTTTTACAACCCACGAACAACAATGGTATGCTGTTCTGATTATTTTAAAAGGGAATTGTATTAGAGAAGCGACTAAAACGATATATTTTTGTTACAGAAATAAATATAGGCAGCCCGAAAAAAACAGCAGCCTACGGCAGACAAACCAGTCGACTTGAGGGAAGTTGTTACAGTCTTAAATGGAGTTTACGGAGGGTCTCAGAATATTGAGAAGGACGAAAGCACGTTTCCCTTGCAACAAAAGTTGCTATTGTGTTCTCTTATGCTTATTTTAAATAAGGGGCGGAATAAGGATGTAACCGTGGGACGGGTATGTTGTAATAACGCGAAGTTAACGCATTTCTGACCAAATATTGTATTATAACTTACATAAATGCAATTTTGTTGTAGTTGCACGAAGTGTACAAAAAGGTCTGCAGAAAACGAAATATTCACGCTGTCGACAGTTCCGAATTTGTAAGTTTGTGTTCGTTGATAGAAACAAGAGGCATCTTGAAATTGACGACGAAAAAGGAACCCCGTTTATCGAAAGTCAATTTGGAATGGGATCAAGAAGAATTGGACGCAGCTTTGCAAGACAAAAATATGATGGCAGAGATCATTAGCGATGTCTCTTGTTTATAATTTGTTTGTAATTTGTTACGCTGACTGTTAATGTTTTTAAACTTTATAGAGCGTCAGAAGGCGCTACATATTTTTTTAGCTAAACGATACACCAATTTATATAATAATTTACATACATAGAGACCGGCATGTTATAATACTTCCTCTAAATTTATTGTTTGGTTACAGTGTAATCGATTTAGAAATTTGAGCAACAATTTGTATAATATGAAAGCACTATTTAAGGTTTTGTCGCACCGTTTTAATTTTTATATCATTTTTGTATCGAAACAGCATGCTATCTTTTAATATACTGTTTTGTTTCTTAATAAATGTATCACATTTTTAGACAGAATTATTTTCTGTATCGCCGTGTCCATTCAAACATAGTATTAAATGCAACATATATATAAGTTTAAAGTTTTCAGGATACAACTAATAGAAAATAAGTTATTTTAGATAATTGTTATATATAAGATTGAAAATATAAGACTGAATATTACAGTAATTACTCTGCGTATAACAGTGAGTCACCCTGTATAATAGATAACACTGCCATCTTCTGGCGGGCGTTAACATTTACGAAACCGTTTCTCATGACGGTGTTCTTGTTGATTGTGTCTAGAGCTAGAGTGTAAAGATTCAACAATGTCTTCGTTACTTGCTCCAGAAATTCCTGCACCAGGATTTTCATTTGAACTTGGTCAAAGGTATTATCGTTGCACAGTTTATCCTAAAATAAAAATTATATTAATAATGCGTATCATCATAAAGATGCGAGGTAATATTCCGGTATACATAACCTATCATAGGTTAATAGTGCTGTGTCATTTTTTAAATAATAATTACTTTTCCAAATAAACTACAGTAGCAAATTCGATGAGAAAATTATAATACTATGAAAATTACAAGAATTACATGTTTAATCTAGTTTCATATTATTACAGAAATAATTTTCTGATCAAGAAAGGATTCAAACCACCTAAGGCTGTTAAAACAGGAACAACAATTGCAGGAGTGGTTTACAAGGATGGGGTGATCCTTGGTGGTGATACGAGAGCAACAGATGATACCATAGTAGCTGATAAAAATTGTTCCAAGATTCATTATCTTGCCGAAAATATATAGTAAGTTTCACATGAAACGGATAAAATTTTATACAATAACTGATTCATTAATTGTTCCTTTGCAGTTGCTGTGGTGCAGGAGTCGCTGCAGACACTGAGATGACAACTATGATGATATCTAGCCAGTTGGAATTGCATCGTTTGAATACAGGTCGTTTGGTACCTGTTTGCACTGCTAATATGTTGATCAAACAATTACTGTTTCGTTATCAAGGCCACATTGGAGCAGCTTTGGTATTAGGGGGTTGCGATTTGGATGGTCCACACTTATACTGCCTTCATCCTCATGGGTCAACGGACAAGCATATGTTTACCACTATGGGCAGTGGGTCATTAGCTGCGATGTCTGTATTTGAAAGTCGATGGAAACCTAATATGGAAGTAAGGACAAAAAATGTTCTCGTGTGACTATACTTATATTTGATTATTAAATAATGTATTCGCATTGAACGTTGACTTTAGGAAGAGGAGGCTAAAGAACTTGTAGCAGATGCAATTCTTGCTGGTGTGTTCAACGATTTGGCTTCTGGTTCCAATGTCGATCTGTGCGTCATACGGAAAGGTTCCGTTGATTATTTGCGGCCCTATGATGTCGCCAATGTAAAGGGAGAACGTTCAATATCCTATCGATACAAACGGGGCACCACTGCCATACTCAACAAAACCGTACATCCTATAATTATCGAGGAAGAAATTATTCGTAGACTTCCAGAGGAAACAATGGATACTTCATCTTAAAATGTGCATTAGGTACTTCTAAGTATAAGCTGAGATGGTATGCAAATTTTTTAAACAGCCAGAGCCTTTGGTTTTATGTTCTTTTCATTAATAAAGTTAGATTCCAAACAATAAAATACAAGGTGTATACATATTTTTATATTTTGATTATTTTATAATGACTATCGTACAAACTTTATTATAATAACAGCGGCAGAGATCTACGAGTTAAAAGAGGCCTGCGGATTGCTTCAGTCTTTGCCTCTTCCAGGGTGGAAGTTTTACGAACTCGTTCGGTTCCATTTTGAAAACGGCGATAAAATTATCGAAAGTAAGGTGCATCTCTTTGCGAGCTACGTCAACGCCGGATGGTAAATTTTCTGGATCACTTTTTAAAACAGAAAATGGATATTTCACGTAATTATCGAACTCGCTCGATGATTTCAAAGGCGTCTGTATCTTCGTCAATGGTTCTTTATCTTGCGAAAGCGTATAGAACGTTTCAAATGATTTGTAGTCCCGTAATAAATTGTAATTCCAATTATCAAACAGTCCAATGAACGTTGAAGGTTCCGCACCTGAAACAAACAGGATGAACAATTAATAGAAATTCACGAATATTCTTCGTGAAAGAGCGAGTTATCGTACCTTGCTTGATCACAGAAATTGTAGTATTTCTATCTCGACTAGTTGGATGAGTGTACAAAAACACCATAGCGTCGTGCACACATTCTCTTAACGACTTGGGCGTCGAATACTTTCCAATGCAGATCCATATTACATTTCCAGCATCCAGCAGCCAAATCGCTTCCGGAAGCAGGCAGCTTTGTCCAAATCCAAGAACCTCTTCACCGACGAATGTGTCTCCTTCCGTCACGCACTGATATAAGTGTTTTCCAAGTTCCTCTCCGATGTCCACGGTCTCTGTGCCATAAGTACCTTTACCTGAAAGGTATCATTGTCTTTCAACATTCGCACATACAAATTTGATGATTATCCCGTAATTCTAGTTATCGTTTTACCTCCGAGTTCTTCCCAGAAATCATTGTCTTCTTTATTTTCAATCATCAGGAGCGCATTTCTAGGCGCTAGGCGTCGGGACGCTTGTCGAGCGTCGCCCGTACTTTTGCCACCGCACCACACTACAGGCATATCCGAGAATAGGATAAAAACTCCGCTAGAATCGAGGCTGCTAGATCTCAGAGGACGTTCAACCGCTTTCGACGAATAAGGTGTAGACCCGAATACTCTGACAAGGTATTTCTCCGGCGCTGCAAGCAAAATGATTAAATAGCAAGGTTGTATCGACGAAACAGGAGAGTAACAGAAATGCAAAGTTCAGAAACGTTACTAACGAGAGTCCCGGTGTCTTCCAGCTAGTATCTTTAATTTTCCATCGTATATTTGAAGCAGATGAGGTGGCTCTCTACCCTGACAGGCTTTCACCAGCTGTGCAGAATTATCCTCTGATAGACGACAAGCGGCTTCCAAAGCAGCTTCTCGGTCTACCTTTACAGAATGAACTCCTTCCCAGCAGTAAACCTACAACGTTGCCAGTTAAATTCTGGTATTATAAAATTAAACTATGTATGAAACATCGATTACGTACTATGCATTTGCTCCTGCGGCCCTGCCCATACTTGTAGCACATCACATAGCAGGCTTCTGCATAATAAATGCCTTTGTCCTCGATCAGGACTGTTCCTTCTTTTTGAGCCACTCTCCAAAGAGTCTTCTCGCCAGATCCATCGTCAACCAATTGGCATTCGGCAGCCATCCTGGGTCTTTCGTTCATGTAGTCAGGTTCAAAGCTGGGCGGTAGGGAAAGTGGTCTAGCCTTCGAAGGTCCCCAGCCTCTGACAAGAGCCTTCATCTCTGTCGGCTCGTAAGTCTCGATTGTTCTCCCAACGGACACGCCGTTGCTGTAGTTTTTCTTCTTGACGAATCCACGCGCGTTGCGGACAGCTTCCAGTTTTTCCCTAGCGTTGACGTTGTGTCCGACCCATGCCCACACACCGGCCTCGCCACGATCAATCAGGTAAACCGATTCAGACGTTAGATCAGATCGCAGAATGGGCCCAGACTTCAGCTCCGCCACTTTGTATTTGCCAGATTGTTCGCTGCACCTGTACAGCTTGACTGGAGCTGGGGTGTTCACTCTGTGAGGACGATCTGGACGAACTACCCTGGTAGACGGGTCCAAAATGCTCGCAAACAGGTGTCTGTCATCGTCGACCAGAGTTTGCTCGTAACCATCTTCAACGATGACGACTCTGCCGTTGTTATTTTCCTTCTTCGTCTCCAGGATGGTCACCGCGTGTCGTTTGTGCAAGGGATCGGCTAAGGATCCTAGCCAGAGGAAGATGACGCCCCTGATTTAAAAAAGATACCATATTAACAATACTTACACTATTTTATAAAAATAACGAGAATTTGTGTATCCAAGGTTTTAGTCATTTTTTAATGTGCTAAAGGAAGATGTTTATTTCACATGAGGATTCGCAGTCTAGTATCAGTCGTTGAAAAGTGATTATATTATTGGATGAAGAGTTCCTTCAAATTTATTTCGAACGTACTTGAATACAACGTCCACCAGAATCACGTCGCGCGAGCTGAACTGGTCCCAGTGGACCTTTTCGAGCTCGGTTAAAAGAGGATTCGCTACTCCGGTGACTCTGTGCAGACTGCAAGACGGTGTCTCGAAATGGAACTTCTCGACGACGAGACTCTGCCGGAAGTACGCCAAAAACCTCGGACTTTCGCGGCCTTGCGCCTCTCTCAAAAGAATCGTGGCGGATATCTGAGAGTCGAGTTCCGCAGCTCGGAGGGCGGCTGCACCGGAAATCGTCGAGTCACACGCGGATCCAATCCAGAAATGAATGACACGGACCACCGGGCCCGATTTCAGGTCCTTAACCTGTTTGAATAATTTTCACGATGAGGATTGACTCGTTCGAATACTGTACCCGGTGTTCTAAAGTACGGTAGCAAGTACAAGCAAAAAGTGAGAGAATGTAGGACACGGTTACTCGTCAATCTTTTTACATACACCTGCTAAGGTAATAAGTAGACAGCGGATTTTATGCATTTATGACAAAAATTTTCAACCTACTAGACATATTAAGAAAGAAAATGAACTTCTATATCACTCCAGTTTGTTGCAATTCAGGTAGAAAATTTTTATTTTGCATAAAGATTCGCTGTCTAGTAATAAGACACACTCTTATATTACTTAATAAAGTATTAGGCCAAAAGGAGGAAGTGTGAATGGCGGAAAAATTAGTTCATAAAGAGTGGATAAAATGCGTAACATCCTTTTTTGTATTGCGAAGAATTCACAGGTTTCTCTCACTTTTTAAAAGAATGACAGAGTAGATTGTGAAATAAAGGAAGTGGTAACAATAGAAGCATCGATAATAAAGACTAATTACCGGCATGCCAGGATAAGGGAGCGGACCGTCCTTCGGCGACACCGCATAGATAATGTATGCCAGCTCCGAGAGGAAATATCCCATATTACTTCCGGTGACGGCTGCGACCCGTAATCCCTGTTGCACCGGCATTAAAATGTAATTTCGTATTTCACACTTTCACTCGTTGTGTTTCTTAATCTCTCGAACAGCCGATGCAGCGTATTAAACTCACGCGATTTCCGTATACAGGGTGGTTCGTTATTCTTGGAACGACCGACAAGGGGATGAGGATGAAACGACGTTCTTTTTTTTAATGAAGAAATAAGGCGAACAATTCCCTGAGAAAATTACTGTAAAAAGTCTCACAGTTTCACTTTATAATTAGACTAGGAACGGTCGTGTTGTTGATCGCGCCATTAATAACAAATCGTCCTGCACAATATTTTAAGCTCTGCTGTTCTCCTCCAGTTTATGTAATTCTGTATTACGTTTTCGGTGAAAATTTTTGATCTTCCTACTGTTTCAAATTGGAGATCGAGGAGAACAGCAAAGTAGAAAAGTAGAGAAGATTACCTCGATTTTCCAAACTCGGAACGCGGTGCTGTTCTTCGGGACGTTCTTGAAGATATCGCCATTGGAGTCGTCGGAACGGCAGCTCCTGTCGTCCTGCGTGAAATCAAGAGAATCCTCTAAGAAAATCATCGAGATCCTTGATGCTTATTGTTCACTCGCGAGCGACGACGCCGCGTTGAGTGCTTTCCTTATTTCAATTAAGCTTTCCGCGAACTTCCGCGGGCTTTATATACCACTCTCCTCCCTTTATGCACTCATAAAAGCCGAACCGTATCGTTATTATCAGGAACTTTAATTCCGGGGCTTTAATACGTAGACTAATTTGCCAGTTTCCGACGTAAAACTCCAATTAAGAGGCGCGATATCGGGCAAAAATCCGGAACAATCGGCGGGCGACGGGAAAAGATCAATTAACGAAATTACATGGCCGATTATTCTCAGCGTGGAACGGTACATTTCAGTCGACGTGACGCGAGCGAGAGAAGGACCGGCAAAGAACGGTTCTTCTCGATTTTCAAAAGAGTCGAGTGCGATACCGTTGCCAGGATCACCGGAAATCGCCCTTCTTCTCACGCTTTCCCTCTTGCGTTTATCCGTTTTCTCCCCACAGTTTGTTAGAAATTACGCACCGACTCCTCGATCCTCGACGATAATTCCGACATTTGTCGTCCGGAGCTGACGGTCCTCTCGATCCTCGCCTTTATCCAGGATGTTTTTCGGTGGGAACACTGTAGCTAGCGGGTCTCGATCGATTTTACGTTTTAAATTGAACGAACACCGGTTCGATCCTTTCTGATCGTGCCTAGCCTCGCGGCACGATCGCGCGCGCATGAATTTCGCAACGGAGAAACGCGATCAGTGCTCGCACACCGCGCTCGCTCGCAGAAAACTAGGGTATGGGAACTCGCGAGAGCGAGGTCCTCCGGAGGACATAATCACAGGTGATCCACGATCCTATGATTCAGAGCTCTCGCCGGGGTTCGTCTAGGTCCGTCCCTCCACGACACTCGACTAATTGTTCGACGCCTATGCAAATTTTTATTTCTAGATGGAGACTGTTAACGATAGTTGCCGAGTCATCGCACAGTTTTAAATTTAAATTTCCATACGAAGAATATTTTAAATATAACACTACTTGCAATTGGTTCGCCTCTTTGAAACTGAATTAAACTTTGCTTTCGCATAGATTTCATTCAGGGGCAGTCGACTGTAACTTGTAATATTGAATTATGCTATTCTATCCGCTATAGAGAACGTGGAAGTGGATCACATTTTCTTTTGTTACGTTCGAGAATGTACGATCATATTCAATGTCGTCAGAAAGTTTTTTTTATTGTGCTGAACGAAACGCAAGGACATATAAATTTCATTTTTCCGAGTAGATCATTTTTTATTGTGAAATCAGACGATATAAAAGCGAGATATGCTTGTGTACAGTGCGTGCGACATACGACGATTTCATTGGAAAAGCCCCATTGTTCTGTGCGTATCACACTCTAAAACACACCCACGTAGCATGTACCTACATTCCTTTCTAAGCGAGCTACGAACGTACGTGTGAGAACACAATTCTGGAAAGAATCACCGTCTTATCAGAAATTAATTGCCGTGTTAGCTTCACGGCTGACGATGTTTCCTTGTAACAGGATGTCGGAGTAAGTGTTACGGAGAAACGGGCATATATTGTTTTCGTATCCGTAAAAATGTGCAACCGTGTACGCGCGTCGGCACGGTGGCACGGTTTAAATGAATTCGCGCTCGAGTTTCTGCATGTATATGTAATTGGGTTCGACAAACGATCTTCGAAATGCTCTCATTAACGACACATTGAATTACAAATTCCCGGACGCTAAATCTTTCGGCCTGGAAATGTCTTATAGTATATCCTCTAACATTTTTAATTGGGTTGAATCATCACCCCTTTTGAATTTGTTCACGTCTGTCGGAGAAGTTAGTTGCGACACGATGCAATAATTCTTGAATAATGTTCTAACCATTTCAGTTCAGAAATCTGATTTAGCACTCCTACTTTTACCGCTAGAAAAAGAAAAACCGATCGATTGGGGCCATAGGCTGTGCAAGGTCTTAACGACGCTATAAAATGGTCGCGTTAGCTGCGACGCTGTAAGCGAATATGTAAGAATTTGTTCATACATCGTGGAAGTTCTTTATAACTGATATTAACTTCTGCACTAATAGTTGCTTATTTTCCTGTTTTACATTACGTCCATCAGTAATGCTGCAATTTCACGGTTCGTAAGAACAATTGTAGCTTTTCTCAGCTGTTCTACATAGGCTAGCGAAGCTATATATGGGAATATAATTGAATTAATGTAACTAGTTCTGAAATAAAAAAAAGACCTCGTACCGCGAAGGGTAAAAATCTTGATTTTTATTGATCGATAAAGATCGGAAAAATCGATCGGTATGTTGGACTGCAAGAGCTTGCAAGGATGCTACAAAATAGCATTAGCATTCTCCGCGAGTGTCTCGACTCGTTTCTTCCCTACTTTTTCTGCTCGCGTGACTGTCTCGTTTCGACCTGAGGTTTCCACTTGACGAATGACTCGCTAATTGCTCCACGCTTTCCCAGTTTGCCGGTTGCTCTGTAGCCCGTTGTCTCGTGTAGAAATATTTCAGCGTCGGTGACGCAACAGGGTATTAACTTCGGCTTGGTCGCGGGCCGTGTGGGTGCAGCAAAGTGCAGTAAAGCGCAGCGGGCTCGCGATCCTCATTGTTTTCGCGGATGCGTATCACACGCGCCCATTCATGCCCACGCCCAACGTTCGAACACGCTCTCGCGAAATTGTATGCGTGTCGCGAACGATACGCGTGCACACGTGCTGCTCGAGCGTGGTCCGCGACGATCATTTGCTGCAGGAAGCGGTGACTGCACTTGCTGCACGCCCACTTGCTCGTCCACGCCGATCTTCCGCGAACCGTTTCGCGAGGAGGTGAAAATTTGCGACCGTTCGACCTCGGGGAGTTCTACACGCGATACGTTCCCCGTTTGGTCTCGAGCACTTGCCTCAGGTCGCAGATTTACATTTGTTTGTCCAAACATCCGAGGAGTCTTTGAAAATTATAAAGAAGCTTTTGTACTGCCTGAAAATATTAATGTTATCGCTAGACTGCGGATCTTGATGCATTTATAGGAAAATTGAGTAGATGAAATTCAACATTGTTGTAAAATTTAAAAAATTGAAGACGTCAATATATGATTTCTCCTCTATTCAAATCGTTAAGGGATGAAATAACGTTCAATTTAGTTTCTCTTTCTTGCAATCGATGCAGACAATTTTTATTTTTCATAAAGGTCCGCAGTCTAGTTATCAAATGTCCGGTTCCAGGATTTTTTATTTCACAATTATTGAAACATAGAGATGTTTTGTAGAGCAGATATATTATATTATGAACCGCGAAAATTATAGCTCGGTAGATTTCGTGTTGATCACACGAAAATGTGTTGGAATCGGCAAACCCCTAAGACGAAGACAATCAGACGAGCCGCGCGTCACGTCGATTTGCTAACTTTAGAAAGTCTGGTTGTAATATTCAATAATTTTGTCTGTTGTCAAGGGGGTCACCGGTTAAGAATACTGCATCGACGGTATTGAGAAATGTAAAATTAACGAGCTGCACGGTAGCGGAATCATTGAATACCGTACGCTGAATAATATCACACGCTTTATAGCTTTCCTGTTACCAGACGGTGAATTTTATGCCATTTATAGCATATACATGCACGCACACACGAGTTATTTGGGAGTGTAGACGGCAGCCTTCGTCCTATTTCGCGTTTGATAGACCGGCATAGTAAGTCGAGGCGAATCGCAGACGCGTATGCGTTTCGGTGTCTCTTTATCATGGAAAAACGAGTACATAACATCTAATTATTTGTTTCCAGAGAGTGAATTTGTAGGTACCATGAATCACAAGGAGGAGAGAAATGGCATTGCAAGACTCTGCGACAGAATGATGACCATGTAAATGGAAATCAATATCATCCCCTCGAAGACAGAAACGAAATCTCGACGACGGGGGTGGACAAGGTCTCAAAAGTGCTGCGTAACGAAACTTAATACAATTAGCAACTCTGTCGACTACTTAACAAGCGTTTCCGACTGATAAAAATATCTCGACACGATTGAATCCAACAACTTGGCGACAAACAAAAACTGAGGAACCGGTGGAAGACGCAATCTACAGGAGAAACTTAGAAAATCTACAATGAAAGTACCGAGTACCCTTGACACGAATTGCATACATGCTCTTGATGAAAGAACAGCGAAGGATTCAGAATATCGGCACGACAACGGATCGATGGATCGTTTCCTCGTCTCTGGACCTTCACCACAGGTCTGCTCAATCGCACACATACAGAATAAAATAATAAAGCTAGTTCTCGTTGAAAGAGCAACGAAGGGTTCAGGACATCGGGACGACAACGGGATTGATGGATCTCGTAGCGACTCCTGGACCTTTCCCAGGGGTTCCTCGCAGTGGAACTCACCCGTCTCGAGAAATCCATGGTGTTTATCCCCCGTTGATCCCTTCACGTCATTTAGAAGCGGCGCGGGAACGATTCCGTGGGCGATATGCGCGAAGGAGCAAGAGAAGGCGTTCGGCACGAAGCAACACCGTCTAACTGTACGCGAACACAACTGATACGATGCGTTCCTGACTAAAAAGAAACCGTACCGGTGCGGACTCGTCCGGAAGTGGGCCCGGAACCCGGGCCGGCCACCCGTGACCAACGGGTACCTCGTGAATACGAGCGGCGAGAGCCATGCGGGCATCGGTTCTATGGTGTTGTACACGCATCTCGCTCGAGCGCACCTGTTCTGTTCTGTTCCTCTACCTTTCTAACATTATCCAACGACGCTTCCCTATCCACTCCGTGCTCCTGTTCCTTTTTTCTCCCCCCTTTTTATTCTCCTCTTCCTCCTTCTCTCCAGCTGTTCCTCGTCGTCGCCGTCGGTTGTCTTCGCTCGAATAACGGATGCCGATGTAACGATCGAGATTACGGTCTCCTAGGCACCGCGCAAGGAAGATTAAGTGCGTTGCCTTCGGAGAGACTCGCTTCTGGCGCCTTTCGGCTTGTAATATGCGAGCACAAGGTATTTCGCGAATCAACTACTCTTCCTGATCCCTGAGGAAAACAATTCGCCCCGGTTCCGAGCACTAAACGTCCGACGACGCGGCCGGTTTTACCGCCGCGCCGTTACGGTTTTATTTGATTCATTGGCCAAGTCTGTAACTGCCGGGCTGAACTACTGCGAGCTTCTGTCGGCTGGAATTCTTTTTTTCTGGGTTACGCTCGCTTGGAGCACTCCGATGTACACGATTTGCCGGCGGTTATTTCATAATTTCAAATCGAAGAGATTAGTGTCCGAGAAAAACTGTTCAGAGTCAGATTTTTCGAGTCCAAGCGTAAACACTGATTGCCCTGTGGGGCATTATCTTCGCTCCGAAAAGAGCAACATGCGTTCTAAGGGTAATTTACAGTGAGACAGCAAGATAAATAGTCTTCTGCCACCTGAAGATTGAAAGTTTTTCTCTCGTTAATGTTATTTGCCCCGAGGAGCGCAGGGCAAACCAGCTATAATACACGTTCGTGCTTATGCCTATTCTGCAATACAGCAGGATATTTAAATTCCATTTTAATACTTAAATGCTTTGCTGCTTCCCGTGATAGTTAATTAGCTGGACTCTGCCAAATTAATACAGTTGTTAGTCCTGCACCAGGGAACACCGCGAATTGGAGCAGATAACAAGTGATCGAACGTTTCCACTCTGCAACGAAACGTTTTAACTTATACTCTACTTTATTATTAAAAAATACGGAAGTACAGACTTCCAAAAATTATGGAATATGGAATATATTAAGGTGCATGCTTCGATGCCACCAGGTATATGAAGACACGTGAACAGTTCCACGAAAGCCGTTCATTTATTCGAACATGGCTCGAGGACGTTGTTTCTCCGCACGAAGAGGAACAGGATCAGTGTCTGTCAGCTGACTCTGACAGATACAAGAAACTTTTATTTTTTATGGTAGTTTTACATGGTCCAGGAAAAAGCCGATGGACTGGAGAAACGATGAATCCGATAATTCGAGTGGTTAGTGGCTGTTTCCCGTGTACTAACAATCATTATCGTATCAATCGACGGTGAAATTACACGTTTCGTTTCACGAACAGTTGAAAATTTTACGTGGGACGAGAAAAATGTTTTGTCCAAGAACAAGAGCGATATGAGCCTGTCCGGCGCTATAGGATCCAACGTGTGTTCCCAAGGAGTGCAGGTTTCAATCATTTTTAACCGTAACTTAATCCTCCCACGAATTTATATAAATTAATAATAATATACTAGATTGTTAAGGGGGTCCACCCTCGTTTCCAGAATTGCAAGGGTGCAGGATGCGCCTTCTCATTTCTCGATAATGCAAAGATGGGGGTTTTCAGTATTCAAAAGCGCTAGATAAAAGACCAATCTAGGCCGCAATCGCCCTCGAAAGTCTTATTTTTACATTTACGAGGCGTAATTTGCATTGTTCGTCAGCATGTAGCTGTAACAGATTAGTTATGCTTCCGAATAATGCAAATTACGCCTTGTAACGTAAATATAGGATTTTTGAGGGCGACTGCGGCCTAAATGGATCTTTTATCTAGCCCTTTTGACTACTGAAAAACTTGCAATCATTTGCAACCATCCTTGCAATCCATTATTTTGATATTATTTGATCTCCGGCAAAATCAAACGTTGCATGTTCTACTTATAAAATTTTTTACCAAAGACTTTTGAGAGGTTGCATTCTTTCGGTGCCATGGACGCGTATACACGTGTCAGGAATAGGTTTCTGCGAGTGCTATAGACGTGTATAGAAGTCTCAGAAGTTGGTTCCTGCGAGCGCTGCGGACGTGTTTACACGTACTTATTTGAAAATATTCAATGTCAACATGTGCTATAAACAGTACACTATACAGCGCACGCGTAATTCGTTCGTGTAAAGTATGCAACACCTAAAGGTACCGAAGATGCGACAAATTTTGAAAGCTCCAGTTGCTAATCTCGTGCCGATATTATGTATGGAATTCAGGTTTTTTAAAGGATAAATTTAATTTCTGCGACGTGAATAATTGAGCCATAGTTGCACGTGGATAAAGCGATGGATTATCAGCGCATAATTAATACGTTTATATCTGGTCCCCAAATACTAGTTAATAACATTTTGAAGATATGCAGACGACTGTTGAGATCATTTTTAAGGTTTGCAATGTGGACGTGTCAATTTACTTTAGTGTCGAATGTCGCGCCTAGATATTTTGTTGAGGTTACACCTCCGAATTCTGAGTTACCGAGCATTGAGTTTATTGACAATGAGGTGTGTATTCAAGAGAAGAGTATTTCATTTTTCTTTCAGAAAATTTAATGTTATTTTTTTGTTGACCATTTCTGTTATATGTCGAGTGTGCGTTAGAGAATATGTTGTGAAGGTTTTGGTATTTAACCCTCTATAGAATGATTAAGTCGTCTGCGAACAGGTAAGTTTTATATGGTAAGGGTATTTCATATAGAATATTATTTTCTGTCTCGAGAAATCCCAGTATATGATATAGAGTCCATGGTAGTATTTTATAAATCCACTTTGCAGAAGGTATATTTTGTTATTGTCTTTTTTAATGTTTATCGGAGTCCATGGTTGCCATTTTTTCCAATATGTTGCATATACTCCTGTTAAGTGAAATGGGCAGATAACTTTCACATGTTGTAGGATTCTATTATCTGGTTCAGGACAGGTGTCTGTTCATTACCATAATTAATCTGGTTTTATTCGTAAGCGAGGTATAGCTTGAACAGAGTTTTTGGCAAATCTTTCTGGTAACTGGTTTGCCATTTCTTGTTGTTTGTAACATTTGTACATTAATAGACAGTTTCCAAGTAATTCAAGGTGATAAAGTTAGTTTAAATATTATCATATGTACCAGAGAAAAGTCGAGGCGACTTCTATATTTTAATGAAAATAATCGAAGGTGGCAGTATTAGGTGACTCACCCTGAATTATTCTGCAAACAGGCGAATCTCGGCAAATGTAAGGAATCAAAGAGCTTCACATCTGTCCTGGATCGTTTGGAATTAAACGCGGAACTCGAAGCCAGGAATGAGATACCGCTTAGGCGAACGAGTGATGCTCAGACGGAGCCTTCTGACGACTTCGAACAAGAATTGTACAACGTAAATGCCAGAGACGTGCTTCCCTGTCGACAAACTCATCATCCTGATATACTATACTTCCAGGTACGATATCCAACTATTCAGATGCACATTGCGCTAAGTTGTTGTCACATTTTCAGGGCGTTAGGTATCCACCAGAAGACATCGCTACTTTTTGGAAAAAGGATTCGCGAATGTGGCTTTGGAAATCGATCAGACTCATGCGAAAAAGAAACGAGCTTATAGCCGCTACCACGTGCGGAACGAACAACAAAACTGAAGAGAAAGAATAATCTGATTGTCGATCCTACAATTTCAGACGCAAGGTTGTTTGCATTTAGACTGTTGTATTTACTGCTCTCGCATTGGTATTTTAAATCGAATCTATTTTTCTACGTATGTACTCTGCATTAGACGATAAGTAAAAGTCTGCTGTTGACATATATATTAGATCCTTTTTCTTTCTATCATTTTTCCAATTTATTATTTCGAGTTACGGCTAATAACGAATCGCAACAGTTATAGAATTTTATCTGTAACAAAAATAAACAATGAAATATTAACGTGCTTGCATGTTTTACTTTTATATGGACAAAATAAGGATACGTTTTTGTCAAAATACGAAGAAAGTTGATACAATAATGAAGTTTATAATCGGTCTTTTCCCATCGGATCGGAATTATTCTCTATTTCAACCACATGTTTCTAGGGAGTCCAACGGTTGCTTCTGTGATTCTGATTCAACCTCTTCACCCACTTCGAATCGTGAGAAGTCTACAATCTCTGCATCTTTACTTTGTAATAGCTGTTGCACAGACACAGTGGAGTCGAGCAGAAATTCTTGGTACAGCATGACCGATTCTTCTTCCACATCGCAGTGTGGTTCATCGACGTGTGGATCTCCAACCTTGGCTGGGTTCATCCCTAATATCGAGGAATATATTATATAAAATATATGAAATAGTTTTATATAAATTCAGAGCGAGTATAATTACCAATAATATGCTGACAAAGCTGCAAGCCCAGGGTGGCACATTTTTGATTGGATTTTAAAGCCACTAGGGCACCGTATCGTCCAAACGATGTTGGCACTGGATTGACGGGTGTGGGATGAGTGCAGCCATAGAGATGCACATCTGGTTGGACATTTATGCATAATGCTCTTCTTATATTAATGTTTTCTCCAACGCTTCCAATGGTTAGAGCAGAATGATCGCCAAGGTTTTTACCATCGCCAACTGGCAAAGAATTAATACAATCTGTGAAGAGCACAGTTTTCGATACAGGCAAAGGCGATTCTATTGTCATTCCATGCTTTAACACGGTAGACAGCGTGATCTCAGCTAGTTCAAGGAATTTTTTATTCCTCGCGACAAAGTCCGTCTCGCAGTTGATCTCCACGAGTGCTCCATAATTATTATTGGTAACCACTGCTATTAATCCTTGAGTAGTTGCTCTAGATTGTAATTTGACTGCTTGCGACCAACCTTGTGTCTGTGCTTGTTCCTTCAGCCATTCCTCAGCCTATAACATTTAATAATTGTTAACATATCATGCAAATAATCATTAACAGCATTAATTGAAGCTTCTTACTTTTTCCAAGTCATTGTCATGTAGCTCTAACGCTTTCTTACAGTTCACAAACGTGTAGCCAGTTTTCTTACGCAACTTCGATAATAATGTTTTCTTGGAAGAATAGCAGAGCAGATAATTTGCGTGTATCGAACGAAACAGCTGACGTGGAATCATCTGAAACATGCCACAGATTCTATCATTTTATATAGAAATAAATACTGACTGGTTTGTTCAATAATCTTGGGGAGACCTAACCTAAAAATGTTCGATCACCACTTTGAAGAGTATCTTAAATCTAACTGATAGTAAAATGTCAGTTCCACGGAAAGAGCACTTAGATTAAGAAATACCACACATTTTCTACAAATCGATTAATTTCGTTGCCTAGAAACTGCAGTCAATTGTGGCTAGTGTCAATGTATTTGCGATTTAACGATGGCAAACGCATGTGACTAAGATTCTTTTGTTAACGAGTAACAAACATATTGCACAATCGTTTTTCACTCGAAACTTTGATTACACCGCAGAAACGATTCTTTATCTCAATACTTACCGTGAATATGGTTTAAAAACCAATCCTTGTAACAATTGATAAACCAAAACCTATTCCGAAAGTGGCGCCTTCTGTGACGATATAAAATTCTACCGCAAAGTAGTAGAGAAGATGGATAACTTTCGATTGAAACTCGTAAGTTGTATAGTCATTGATTCATGACTTGTAATCGATATTAAGTTGGACATTTCAAGGAAATGTTCATCTGTCAACATACGTTCACATCGCTTGTGGATCTTCTTTTAGATCTAAAAGAAATTTCATTTTTACGAGGGCCTTCCATGGATCCCGGATTCAACATGGAATGCGATTGCAAGGAAGTCACGTCTTGCGAAGGGTTTCCGGGTCGGTCGATTAAAAGAAAGCGCGCGAAAACTAGCGCGAAAATAAGCAAATTGGTCGATTCGAAGATTGAACCATTGTATTCTCTGCCCGAGGAATTTTTTAAAAATTGCCGTAGATGCAGAAGGAGGGATGACGAACGAAAACTATTGAGATCGCAGGAGACTTACACCGATAATCGAATAAAAACGGAGAACTTCCGCAGGTCAATAATCATTAATTTCTCATACAGCGTGGTGCACTTGCGAGCCTTTATTTTTTATCGACACAATCTGCATCGTTCTACATTGCAAATATATTACAAACAGAATTTTGTTATCGATGGCCAGTCTTTTAAACAATTCTGCATAAATTGCAAGATTATCAATTTTATCTTGAAAAAATTGCACACCGGTTACACGATTACCTGGCTCAGTTTAATTAAAGAGAAATTTCCTTGTAGATTCGTGGTGGGTCTAGTGGTGAAACCTGAATTACCGAAGTTGGACGTAGACTTAAGCTCGGATGCGGACATAAATCGTTATTGTAATTATATTACCAACGGGGTGAACACATTTCATACGGCCCAAATGCACAATGACGTTCTTGAGAACATATTACATTTGGTTCCGTTCGGTTTGCGCGATCAATTTTACCATTGTACGGAGGATCTACTGTTCGAGATCAGAGACGAATACACTAGGAATATTAAGAAAGCGATATTAGAGTTTGCGCTGCGGGATCCTCTTCAGGAACAGTTGCAGGAGGTGGATGCATGATCAATATTCTATATAGAACGTTCTTTTCAAGTACATTTTGAGCGATAAATACAATAAAATTAATTGATTTCGGTATATCAGCGTACAATAGCAATTTCGATAGGAACAAGATCTTCAACTGCTGTCCAGTTTAGTGGGTCAGGTTCGCGAGCGAGTTGCAGTCCTGCAGGACACGCTGTACCTGATAAATCCATGCATGAAGATGACTCTGGATCAATGGACACAAAAATTTCAGTACGGAACTGTTCATTTTCATTTTCATTTTCATTTTCATCGGCACTCGTGTTCGATAGATCAACTACATTCCAGAGACTTCCGGCTCGTCGATATCGGAAAAATCGTGGAACACGAGGGCAGCTGGGACCTGGGGGAGTTTGAAACCGTACTTTCTCGTCAAATCGAAAAGGGGAGGAACGTGCTGAAGAGCTCTTGGTACAGTGGAATTCAGGATATATTCCTCGTGGTACAGTATCTACATTGTTTCAACAAAATTAAGATTTCGTTTTAATTCATAATCCACTTTTTCAGAGGAACAGAAAAGGTTTAGTACCAAGTCCTTTACAGACGAGAAAGTTCAAACGATTTTTCGGCTGCGTAGCTAAGATAATGGAGGCTCAGCTTCTTTCGCTGTGTCAAAATAGTCTGAAAGATTTCATGAATTTGATCGTCCGGAGCCAGGTGATTCAGTTCAGTTCTGTAAAAATCATTTCGGAAGAAATGAATAATTGTTTATTACTTTCAGCCTAGTAAATGCGAATTTCACGTGGATATAGTTGTCACATCGGAGTCTCTCAGCTTTCATCCATCGTTTGACTCATTTAAAAACGGACTTTGTGGCATTTTGTATTACATATGCACGGCTGTTACGAAATTCAACACGTTGGAGACGCAGCTTTATCTGGATTGGTCGGGCACCTTACATATCCTAGAAGTAAATCGAAAATAATTGTTATTATATGTTCTTTATAAACGGGTAATAAATAGTTTAAAAATCCTCCTGCTACAGGCAAAGATAGACTATTCGGTCGTAGAGGCACAGAAGCAGGAGATAATCGATTTGATCGATCGCGAGAAGATCATTCCGCAGAAATTACTAGCCGCGTTGGAAGTGTAATTATCAATCGATTATCAATCAATCTTTCGCGCCACTCATTTATTTACGACGATCGGGTGAATCGTCTTTGTTCGTTACAGGTACGAACATTTGTACAATAACGACGAGTACAGTATGGTGAAGAGGTTCGTGAGCGACGAGTACAAAACGCTGGAGGAATACGAGGGGATGATGAAGCGTTACCGCTCGCTTATGGCGAATATTCCGGTGAAAGTCAAGGGGACAGCGTTCGCCGGCCTCTTCAAAGTGTCCCGAAAAATTTTTGTCGAGACAATCGTGGATAAACTCAACGAGATACAGAATCTTCTTATCACTACCCTCGTCGACAAGTATCAGCTCGCTGCAGCCAGGCGAGTATTCTATTTCTTTTAATCCTTCGAAGACGCAAAAAAAAATTACTGTTAGACAAAAGGAAAAAGTAATTGTTGGTGTAGAGTCGCACAGGAATACGAAGCTATAGCAGAACGGGCTTTGAGCACGCCTGCGGACACGGCAGCCCTGATGGACCTCATCGCGTTCATTAGAAGATCCGTGGACGGATCGCTGAAGCAGTTGGAGGCTGACCTCTACGATATAATTCAGCACATTCTCCTTCTGTCGGATTATCATGTCCTCTCGGACAGGGAGATATACTCCAACAACACGGCGTTTCAATGGTACCACAGAATACCTGATATCCTGGCTGACAACGAGATTATGGTGGCTATCAAGACAGTGGAGTTCCAAGAGGCTCTGCGAAGTATTATCGCTTATTTATTTTATTATTATTATTTATCACCTTGCCTCTCTTTTATACTTCTCTTAAAAAATTCCCCCATCTATCACTGGAGAATCTGTATGCACACCGAAATGGTTCCATCGATTGACTCTACGTTCCTCGTCCAACAGTCAGGTACATCAAATTCGAGGAGGAATTGGACTCCTACGACAAACAAGTGCACGACATTCAATACTGGGGCGACATAGCGGACGTCCACAAGTACCAGAGGAGAACCGAGACCTTGGAGAACAGGCTGATAGCTGCTATGGAGAAGATCGACAAGTTTAATGAAGAGGAAGCTTCGTTCGGTTGGGAGGTGACGCAATATCCGCGTAGGAAACAGATCGCGGACCAGTTGAAGCCGTTCAAGCAGCTGTTCGATGCCATCTGCGACTTCATGACCAAGAACGACTTATGGTTGAACTCGATGATCGGCAGCTACAGCCCCGAGGATATCGACAATGACGTCGGATACGCGTACAGGTTAATATATGCAGGGGTTGGACAAAATAATGAACTAATGGACTAATGGACAATGTCTAAACTTGTCGAATCGATTAGAACGATCTACAAATTGGAGAAGACCTTCCAAGAACCGGCTCTGAGGGATCTAGCAGGCAACGTCCGTGAGAATATCGAGGATTTCAGGGCACGCATGCCGATCATCTTTACGTTGGGCAATCCAGGGTTGAAGGATCGCCACTGGGAGCAGATATCGGAGATTATCGGCGTTCCCATCAAGGTGGACGCTGACCTGACGTTGGCTAAGGTCTTGGAGATGGGCTTGGACTCGATGGTCAGCAAGTTCGAGGCAATTACGGACAATGCTTCAAAAGAGGCCACCTTGGAGAAGGCTATGGACAAGATGGAGAAAGACTGGACTGATCTGGCGTTCACTGTGAATCCTTTCAAGGAGACTGGGACCTATATCATCGCTGGCGTCGATGATATTCAGCTGCTGCTGGATGATCACATCATCAGGACGGTCACTATAAAGAACTCGCCGAATATCAAGCCGTTCGAGAATAGAATTCTGTTAGCAAATTAGTAAAATTGTAGAAGCTACTCTCCGCGCCTCACAAGAAGTCCCACGCTCGCAGCCAATGGTTAGACCGTCACGTCGCACACTTTAACCAATAATTCGGCTAGAACCGAAAGTGCCAGTGGAATTCCTTTCGATTTCCTGCCAGGAGGTCTTCGAGTTCTTCTGAAGCACGGAGAGTACGTGAAACAGACACGGAATAGTCTGATGATGAGCTTCGATGACAAAATAGGTCATGGGAGCGCAAGATGTACCTGTTGCAAGACACCCTGGACCAGTGGCTGCGTGTCCAGTCAATCTGGATGTACCTGGAGCCGATATTCACGTCTCCAGATATTCAACAACAGATGCCAGACGAAGGACGCAAGTTCTCTGCCGTAGACAAGACCTGGCGCGACATCATGAAGGTCGTCCAAGCGAATCCTCGTGTTCTCTCCGTGATCGAGATCGATAAGATGCTAGAGAAGCTGAAGAAGAGTTTTGGCTTGCTGGAGGATATTCAGAAGGGGCTGAACGATTACCTCGAGAAGAAGCGGCTCTTCTTCCCACGGTTCTTCTTCCTCTCTAACGACGAGCTGCTGGAAATTTTGTCGGAGACCAAGGATCCAACTCGGTAATGCAACCACCGATTCTTTATTATATATATCTTTCATGAAAATGTCGAGTCGCAAGACCGCATTTAGATAAAACGACCAGATCTGTCGTGCTGTTTAATGAAGCAGGATTTTATCAGGCTAATTACCAAGGTCGTTAAAATTTCACTACCCCATCAACGTTCTCACTGTCTAAACAGTTGTTAAATCCTGATATGACACACGCGTTTGATTTAAATAATGAACGAGGCTTCGGTACAGGAGATTGTGTTCCATCAGTGTCCAGCCGCACCTGAAGAAGTGCTTCGAGGGTATCCACAGGCTGAAGTTCAACGAGGATCAGGACGTGCTGGCGATGAGGTCTACGGAGGACGAAGTGGTGGACCTGGTGGATATAATATCCACTTCTGCGGCCAGAGGACAGGTGGAGAAGTGGCTTGTCGAACTGGAAGTAATTATGAGACGGAGCATTCGGTGTGTGGTGGAGCAGGCGATACAGGCGTATCCTCGGAAGCCGAGGAGGGACTGGGTGCTCGATTGGCCGGGTCAAACGATTCTTTGCGTTGGCAAGATGTATTGGACTTTGCGTATCGAGGAGTCCATGTTGCAGTACGGCGCTGCGGGTTTGAATAGGTACTTCGATCAGTGCCAGACGGAGCTGAAAGAGGTGATTTTGCTGATCAGGGGGAAATTGTCAAAGCAGAACCGTATTACCTTAGGTGATCACCCTGGTCATTCTTAGCCTCCAATGCTGGGCAATAAATATAATTAGCAGGATTCGGATCTTCATGCAAAATAAAAATTACCTGTCACAAAATTGCAACAGACAAAATTCAACTAGAAACAGCTTTCTTTATTTTTTGTTATAAATGCATAAGATCCGATCTAACAATTCGGATTTTTATGCAAAATAAAAATTACCTGTCACAAAATTGCAACAGACAAGATTCAACTAGAAACAGCTTTCTTTATTTTTTGTTATAAATGCACAAGATCCGATCTAACAATTCGGATCTTTATGCAAAATAAAAATTGCCTGTCACAAAATTGCAACAGACAAGATTCAACTAGAAACCGCTTTCTTTATTTTTTGTTATAAATGCATAAGATCCGGTCTAACAATTATAAATTAAACAGATCATTCTGAAAACTGAGTTAATAATTTTAGAGGCTCTTGTCACCCTTGACGTCCACGGGAAAGACGTGCTGGCGGATCTCTGCAAGGAAGAAGTGATCAAGAACACTGATTTTAGATGGCTTTGCCAGCTACGCTATTACTGGCTGGTTCGAATAATTTTCAGAATTGTATAATCGAAGGATTAGATCTTCGAGATCTACTATTTCAAATAGTGTCTTTTGTAGGAAGACAACATGTGGTCCTACATGATCAACTCGCGTCTAAGATACGGGTACGAGTACCTCGGTAACTCCTCCAGGCTGGTGATCACACCTCTCACGGATCGATGTTACCGTACCCTATTCGGAGCCCTAAGTCTTCACTTAGGCGGTGCACCGGAAGGTCCAGCGGGAACTGGAAAAACAGAGACGACGAAGGATCTTGCGAAAGCTGTGGCGAAACAGTGCGTCGTTTTCAATTGCTCCGAAGGGCTGGACTACCTCGCCCTAGGGAAGTTCTTCAAGGGCTTAGCCTCTTGCGGAGCTTGGTCCTGCTTCGACGAGTTCAATCGAATCGATCTGGAAGTGCTATCGGTAGTGGCGCAACAGATCTTGACGATCCAACGAGCGATCAACAGCGGCGCGGAGAGGATGGTGTTCGAGGGAACGGACATCTTTCTGGATCCATCTTGCGCGATTTTCATCACGATGAACCCCGGCTATGCTGGTAGATCGGAGTTACCGGACAATCTGAAGGCTCTATTCCGGCCGGTAGCCATGATGGTGCCGGATTACGCGTTGATTGCCGAGAATACTTTGTACTCTTACGGTTTCTACAATGGCAGGCCGCTGGCAGTGAAGATTGTCACTGCCTACAAGCTCTGCTCGGAACAACTGAGCAGTCAGAGTCATTATGATTATGGTATGAGGGCGGTGAAATCCGTTTTGGTCGCTGCTGGTAATCTGAAGCTCAGGTACCCGGACGAGTCCGAGGACATTCTGATGCTGAGGAGCATCCTCGATGTCAACTTACCCAAGTTCCTCGTTCACGATCTCCCTCTCTTCGAAGGAATCGCTTCAGACTTGTTCCCTGGCGTTGTCCTTCCAACTCCAGATTATACTCATCTAAATGCCTGCACCATAGAAGCCAGCGTCGACGGGAACATTCAGTGCACGGACTTCTTCCTCGAGAAGATCCAGCAGATCTACGAGATGATGATCGTCAGGCACGGGTTCATGATCGTCGGGCTACCGTTCGGTGGGAAAACATCTGCGTATAGGATGCTGGCGAAGTGCTTGGCCCTGCTGGAGGAGCGGCAATTGATGGACGAACACCAGGTGGAGATAACGGTTATTAATCCGAAGGCGATCACGATGGGCCAACTCTACGGTCAGTTCGACCCGGCCTCGCACGAGTGGAGCGATGGTGTCCTAGCTGTCAGCTACAGAGCGTTCGCGAGCTCCACCAACGAGAATAGGAAATGGCTGGTGTTCGATGGACCCGTCGATGCCCTCTGGATCGAGAACATGAACACCGTCCTCGACGACAATAAAAAGCTGTGCTTGACCTCCGGCGAAATCATCCAGCTCGCGCCCACCACCAACTTGATCTTCGAGCCCATGGATTTGGAGGTGAGAGTGCTTCAGGACAGCCTGACAGGCTCATCTCTTCCCGTTTTACATGTCGATCATATGCGGATGACAGAATTGTTGAAAACAATACGGCAGTGCTTTGAAATCTTCTAAATGTCTTCAGGTTACGCATTTGATCGACTTATTTCTTTCATAAACTTGTCTAATCATAATTATTAATTGAATGCCAGGTGGCCTCTCCCGCCACGGTGTCCAGATGCGGCATGATCTACATGGAGCCGGTCAGCCTCGGCTGGAAACCACTTTTGATCTCCTGGTTGAACACGCTGCCATCGACGCTCACGGAATTCCTTAAGAATCATTTAAGCGACATGTACATGCGATTCTGCCCGCCCCTCCTCCATCTGCTGCGCAGAGGCGGAGTCAAGGTTCGAACGATTTCGACCGATCGATTTAGATAAAACGACTGTCACTCGAGCGTTTTTATCGTTCTTCCCGTAGGAGTTGATTACAATGCCTGATGCGAATCTAATAAGATCGGTTACGTACCTGTTCGACTGTTTCCTCGACGACTTCTACGACGAGAAGTATCTTCTGACGTTATCCGATCTAGATGTACGAGCGCAAGTGGAGGTAATGGTTTCTTTCCGTTCCAAGGGTTCTCGAGAATATTCGGGATTTCAAAGTACATTCGGGTTCTCGAAAATTTTCGGGATTGTTCTTAGGAATCCCGTTTCTGTCGCAGGGCTGCTTCTTCTTCGCTTGCATTTGGGCAATGGGAGGCACCCTGAACGCGGATTCACGAGAGTTGTTCAGCGATCTCTTCCGAGCTTTGACGCAGAGGGAATTTCCCGAGGACATCAGGGAACGTTTTAGCTTCTCCGAGGACACCAAAGACCCGGCAAAGCCTTACGTGGTGAACATACCCTCGACTGGTCTGGTTTTCGATTACAAGTTCGTCAAGGAAGGCAAAGGGAAGTGGAGGCCCTGGTTGGACGATTTGCAAGACGTTCCACCTATTCCGAAAGACATGCCAGTCAACCAGGTTATCGTTCCAACGATCGAGACTGTTCGTTATATTCACCTGTTCAAGCTCCTCATTTGCCACCACAAACCTGTCCTCGTGGTTGGTTCAACTGGTACTGGCAAGTCCGTGTACATCATGGATTTTCTCTTGAAGAAGAACGACCCGGAGACATATAAGCCTCTGTTCGTGATATTCTCTGCACAAACTACTGCTAATCAGACCCAGGAGATCATTATGAACAAGCTAGATAGGAGGAGGAAGGGTCTCTATGGGGCACCACCTGGGAAACATTGGGTAGTGTTTGTAGATGATTTGTCCATGCCTCAGAAAGAAACGTACGGAGCTCAGCCGCCTATAGAACTGTTGAGACAGTGGCTTGATCATCGGACTTGGTATGATCTGAAGGAAGTAGCTCCCATAGAACTTGTAGACGTGCAGTTGGTGTGCGCCATGGGTCCTCCATCCGGTGGTTTGGATGTCACACCGAGGTTCAAGAGGCATTTCTTCACTCTAGGCATTTCGGAGTTCTCTGACGATGTTCTGACCACTATATTCAGCACCATAATGACGTGGCACTTGAACAGAAGAGAGTTCCCAACATTTTTCCAAACCTGTGTCGATTACATCGTCGATGGGACGTTGGACATTTATAAGCAAACTAGAAAGTATCTTTTGCCGACTCCGGCCAAGTGTCATTATCTGTTTAACTTGAGAGATTTCTCGAGGGTGATACAGGGAGTGCTGCTGTCCACGCCTGAGACTATTAGCGAACCTGTAAGTGGACAATCTAAGTAACTATGTCTTTGACATCACACGTGTGGACCCCTATAGAGGCACGCCGCTGGTCTCCATTTTGAATACTCTCCACATCGTATTTTTAAAACATTATTTCTTTAATAACAGATCGACAATTTCAGTTTCGATGATTGAATATTGTTTTTCTTATTGGAGTTTCATTCATCGACGGTTCCTTTACCTTTTTAAGGTCGGCATGAAGAAGCTTTGGGTTCACGAAGTTCTCCGCGTTTATGGGGATCGATTGGTGGACGACACGGACGTTAAATGGCTCGTCGAGCAAATACGAGCCACCGTGTCTGCTCATTTGGACGACGACCTGAATCATTTGTTTCAGAACTTGCTTGGCGATGCAGAGGTAGTGGTAAGTTTTCGTCAGCTACGCAGAGCAAAGTGTCTTTAACACCTTGACTCGTGATGAATGACGTTATCAATTCCCTTAAAATTGAACTCTCTCTCACTCTCCCTCTATTTACATTCATCCACAGGTAACAGAGACAGAACTTCGAAACCTAATCTACTGTGACTACCAAGACCCTCTGGCTGATAAGAAATTGTACATAGAAGTCGCTAATTTGGACACTCTTACCGTGGTAGTCGAAGAGTATCTGGCAGAATACAATTCCATTTCGAGGACACCGATGAATCTCGTTCTCTTCAGGTTCATCTCTTAGATCTCTCATCGAGACTCGCTTGTTTTCTCGTACAAATCAGCTCATCCTTAATTTTACTATAATCTAAAAGCAATAAATAAAAATTGGAGGCCCATACCAATTAAGCTAGGACGTTAAATAATCCTCAGCTGTCAGTCGTAGATGAAAAAAATGATTAATTAATCTCTGCTAGATAAAGTGTTAAAGTCTTTACAGAGTGAAAGAACCAGAATGATTTTGTGCATCAAACAGATTCGCCGTGGAGCATCTATCGAAGATCTGTCGCGTGATGATGCAGCCTCGCAGCCACGCCCTATTAATCGGCGTGGGTGGTTCGGGTCGTCAGTCCGTGACAAAGCTGGCGGCGCATATCTCTGACTACGAGCTGTTCAGCGTAGAAATGTCTCAGCAGTACGGGGTGCACGAATGGCACGAGGACTTGAAGGACATCCTGAAGAAGAGCGCGGCCAGCGACCTGCACACGGTGTTCCTGTTCATGGACACGCAGGTGAGAGAGGAATCGTTCCTCGAGGACATTAGCAATCTGCTGAACTCGGGTGAGGTGCCGAACATATTCGCATCGGACGAGGTGACGGACATCTGCGAGAAGATGAGAGTGATCGACCGTCAGAGGGACAGGTCGGTGCAGACTGATGGAAGTCCGGTGGCGTTGTTCAACTTTTTCGTGCAGACAGTTCGGGAGCATCTGCACGTGGTTGTCACAATGTCTCCGATCGGTGAAAATTTCCGGGTGAGAATCAGGAAGTTCCCGGCCTTGGTGAATTGCTGCACCATAGACTGGCTGCAACCCTGGCCAGAGGACGCTCTGCTAGCCGTAGCTACGAAATTTCTTGGAGAGATCGATCTCACTGCGAAGGAACGCGATGCTTGCATCGAGATGTGCCAGTTCTTCCACACGTCCACGCAGGACCTGACGCAAGAATTCATGAGGAAAGCCAAACGCTACAACTACGTCACTCCGACCTCCTACCTGGAGCTCATCAAGGCCTTTAAGGAACTTCTCGCGAAGAAAAGGATGGAGGCGCTCCAAGGAAAGAAGCGGTACGAAGCCGGCTTGGAAAGGTTGGACAGCACTCACAAACAGGTGGAGAGGATGCAAGAGATCCTAGTCGCGCTACAGCCGAAGCTACTCGTCGCCGCCAAAGACGTCGAGGCCATGTTCTTCGACGTTCAAAGACAGAACGACGAGGCCGTCGCCATCGAGCAAGTCGTCAAGCTGGACGAGGAAGCCGCTCTGGTACGAGTTTCGAGATCAAAGTCGATTTTATTTCGTAGCCCGGCTTCTTTGCGACTCGATGTTTTCTCGTCATCCGCAGGCCTCTCTTCGACGTTGTTCGCTTACGCTTTGCGGCATGTTAACGTTAACGAGATTTAGCGGGGTCTGGCACCGAAACTTCATTAACCCACGTTATTTCAGGCATTTGTAGAAACCACTCTGAGGTTATTTACTTCGCGCTTCGCATCCCCTCGACTCTTCTACTTTGAAGTGCCGACTCGTCGCGTTTGATAAGACGATAAGTTAATTTTTCGGAACGGTCCTCATCATTTTTTCGTCAACGTTGCCCTTTGTTCTCCCGCTCTTCCGAAATTTCCAGAGGCGCTTTTAAAGTGTTCTTGTAAATCTGCAATGAGAATCTTACATTTCAAGGTCGTCGCAAGCGAGGCGGACGCCATACGAGAGGAGTGCGACGCCGATTTGCAGGAAGTGATGCCGATCCTGAACGCGGCGAACGCAGCCTTGAACACACTGACCCCGCAGGACATCCAGATAGTCAGATCCATGAAACGCCCTCCAGCAGGTGTTCGACTAGTCATGGAAGCAGTTTGCATTATCAAAGTACATCTCACCCTTCCATCGATCCAGAACGCTAGAGAATTATCGAATGAAAAACTAATGAAAAAATTGAACTTCGTCAGGACGTGAAGCCGGACAAGGTCCAAACTCCAGAAGGAACAGTGGAGGACTACTGGAAGGCTTCTCTGCGAATGCTGAGCGACATGAAGTTTCTGGAGAACTTGTTGTTGTTTGATAAAGACAACATCGCGGAGAGGATCATGACGAAGATCCGCACGACGATTTTAACGAACCCGAACTTCGACCCGGAGAGGATCAGACATGTGTCGACAGCCTGCGAGGGTCTTTGTCGTTGGGTGTTCGCTTTGTCCGAGTACGATAAAGTGGCGAAAATCGTGGCACCGAAGAAGCAAGCTTTGGCCGCTGCGGAATCCGTTTATACCGCGGCGATGACGCAGCTGGAATTGAAGAGGAACCAGCTAAAAGAGGTCCGGAAGAGGCTGGAGGAGCTGGAGGCGCTTCTCTCGCAGAGGAAACTGGACTATCAGGCAATGATGGATGAGGTGACCGAGTGCGAGGAGAAATTAAGGAGAGCCAAGGAGCTGATCGGCGGATTGGGCGGGGAATACACCAGGTGGTCGGAAACGGCCGAAGCACTCGGCCAACGTTATTACAAGCTGACAGGCGACATACTGATCGGGTCTGGCATCGTGGCTTACCTAGGGGTCTTCACCACTCGGTACAGACAGCGGCAGATTGAAAATTGGATTAAGATCTGCACCGATTTGGACGTCTATTGTACGCCCGACTTCCAGCTCACACAGATCCTCGGCGATCCCGTGTTGATCCGATCCTGGAACATCTTCGGCCTGCCCAGCGATCTCTTCTCCGTCGATAACGCGATCATCGTCGCGAACTCTCGACGGTGGCCGTTGATGATCGATCCCCAGGGCCAGGCCAACAAATGGGTGAAGAACATGGAGAAGGAGGCGAATATTAACGTGATCAGGTTAAACCAGAGCGATTACATGAGGGTCCTGGAGAACGCTGTCCAGTTCGGTCAGCCGGTTTTATTGGAAAACGTTGGCGAAGAGCTGGACGCCGCTCTGGAACCGCTACTGATGAAACAGACCTTCAGGTCTGGCGGCACTATATGCATCAAGATCGGAGATTCGATTATCGAGTACTCGGATGACTTCCGGTTAGGGTCCATCTTCCTTCTTTGCTATCAAGCCTCTGGGCTAGAAGATATTTTGCCTAGAGAATTTAGACATGTAGCAATATAGAAATTGTTTTTAATTATAGTCGAGTGCGAATGGTTGGAAATGACAGTTTTGCTTGTAATTACCAGATTCTACGTCACGACCAAGTTAAGGAATCCTCATTACCTGCCGGAAGTGGTGGTCAAGGTGACCCTGATGAATTTCATGATCACTCCAACTGGGTTAGAGGATCAGCTTCTCGGTATCGTGGTAGCAAAAGAAAGGCCGGATCTGGAGGCCGAGAAGAATCAGCTGATCGTCCAAGGAGCTGCTAACAAGAAGTATATTGATGATGTTAATTGTTTCTGAGTGGGGTTTGTTTATACTGCTTTTTTTGTCGCAGAATGCTGAAGGAAATCGAGGACAAGATTTTGGAGGTGCTCTCGACGTCCGAGGCGAACATTCTCGAGGACGAGAGAGCGATCAGTATCCTGAGCTCCTCGAAACATCTCTCGAACGACATAGTCGCGAAGCAAGCGGCGGCGGAGATAACCGAGAAGTCCATCGACGAGGCGAGATTAGAGTACACGCCGATAGCTGTTTACAGCGCCGTCCTTTTCTTCACGATAGGTAGTTCGTCTTTATCAACAAATCGATCGTGGCATTACAAAACCCTTGCGAACGTCCTCGCCCCTTCAGTCAGATTCGTTCTTCCAGTTAACTCTTATCTCTTGTTTAACGCTAAGCCTGCCGAGCCGAGTTATAAGTACCCAGAATTTATTTAGAGAAGCATCTGTTTGTAATGTCAAGAATTGTTAAAAATCCCGGAAAATGCCGGTAGCCGAGTAATATGTTTCGCGACACCAAGGTTGAAAAGCTTCGATTTGCTTTAATTTTTCCGATTGAATAAAATCTGCCGGATTCGTTTTTTTCGCAGTTGTCGTTCCGCTGGTTCGGTTATTTTTGTCCGTTTTAAAATGTGCAGTGGTACAACGGGAACAGCGTATTTTAAATATTGATGTGTAAATAGAATATTCATGTTCCGCAGCGGTTCTGGCGAACATCGATCCGATGTATCAGTACTCGTTAGTCTGGTTCGTGAATCTCTTCAAGAACACAATCGACAACACGGACTCGGTGGAGGACATACAGCAGCGGCTGCAGGATCTGACGAGGGAGTTCACCTACTCGTTGTACGTGAACATATGTCGTTCGTTGTTCGAGAAGGACAAGCTTCTGTTCTCGCTGCTGCTCTCGGTGAATCTGCTGAACAAGCGGGGAGAGATCTCGATACCTCAATGGATGTTTCTGTTGACTGGCGGCGTAGGCTTCGATAATCCTTTCGCGAGTCCCGCGCCGTGGCTGCCATCAAAATCCTGGGACGAGCTGTGTCGATTGGACAACGTTCCCGGATTCCAAGTAATAGAGCAAAATCACCGAAGTTACGTTGCACGTAGATGAACAAAATTGTTCGAATTTTCGGCGCGCGTCGAAAGGTTTTCATTCTACTTCCTGAAGGGGAAGACTCTCCCCTTCTAGGGTTCATCGCTAGAAATCTCGTAGCCGCCCCGCGTACAAGGTTTGCCGGTGTTTTTGTGTTTAGGGCTTCAAAGATTCCTTCGCGGAGAACCTGGATGCTTGGAAGGTCGTCTTTGATCACATGGAGCCTCACACTTTACATTTCCCCGAGCCTTACAACCAGCTCAACCCTTTCCAGAGAATGCTCGTGCTGAGATGTATCCGTTCCGACAAACTCGTGTCCGCCGTGCAGAGATTCGTCGAAGGTAGGCGACTCTTAAGACGTCACGCGAACAATACTTTAATCCCATCTGTCCGAACTACGCAAACTGTAAGAGTGAAAATCTGAAGTCGATGTTTCGACGAGGGCATCGATTTGCGCGTTAAAAACAATTCAAGAAAATCAATTTATCGTGAAAATCCTTTGTTCCTTGGTCCCGATAGAACAACTGGGACGCCAGTACATCGAGCCACCGCCCTTCGACCTGCTGTCGTCGTTCGCGGACTCGTATTCCTGCATCCCCCTGATATTCGTGCTGACACCTGGCGCAGACCCCATGGCGGTTCTGTTAAAATTCGCGGACGACCAAGGCTTCGGCACTAGCCGACTGTTCTCGTTGTCTTTGGGTCAAGGGCAGGGCGTGATCGCCACCCAACTGATCGACGACGGGTTGAAGAACGGCACCTGGGTGGTCCTGCAGAATTGTCATCTTGCCAAGAGCTTCATGCCCCAATTGGAGAAGGTAGGAAAATGAATTTTTAACTGTCTCATTTCCGACGCCTTCGTAATGGAATCCGAGCCGCCCCATCGCCGGGAAAAAGGAAAGGAAGTAAACTGGAACGACGGAGAGCAACTTACTTTCAAGATTCTCAAAGTATCCTTGGTCAGGAGCGTTCAGTTTCTTTCATTGTCGCCGCAGGTTTGCGAGAGCTTCACCCCCGAAACCGTGCACCCAGACTTCCGGCTATGGCTGACCAGTTATCCGGTCGACCATTTTCCCGTCAGCATTCTGCAGAACGGCGTCAAGATGACGAACGAGCCGCCCAAGGGTCTCCGAGCGAATATAAACAGATCCTTCCTCCAGGTGATAATAAGAAAAATACGATTATTGTTATCCTGCGACGATGTTCGGTAACAAGAGGGTTACGTAGGATCCAATATCCGACGACGACTTCTTCGAGACGTGCAAGCAGAAAAGAATCTTTAAGGAGTTGCTCTTCTCCTTGTGCTTCTTCCATGCGATCGTCCAAGAACGCAGAAAGTTCGGCCCGATTGGCTGGAATAATCAGTACGAGTTCAATGAGACTGATCTCAGGATCAGTGCGTTGCAGCTGAAGATCTTCCTGGATCAGTACGACGACGTCCAGTTCACTGCTCTCAAGTATCTAACGGGTACTGTCAAGTATTGCACTGTTGTTCAATGTTTTAGCTGATTTTCAGACTTGCAAGATAGTACGGTGCAATCCTGGCCTAACGTTAAAATGTTCTATGTATGTAGGGATTTTTGGTGAATAGGGATGTTTCTTTCAAAGATGAAAGTGAAAACAATAATATTTAATACTATAGAGAATTAAGAAAACAAAATGATATAAAATGAACCCGCTCGCTCGCTCTCTAAACTCGCTACTACTTTCGCATCTCGATCCCCCAAAACGATCTCCCCACACACACACATAACATTCGCACCGATAACATGGACACGCGCTCCTTAAGATCTACAGTTCGTAGGACCAACGAGTAACGGACTCCACGTGTATCAGATGATTGCATAATTGTATTGCACGGCGGAGCGTAAAAAAGAAAATTACATAGCTACCATTCTTCTCTAATTGTAGAAACGAACGGTAACGATATTATTATTTTCGAATCGGGCATAAACTTATGCAATTATCTGACACTACACGTTCATGTAATTCATAATACGGTGGATTAAAAATGCAGAACATGAACATTTGTCATCTTCTCGAAGACGTTCAGTTGAATATTAATTTCGGCCAGGATTTCAGCGGTTTTCGCAGTCGTGTTCCGGTTAGTTACTCCGCAGTTCGAGGTTCGGTAATGTACCGATTCGATGCAACGCCCCGGGCGATCGCGGAAGGAAGTTTGGGCCACTCGATGATCCAATTCGTATTGAATTTGTCTCCCAGGCGAATGCAATTACGGCGGACGCGTGACAGACGAATGGGACCGGCGAACTTTGAACACCATCCTCGCGAAATTCTATTCCTCGGAGCTGCTCGCCACCGAGAAATACCTGTTCGATCCGAGCGGCTTGTATTACGTGCCCCGGGTCGACGGTCGCGAGGATTTCCTCGAATACGTTAAATCGTTCCCGATGACCACCGCGCCGAGCGTCTTCGGGATGAACGAAAACGCTGACGTCATCAAGGATCAGCAGGAAACCACGCTGATGCTGTCCTCCGTTCTGGCGACTCAGGTAAAAATTCGCGAAAAAAAACGATGGTACGGTTGAACAGTTAATTTGATCATGCTCTCGTTGCGCAGACGGTCCAGGGACTCAACGTAAGTCTTTTCAAACTGTAATTCACGTGCAACAAGTAGCACTTCGTGTTTCATGCTTGTGTGTTTCTAGCTTAATCTGGAAGCGTCCTTAAAACAGGTAACGAAGATATTTTTGATACCGTGTTTCTTATTTTTGTATCGTCGAAGCTGTTTCTATGGTAATTTATGGCGGTCGTTATATTAAGGAGCCTATTCCCCTTGCCTGACCATGGACAAAGGCCCATTCCACTTGTCCGACTATACACTCCTCCCCGTTCCTCTTGTCATGTTACAAACAGTTGGAATTTCTGATTGTGTGACCATTTAAAGGGACACATCCCATTTGCCCGATGCAACGCAGTACCTACAGCATTTGTCTGACCACAGTCACGGCCCGTTCCACGTATTCAGCCACAAAGCGATTATTCTCGTAGAACATTTCCTTAAGATACGAATCCCTGATTGTTCAGCGAATTAACCGGTTAACCACAGATCAGCATTGTTCTTCTTCGTGGCCGGCATCGATCCGAAAATCACGCGGTTAACAGGTTGACGAGGGGCCAATCTCGGCGAAGATATCGTTAGAATCTGTTGAACGCGAATTCCCGCGGCGGTGGCTCCAGCGCGTTGCCATTATCTTCCGTTCATTAATTCCGTGACAATTAAGGCGGGCGGGCGCGATCGCGCGTTGCCGAGCGCACGGGCCGGGCGGGCCCGTGTTTCACAAATATAATAGCGTTCCTTAAATGTATTCCGCGTGACGAATCGTGCGGACTACTAACGAGGCACCGTGTTGCTTCGGCCGTCCTCCAATTAGGACACCGGGGAAACGGAAACAGACACAGGGATGTCGCCCGACGAGACCGTCTACGGGGTGGCGTCTGATATTCTGTCAAAGTTGCCGGGGAACTTCGATCTCGTCACCGCGCTCCTCAAGTATCCGACGTTATATACTCAAAGCATGAACACGGTGCTGGTACAGGAAATGGGAAGATTCAACAAGCTTCTGCAAACGATCAGGAATAGCCTCATAAATGTTCAGAGAGCGATCAAAGGTAAACGACTAAGCGACCGAGCGCAGAGCGCCGCGCGCGATCAATCTTCTCACAGACCTGTGAACATGATCTAAGGTCTGGTGATCATGAGCCCGGACCTAGAGGAGGTCTACTCGTCGGTAATCACTGGAAAGATTCCGGTCATGTGGATGAAGAACTCCTATCCGTCCCTGAAGCCGTTGGGCAGCTATGTCCAGGACTTTCTGAAGAGGCTCGGCTTTCTTCAGGTAATTCGGGCATTCTTAACCCCTTGCCGTATTTCAACGAGTCAGGCGAGCGACGAAGATTTCAATGAAGTCTAACAAATACGAATGTTACGCGTTTCTTTTCAATCATCAACAATCAATATTTAAGCATTCAAATAAACGTAGCCGACAAAAAATAAAAATTATACCTTTCTATCGGCCGTATTTGTTGTTAATAAAATTGTTAACGCTTTCGGCGCAAGGGTTCGATCATTGATCGAAAGCATTAACAATTTTATTAAAGGAATAGAAATGTTCTTTTCTCTTCTACGACATCTTTGGAGATAAAGACGTTTCAACCACTGTAACTGTCAAGAAAATGTTACGGCAACGGGTTAATAGAGGAATTCATAACTAAAATTATTAGTTTACAGTACATTTCAAGGTTCAAGAAATATACGAATGTACGAATCGATAGTGAGTTTATTTAGATTTTTATGATCTTTTTCAAGTTATGGTACGACGACGGCACACCAACGACCTTCTGGCTCTCCGGCTTCTATTTCACCCAGGCGTTCCTCACCGGCGCCCGTCAGAATTACTCAAGAAAGTACTCGATACCCATAGATCTTCTGATCTACGATTTCATCCCGTTGAAGGCGACTACTTTCGATAAACCACCGGCCGACGGCATTTACGTTTACGGTCTGTTCCTCGACGGAGCTCGGTTCAACATGCAGACGATGAAACTCGACGAGTCGTTCCCGAAGATTTTGTACGACACTGTACCCTACGTGAGTGTCTCACAGGTTCCATCAAACTCATTGAACATCCCCAAAACAATTCAATTTAGCAACTTAACGTGTCAACATTAAACCTTACCGAGCCTTAAAAGTAACTGGTACATGTTCCCTTATAAAAATGACAAGATCGATTTTATTTGGACTTTGCGCAGCTCCTATTGTAACATGTGCTCCACCAAAGATATCTATACAATCATTTCTTATGAAATTATTTTTCTTATATCAATAATCGTAAAATAAAAAATGTGGAACCGGTCGTTTTGACCGGTGACGGTAGGTTTAGCGTTAACATCTGCCCACATGAAAAATCCTTTTACCCGTGGAACAGTATATTTCCACGGACAGCAACCTAAAATATTTCATTGTTCTACGTCTGACAATTTAATATGGTATCCCAGTTTCCGTAAAATCTTTTGTGTTTCGCTACCGCGACGACTTTCATCTGGCGCAGCCCCGAATTCGTCGTGCAATTTGCTCGCGCTGAACGGTCGCTTTTGTATATAGATCTGGATGGTACCGGCGAAAAAGGATGATGTACCGGAGAGGCACACGTACACCTGTCCCGTGTACAAAACTACCGAGAGGAAGGGCGTTCTGTCGACGACCGGCCACTCGACGAACTTCGTAATCGCCATGTGGCTCCCGACGGAGGTTCCGCCTGAACACTGGATCCTCCGAGGCGTAGCCATGCTCTGCCAATTGTCCGATTAAACCAATTACTACCGATCCCACGATTTACATTTATTTCAATCTCGGTCCCCAGCACCGCGTCCACGCAATTTGTCCCGTCACCGTCGAAAAGATTCATTTCACCCTTGAACGTTATTGTCCAGCCATTTCGAGAACGATTAATCTGGCACGACTGTCCTGACGTTCATTTGCAGACAAACTCGATTATCTTCTGTACGAAAAAAAACACGTGTTGATAGAGGCAAGTTTAACCGTTCTTGTGTCATACGGTAAAAGTGTAAAACTAAGATTTTAAAGCCTGTTTTCGAGGAAAAAATACCATTTTCAAACCTGGTGGCGCAAGTGTCTTTCACAATTTTCATCTGATTCATTTCAAATTTTGACAGAATCTTTCTTTTTTAGAATCTAAGGAAATACAGGGTGGTCCACCTAAATATCTCCTTTATTTTTGACGACATAACAAATGTTTTTAATGCAATGCATGATATAATGGCATCGCAAGGTGAATGAATTCTTTTCTCTGAATACGTTCTGATGTCAACTAGAATATGCAAGTAAACAAAATATTCATTTACAAGAAAAAATATATCGATGACCTTGGAAACTCCGGAAATAATGACCTCGAGAAGAAAAAAGATAAAATTTACAAAGCATTCACCTTGTGATACCAATTACATCGCATTAAAAACATTTGTTATGTCGTCACAAATAAAGGAGACGTTTAGGTGGTTACATTCGGGTGAACCACCCTGTATACAGGGTGCGGCACCTAAAACAGGTCACCCGAATAAATCGCTTGCTTTTGAAGATAGAAAAAAAA
>CM052191.1:8824470-8865045 GCA_028455805.1 Lasioglossum figueresi
ATTTTGCGAATACTTAAAGTTAACAAATTTCACCCGTTCCACATTTCACTGCATCAACAATTAAGTGAAAATGATTTTCAAAAACGTTTACAGTTTTGCGAATGGGGCCTACGGAAACTGCAAGACGATCAAATGTTCTTGAATAAAATTTTGTTTACGGATGAGGCCACATTTACAAACCGCGGACAAGTTAACTGTCGCAACATGCATTACTGGTCGGTAGATAATCCACGATGGCTACGAGAAGTGGACAAGCAGAGACCTTGGTCTGTCAACGTCTGGTGCGGCCTTCTTCGTAATAAAATAATAGGTCCATATTTCATCGATGGCACGCTAAATAGTCATATATAGGAGAGAATCTTAAAAGACGTTTTGCCAGAATTGTTAGAGGACATTTCACTGGACATGCGACAGTCCATGTGGTTCCAACAAGACGGATGTCCTGCTCGTTCAGCTCGAAATGTTACAGAATTACTGAACAGGACATTTGAAGGTCGTTGGATTGGTCGATCAGGAAGTAATAAATGGCCAGCACGTTTCCCAGACCTGACACCGCTAGATTTTTATTTGTGGGGAAAATTGAAGGAACAAGTGTACCGCGAAAAACCAACAACCACAGTTGATATGCAAGAACGTATAAACAGAGCTTGCTCTGTAATAGATACAACTGAAATTTGTCAGGCGGTATCATCGGTATTGCAATGTTTTAGAATATGTCTCGGTGTTCAAGGTCGACATATTGAACACTCGAAGTAGCAGCGAATACGTACATAACATGTTACATGTAAATCGTCGTAGCGTTCGAAGAGTGCTTTGAGACATTTTATTTTCTATTGCGGTTGACCTTGCGTGACCTTGAACGACCTTCATAATAGGTCATTGTATTCGTCTTGAAATACACTATCAGAATGTAAATAAAAAACCATACCGTTCCATTTAAAAAAACAGAGTTGACCTTCGTATCTCCTTGACGTCTCCAAGTAAGTTTGGTCTGATCCTTTTTTTTCTATCTTCAGAAGCAAGCGATTTATTCGGGTGACCTGTTTTAGGTGTCGCACCCTGTATAAGAAAAAATGTTTATCAAGAGAAAATTGCGGAAGATTGCTACGAATGTAACACACTCGAGATGGTCTGACCCGTTCAATCTGAAAGTCTAATTCTGCATGCGAAGCAACCTTTTTACCGACCTTCGACCATTAAAATATCCATCGATTTGTCCATTTGCGAAAGAGCTCGTCAAACTTCCATCGAAAATCGCTCCGCAAGGCCGATTCGGTTTTAATCTCGGACTCGCAGGGACATTCAATTAACCCTAGGATATAAAACGGCGGTTCGTTCCATCAGACACCGTCCTCGAAATCGTTCTACACCGCGCCCGAGGCCCGAGCCCCATCCTTGAACTTTCATTTTCCAGAACGATTTTCTAATCTCGTCCCTTTAGATTCTGAAATCTGCCGCAGCCTCCAGTGAACTTCGCCAATCTTTCAAAGCAACATCAGAGGTGTCTGCAGCCCTCCCTACAACAGGTGGCGGCAGATCGGGGTCAGAGGTCTCCGAAAATCAATCGAGCATGCAACACGCTCTAAAAATTTCCAAACGATCATAGCCGAGAGCGTCATCGACCTGTCAGGTTACCTAAGAAAATCCCCTGGAGCGTGGTTCCTAGAATAAATACAGCAACTTCCCTTGGAACCATTAAAACTGCATCGAATTCTTCAAAGGACTGAAACGCGTCTTTGTCGGGAGCTAACTACTGCTCAGAGAACGGCATTTAAATTCAAATTCGAGGCGGAGACATCAAAGAACTGCCTTCCACAATTTAATAGCAATTCAACGGAGTCCCGGGTTTTAAGGCTCGGATACAATCGAGAGCAAGATCCACGCGAAAAAAGTGGTCTACGAGCCGAAGCTTAATCACCGATAACTGTTCTAAACTTAGCTTCCGTCTCAACATCATCTCGATGCTGACCTCAAAAGCATCGCTGAATACAGCCATCCCCAAAGGTCTCTGTCTTCGTGGTCGGCGTGTGTTCTCGAGACTATTTAAAAACGCGGCTGTTGACAAGTGAACATCTTCGGAATCGCGAATTTCATGTCGATAGCTATCCTAAATATTGCAAGTAGTATCGATAAAAGGCATTCCTGATTGCAGACATTCGCAAGACCTCGATCGGCTTGTTCCCGCGGCTATTTAAAACCGGGATGCGAGGATATGCCATGAAATGGTCAACAGCTATCATAAATATTGCAAGAAGTATCAAGAGAAATCAGTGTTACCTAGAGACGTCCGAAAGGCGTCGATCGGCATGTTGTCGCGGCCATTTAAAACCGCGACGCGATTCCGCAGAATCGAGATTCCAATGTCAGCAGCTACCATGAATAGTGCAAGTAGTATCAAGGAAAGGTATTCCCGATTCTAGACATTCGCAAGACCTCGATCGGCTTGTTCCCGCGGCTATTTAAAACCGGGATGCGGGATAGGTCACGAAATCGGGATTCCCACGTCAACAGCTATAATAAATATTGCAAGAAGCATAAATAAAAATCAGTGTTACCTAGAGACGGACGAAAGGCGCCGATCGTCATGTTCACGCGACCATTTAAAATCGCGACGCGAGTATCTGCCGATTTCCGGTAGGCGACGCCCGAGTATCCGCCGCAGAATCGAGATTCCTATGTAAATGGTTATCGTAAATATTGCAAGCAGTATCAAGAGCTCGGCAGGCCAGGTGCAGGAGAGATTTCGAAGGCAGCGTGCGTCCGCAGGAGATAGCGCGATAGGCCAGCGAGAGGACCGGTTCGCTGACGGTGGAACGGGGGATGACGGGGGTCTCGGCGTTGGAAGAGGGTGCGAGGGGGTGGCGGAACAGGGTGAAACAGCGGGATGAAAAACAGTAGGATGAGGAGAGAGAGGAACGGTAGGAGAGGTGAGCCTCGGTATATTCAGAGGCAGGTCGGTTCGGGGGGTGGCTGGTGGGTGGCTTCAGGGGTTGGTGGCGGCACCCTGTCTACCCGGACCGAGATCGCCGGAGGCTCGTTGCCTAGCGACCTCGTATTGATCTCTCCCCGTATCTCGGCTTTTCCCCCTTCTCCCACGTGATTCTCAACCCCCTGGTGCCCCCCTCTAACCCTCATCCCCTTGCCCCTTCTGTCCCCTTCATCCCATTCCCCGTCTTCGTTCAGTTCCTCTCTCGCCCCGCTTTTTTCGTCTTTCGTTCTCGTTCGGACCCGTTCCGACGCTTCTCCCGCAGGCCTCCGGGTTCCTTCTTCTATTAGGTTTCTTTCTGTTTGCGCGTTTCGAGTGCTCTCTGCTCGAGAGAGAAAAATGGTGTCGTTTCGCGGGGGCAAGGTGACGGGATTAGGATCAGATGATTTTCCTTTTTTCTCCCTCTTTCTCCTCTTTTTCCTCTTCTCGATGGAAATACTGGGCTGTTCCTTCGATCGAGGTGGATCCTCTTTCCTCCGAGAAGTCGAATACCTTTCGTTGTCTAACGGTGTTCCGATCAACCCCTCTCCGAGAAATCGAATATTTTTCGTTGTCCGACGGTGTTCCTGTTTACCGGGCTCGCGAGGTTACTTCGATTTTTGAGCGTCGAAGGGAAAATAAAACCGCAGCGACGGAATAATCCGTTGAATTATAGAGGACGGGTTCAGTTTATGATTCCGTGCGCCGACGCCGACGCTGCACGCGCGTCTCTCCACGACCGGAAGAGACTGAAATAGTCGGCCGCAAGGCGGGGAAACGCGGTTACGCCGATAATTTGCGTAATTCGCGGTACCGTGGAAAGGACGCGATCGAAGAAAGTTGAAGGACCCGGGAGGAGGTTGGTAAACACCGGTCTCTCGAGCTACGAGACCCAGAACCCAGAGCCCCATCGAGCCCAAACCCGAGCCCGCGCGCCGGATGATGGGGCGGTATTAGATTTCGAATGTGTTTAAGGGAAGCGGATGATAAATATTCATTTATCCCGATGGCAAGCGCGGCTGATGTTGCCTTGGAGAGCCTCGAAAGGATGTAATTAAAGCCTGCACACCCAAGCCTCGATACACCGGGATATTGAAGTCACCGCCACGACCCCCTTTAAACTAACGTTTCGTATAATCCGATACTTCCACTTTCGTTCAATTTCCCGCCGACGGCATTCCAAATGAACAGGACACTTTGCGAACACTGTTTCGCTCAGACGTCCTTCCTCGCCACCTCGTTCTGTCTCTGTTTCTCCAGATTATCAAATTAGAAATATCAAATTTAACGCTGAAATGTTGAGCTACAGTTAGGATAATGTTCACCATTTTCTTAAAATAGAATTTTTAATGGTACTTCATCCAGATCCATTGCTCTTCTTATTGCAGACAATTATTTTTAATCGAAAATAATCACTAGACTCCGGATGTTCATGTAAAATAAAAAGTTTGTGTATCAATTGCAAGGCGTAGGAGCTAAATATAAATTTACATTTTTCTTTATAAATGCATAAAATCCGGAGTCTATTAATCGCTATTAAGGAAATATTAAGTACAGTGTGGTCGATCCTGTGTTGTGAGATGATGGATCTACATACTTTTAAACAGCGTATTCTACTGTAAATTATAGAAAGTCCTTGCAATGTATGTCTTTAATCATTCATGACTATTAAATTTTTATTCAGCGACAGAAAGCAGGAACGGAAATTAGTAACTGTTGATAAAAGTTTACAATTCATTTTTACTATAATGGAACGATCGTTAATGGACGTCACTCTTGTTTGAATAATCTGAAACTATTGAATAATTTGAAACCACATGAAATTTTGAAATGATTTGTCGACTAGTTATTAAGTTGGAGAACGTTTGAATGAATTTATGAAAATAGACGTTTAATATTATTAAATAATATAATTTCCATTATTTGTAACAACTTGTTGCCATCTTTCAGATAACCTGTCGGTACCTGTTTCCCAATGATTCACTAGCAACATCTGTTTCCGATTTACATGCAAAATTACCTGTTTATTTAACTTTCCCTCAAACCTAATATTAATTGGCACTCCTCGATCCAAACGTTGTGTTTTGGAATTTTAATATTTTGTATATATTGAGTAATTTGAAACTAGTTATGAATAATTTAATATTGGCCATTCTCGAGCCATAAGATTTATTCCGGTACGTATAAAAATTGAGTCGCAGGTGTACGGTTTTGTTAAAGAGATATTCTAGGGGGTGAGAACACTTTCCTCAGGTGTGGCGTTTCGTGAAGAAGTGTCTCGAAGTCAGACAATTTCGAAGCAACGCGTCGTTTGCTGCCGCGTGCGAGCCCCGTGAAATTCCCTGAGTAACGTTGCTGAGGAGGAGCAAGCGCGGTAGTTGCATCCGTATCTCTTCCGCTACGTTGCCTCGATCGAACATCTTTGCACTCCTCGGCTCGATGTCCGTGTCACCGACTGGATCGCATTAACTGTATTCTTCTACGTCGCTTGAAATGTTCCTCGGAGTCCACAAAAAGACTTGGACATGGAAAACCAGTCCAAAGTGAAGTCCGAAGTGTACGTTGTTCAGATTTCATATTGGTCCTCTTTTTAAAAAATTATAAAATAAATAGAATTTATTTAGTCCATTTTTTACGATGCAATATTAAGAGTGTTGTAATTATAGCATAATAAAATATGCTTTAGTCGAAGGAAGCTGAAGAAAACAACCCCTAACAGCGTCACATACTGCTCCAGTAAAAATCATGAAATTTTACATATGTTTCTCAGAGTCCACAAAAAGATCCGGCCATGGAAAAACAGTAAAAAATGAAATCCAAAGTGTACGTTGTTAAGATTTCATATTGGTCCTCTTTTTAAAAAATTATAAAATAAATAGAATTTATTTAGTCCATTTTTTACGATGCAATATTAAGAGTGTTGTAATTATAGCATAATAAAATATGCTTTAGTCGGAGGAAGCTGAAGAAAACAACCCCTAACAGCGTCACATACTGCTCCAGTAAAAATCATGAAATTTTACATATGTTTCTCAGAGTCCACAAAAAGATCCGGACATGGAAAACCAGTCCGAAATTAAATCCGAAGTGTATGTGGTTCAGATTTCATATTGGTCCTCTTTTTAAAAAATTATAAAATAAATACCATCTATTAAATCCATCTTACACGATGCAATATTACGGGTGTTGTAAATACAGCATAATAAAATCTGCATCGGACGAGGGAAGCTGAAGGAAACAACCCCTAAATTTTTACATACGTACCTCTATGTATAATACAATTTTTAAAAACTATTCTAGCAGGTTGTAATACAAAAATTGAAAGAATAGAGACATCGTACTCAAGTTAAAAATTCAGCATACATATTGCTGTTGTTCTACAGAGAGCTAAAAGCTACATCCACAGCAATAAACAAATAAATTCGTGAGTTGCGATACGTGCAGATGCGACATTGAACCAGAACGCAGTTCAATCGACTCTCCATCGTGAAAGCGACTAATTTACGATGGGCGCGTAGCAACGTATAACCGGAATGAAATTTATTCCTCGGCCCGGAGGGATGAGAACCCCTTTTCCCTTGTTTCAATGTCCTCTTTCGCCCGTTTCTCCCCCGTTTCGCCGTGCGTGGCTCTTCCTATTGGTAAAGTGACCTTCATCTGAATTTCTTTGTCGGCCGGTGGGCCGGTGAGAATTTTCGGGGGTGGGTCGAGGGTGGCGTTCGAAAACGGCGTGCTATGCGCTTTTACCTTGTCTCTGGTTGTCGACGCCGCGCGACGGTTGTGTATACGTTACCATGGGGTGCTTTCACGCTCGACTAGACGCGGTGATGGTGCCGGTGGCTTCCGCGCGAGATAATGACCACGATTTCACGAGATAATGACCTCGAGAGGGCGAGGATTCGACGTGATTTGATCGATAGGGGGAACGACGAGCCTTTGTGTGCCTGGCTAATCCGGAATTCGGAACTTCGGATCTCGTTAAGACTCGCCGAACTCTGAACTATATTTCTATGGGAATTATAATAAAGTTCGTCGTGTCCGATTTCGTCTCACGGTCCGCTGGCCTCGTTTATTATAAGCTGGTTGCTGGGTGATTTATGCAATGCGCGACGAGATATATCACCGTGATCGATTGCCCAGTTGAGGGTGAAATTAGCGCTCGTCGTTTCACGCGAGTTCGTTTTAGCACGCGCGTTGACGTTTAACGGCCTTGAAATAGTTCTCTCTCCTCGGGATTTACAGAAGTTAGCGATACTACGGTCAGATTGAATTCGAACTTTCAGATCGGTCAGCACCGTTCCTTTATTTCAATGATAAATTGAAGCGAATTCGATCGATTGCCTTTGTTCCTACGTTTAAACTAGAAATTGAATGATCGAAGAAGTTAAATTCGATACCGAGGTTTCACGGTGGGATAATCAGTTGAGGAAACTTTTAAATGATCAGGAGGGAGAAGGCTCGATCGAAGGGCACTCGAAGAAGCAAAAAGTCTTTGTGGAAGGAATGGACTTAGCAAGAGTTCGCTCAGGATTATCTTTTATTGCGCGATCAATCCGTGGACCGTTTAATACGATCGGAGAGAACGCAGACAGGGTGGAAAGGCGGAGAGGAATGAAATCGTTACAGAACTAATCGCGTCGTGACACTGGAGGATGATTCTATTTAAAAGCGGAGAGAAAAACAGCTGCGCAATCAGGGGAGAAGGTTCGATCGCTTCCGGTGCGCCTCTGAATCATAGAAAAACGCAATGCATTGTTACGAACGTTCTTTTATTCATATAATTGTTACATCACGCTGTTGAACATTATCTGTTTCGTTTTCTCTTTCACGCTGCTTACGAAAACGGTGTACATTATACGACCGACGGACATGATGTCGCCGGTATGACGACAATCGTCCTCAAAGAGTTAAAATTTACAGACGGAACGGTTATAACCCTGGGTCAAAATGGATTGAATCTTGCTTGCAATAATAAAGAACATTGGAAAAAGATCGACACGTGACGCGTTACTCGAACGGCCATTTATTTTTTGACCCAACATTTTTATAACGTGTACGTAGACCGATCTATTTGTACGAGGACTACTTCTGTATGCATCTACGTTTATTTAAAGTACTATCGATTCATCGGAGAGCGTGGAGACGTCGTGATTTTACGAGTTATTAACGGAACGTCGAACGATCCAGAGTGTGCGGCAAGAAAAAGATTCTTTATGCTGCTTCGATACGGACCATACAAAATTTTCACTCGGCGAAAGATCTAAATATCGTAGCTATAAAACTTTGTATATCTTTTCCGAATGTTTCTCGGTAATTCTAACGTTTCGCTGTCCTCGATACAACAGTTCCGAATCTACATCTTCTAGGTGAACGCCCGCCGAAGATGGCGTCGGTGCCGCGTTCCTCGGATATTCCAGCGAGTCTACTAACTCTTTCATCGTAGCACGTTCTATTCCCGACTGAGGGCAATGCAAAGTTCCCGGCAGAATCGGTCCCCCGCTCGGAACCGTCCGTCTAGACAATTCCGGCCGCGTTCTCCACGGCGATCGTCAATAATCTACGATCCCCGGCAACCGTCTAATTCGCGTTCCGAGACTTCCATTATCCCGAGAGTTCTCTCCGCAGCCCCGTCGTCGCGCCGATGAAAGCTGGAAAGAAAAAACGCGTACCCCAGAGGCCAAGAGACGGAAGCGGGCGAAAAGGGACAGTGGTTGAGCATCGGTCCTGAATAATGGAGGAAGCTGCGTGGAGTGTCGGACGCTCTGGAAAGAGGCAGCTAGAGAAAGATCCAGCAACAGAGGAGAGAGAGGGAGAGAGACAGGAACGAACGAGAGAAAGAGAAACTACACGCTTCCGAGATTGGGGTAGAACGGGGTAGAACACGAGGCCCGCCGGGCGCAGGGGGCAGAAGAGGAGGCAGAATAAGCGAAGGTGGTGTTGGTAACGCGTCGTCGTCGTCGGTCGGTGGATGCGAGTGGTCCAGGGGGATGCTGCGAGTAGGGATGGGTTGCCAGGCAACGTACGTCCACCCTTAAACCCCCGACCACCCCCTACCAACCGCCCCTCCATCATCCCAACCCCGTGTTTGCCCGTTCCGCGGATGAGGACTCGGTCGATACAACCAGCCGTTTTCGTCGTACGCCCGGGAATTCCCCAATTTCCATTACGGGGGTTCCGGCTTTAAGCTGTCACCCCCAAAGAGGCCCGCCCGTCCCCCTGCTGCTCGCGGTGCCACGCTGGGACACTTAAAACGATTGCTAACCCTACCACCCGTTTCGCAGATCGCCACTTCGACCGGCCGTCTTGGCAAACGAGAGCTCGAGGGGATGATCTTCGCGCAAGAGGGAATAGGGGATGATTTTCTTGATCGGTAGGATGATACGGAGGTAGATGGGTTTGACGGATCTTTGGTTCGAGAAGTTAATATTTTTCTAGCCTGTCGGGAGTTTAGGGGATGATCCGTGTGCCGGGTCCTTACCTGATGGAACAGTGGTTGGAGGGATGATTGATAAATGCAGGCACAATGTACGGGGGCTAACGATCACTTTATTAAAAAAAATATGTATGTACACAGTGTTCGAGGGGGCTGTTGCTATACATGGTCCTCGACCAGAGTCGGCTACGGGGAGGGACGTCGAACACTACAATTCTTTTACAATGTTCACACACAAGAGATACAATGGTTTCTGTGGTCAAGTTACTACGGAGACTATGGTCAAGGTACTAGTTGCAACGATTCGAAACGAACTACTGTTCTCGAGGGGTACAGAGGGGGTACTCCAGAAATAAAATTTCGAACTAACCTGTCGTCGTGGTAACGAGAGGATCGTGTGTTACGTCGACTCCAAATATCGCGATGGAAAACGTTGACTTTGGTCCGCTCTTGGCATTCACCGCGTGCCTTATGAATTTTGAAAAGTTGGTACATGTAAGCCAGCAGTGAACGCAAGGAGCACAGACTCACGCATCTTCGTTCTTCACGTCGCACTTCCGGTCTCCTCGTAATCCACGGAAAATCGGTACACACTGTCATGCCCGAAATGGTCCTCTCGGTAATTCTTCGTTATAATCCGAACGAGTCCTCACGAAATCCTGCGTCGAACGTTTCACAATCCATCGGGTGCCCGACGGTTCGATTAGCAACAAAAAAAAAAAACAAAAAAGAAGAAACAAAAAGAAAAAATGAAAGAACGGAAAAGATTCGATAAATTCGGAACGCTCGAGGTTGCGTCACAGCTTCCGTTACACGGCCGACGAAAAGATGAAATTCAAGAGACAGGAGTCCAGAATCCCGAACAACGTGTGGTATCACCGCGCGATGCGATCCGATTGCATTCGAGACACGTCTCGTTCGGTTACGATCCACCCGGTCGGTTCAACGTTCGATAATCGAGGGAGAGAGAGAGGGTGAAGAAGGGAGAGAGAGAGAGAGAGAAAGAGAGAAATATGGGTATAGGGCGGGGGGTGAAAAAGAGCGCGAGGACACGCCGCGATGCACGTCGCAATGCGAACTGAGCTTGATGAGCGTCGAAACTGTACTATGGAACGATACCACTCGTCCTATGGACCCATGATCAGGGGTGGCCAGGGGTGTGAGGTATCTTGGTGAGGGGTCTGCGGGGAGAGAGAGAGAAAGAGAGAGAGAGAACGAGAGAAGGGGGAGGGGTAGCTGATGCTCGTCAGTCCCACCATAACTTATTGCTTATTTCGCGGAGGGTGTACGACCCCGTGATATCCAGGGCCGGGTAGCAGCTGACGTTGGGGTTCCATTGTCTGTAGATATTCGCATAATCAAGAAAGCCACCCCATTCCGTAGTTTTCGTGGCGTGGAAAGGGACATATGGGATGCTCTGACTAATATCGAGTCGATCTTGATGGATGCTCGACGGTGGCTCACGGGGCCGGCGCGCGCGTGTGTCTTAAGCCCCCGTTTCGAATTCGATCGAGGTTTTGCGGTTCATGGTCCGTGGAATTTACCTTTTTCTACGCCCAGATGAGTAATGCGACGACGGATAAATCGTCGAGCGAGAGAAAGAGGAAGAGAGAGAGGTGTTCGGCTCTTTCACCGGCTCGGGCAATCGATTTTCGGGGTTCATTGAGGTCGCGCGGGCTCCGGGGAAACGGTTTTCCGATTTTCAAGGTGCAGACTGATTGGAACGAGCAACAATGCAGTTCGACGATCTGCCGGCACCGTGTTTGGCTGTTTCAAATGGATTTTTCGCCTACTGCGTGCGGAGAGACACAGTTTTTTTTTATATGAAACTTTTTCACCCTCTATCGGGCTCGAACATGGCTGTCGGACAGATTTTTTAGCCGTTTTCACCCGTTTCTCTGATTGTACGTTTTTTCCTCGACGAACTCGCGATTCGAGTGATTTTCATTCATGGTCTCGTACTTTCAGCATATACGTCGAATTATGACGCAATTTTAGAGGAATGATCGGTTTTACAGGATCTTAGACAAAATGTGGGTGAATTTTCACACGAGGAGCGTATGAAGATCGACACTTTGAGAAAGACATGGGAATTTTTGGCATTATTGCGGAATGCAAGATGGATTAGGGTTGATAGAGTACGTTCAGTGTCACGCATATCTGAATTTTCTAATTTTTATTTCGTCAAATCAATTACTTTTATTTTATGGATTTTTCGCTCTGAGCAAAAGAAACTGCGATTTTACTTATTTTTCATTCTTATAGTAGCCAAACAGTTCAGAGCTATTTGGCTCGATTCAACTAGATACTGACCTCGGAAAGAGTCCCAAGAAGAAAACTGTCGAAGCGATCGAACAGAAGGTTCTAGCTCCAAGACAGAGGAAACACGTCACAGAACGAGCGAGAGCGTCTCGTTAAGAGCGCGAATCAGATTATCGAGCGATAGAGGCCGAGGATAATGGAGGAGCGTGCGTCGGTCGTGCCGGAAGCCCATAATTTTCGTCGGAGGTGACTGGCCGAGCGTGTCTTTGGCCGAGTGTCCCAGAAAAGGGCGGCGAAGGGGTCCATCCGTACAAGGCCGAAAACCTCGGCGAAAAGGGTGTTACTCGTTTTAAAGGGCGCGTGTCTCGCGGAAGGGCGCCACGGGGGAGGGGAAGAGGGAGGGTCCAGGGAGCGCGTGCTCGAAAGCTACAATCGCCCTAAAGGCCAATTCACATCCGGCGAGCGAGGAAGAGCGCCGAGGGTTTCGATGGCACAATGGGGCATTCCCTCGTAGGGTTAGGACCTCGTCTGCCAGAACTGTGGGTCAGGGTTACCCCCGAGAGGGGGTCTCATCCATCGATTTAAACCCTGCTTCACTCGCTGCAGCCCACCCTCTCCCGATCTCAGCCTATTAACCCCCCCGGCTAAGGACACCCTCCGAGACCAGGAATTTAATACGGTGTCGTTTAAACGGTGACGAAGCGATCGACGTCCTGTCGTTAATTTTCAGAGTACAATGATCAGAGAGTACAATGATCTCGGTCGAGCAGGACTCCAAGTTCTTCGGTGAGTCGAAGAGATCGAGAGTTTAGACGAATCTTTGGATGAAGCGATTGGAATCTCTAGAAGTTGGAACGGAACTTGCGCAGTTTCGTGGACGCCCGAGGAATGCGAATGTTGCGATTCAGCAAGAAGGTCACCGGAGTGCGAAGAACAGGGGTGTGCAATCGGGCGTGGCGGCTCGAGATTAATTATACGACTAGTAAAATCTCAAGGACACCGGCGCGGTATTTATAGCGTTTAGAGAATGAGAGCTCGAGGGCGTTAGATCCTCTGAAATCGATTCTCTCGTCGGAGCGAATCTGTCTGCGAAGATACGTTCTATTGCAATCTCGTCCACAAACAAAACACCACGAGAAACAGTGTAGAAAATTCTACTGACAATCTGTAACGAACTCGCGCGCACACACACAGACACACGCGCGCACACGGGAAAGATGAAAGAGAAGGACCACGAGTTTGGAAGAAGTTGATACACTTTAGCAACTACAAGTTTGCGGGAGCGCGAGGACAGAAAATGGAACGAGCAACTCTTACCACGTTGACTCGGCCGTTCACGGTCACAGGACGACCCGGAGGATCGTAGGCCCAGGATCACTGAATGGCTCTACTCTCACCGGTCCGGGTGTCCTCGTGACGTAATCGAGCACGTGCACTCCGGTTTGCGGCCTTCTCAGGTGGGGTGGAAAACGTCACGGATACCAATCCTCTCCCCTAAAGGCACGCCCTCTTCATCGATCCTGGCGAACCCTCCTCCATTCATGAGAGAGGCCTGGTACCGGGCCGACGAACCGCATGGTTCTACCTGGTATCTGGAACAAATGAACAGTTTTCATGAGCGGAACAGGGCCGTCCCGAGGTGGAGGGAGGACACGGGGAAGTTAGGGAGGTTGACGAGGAAGCGTTCGCGACAGGGGGCGAAGAGAGGTGTCTCGGCCCTAAGCAGCTGTGTGGTCGTAGGTCAGCAACAGCTTTTCATTGTACCCTCGAACTCGAATTCTCCTAACTCCAGCCGAAGCGGTCAGACCGCGAAATTACTGCGGCGAAACAATTTTCAGAATGCTGGAGGAGTTTCTGGGATTACCCGGGCACGATGCGACGACGAAGAACGATCGACAACATCGACGAGATTGCAGGGTTGTCGGAGGATAGGCTCGAGCAGCTTGTAAAATTAGTAATCGAGTTTTTCTAGCGGGATCGAACCGACCAGCCACACTCGACCGGTCACTGGTTATAAATAGAAGGTCGCTGCGGAACCCCGTCAGCTGATCACATATTGACAGTTCGATAAGTTGCCCCGACAGCGTCGTTCGAACCACGAAACTGCCACTCGGCCAATTAGTCGGATGACCGCGAGATTGTTAGCGGTGCGTATCGATATGAACTTTCCGAGGCGGGGAGTCTATCTGGAATGATCGATTACGTGTACGTGCATCGCGTAAGATATAAATTAACGAAAATGTGGAGACGTTGAACACGAATAGCAGAGATTCTTGTATCGGAACAATTTTGATTTGAAACAAACTTTTGTTTAGATATATCTTGGATGGAATTACAACGATGTATCGAAGATCGAGACGAAACACCAATTTTATACTTCGACTCGAAGCAAATTTAATGGACCACGATGCAGATCGATGGATCGAAGACGATTATCGACCGGTCAGGACCCAAAGGAGTCTGTCATTTCCGGATACCGATTCACGGACTTTCGGCGCGTTCGAAAGCCTTCGGATGGCGGCTGGAAGCCAGTTTCGTGACAGAAAATTACGAAAATGGTAATTAGGCAGCTAGCGGCGACGTACCGGCAACGGCTTATTCATACTTCGTAGCCATGGCGATCCTCCACTACTGATAAAACAACAGTACACACCATAATGTACTTACGCGGAATAGGGGAACACCTTGTCTACCGGGTGTCATGGAAATCGGACCGTTTCGCGATCGAGGAATGTTAATGGGACTCTTAAGAACTTCATTAACTGCTCTCCGTCTGTTCGAACTCTTCTATCTCGATTTATTAGCAATAACTTCACTGTTTACGTTAACGCTGTCTCTGGCTGAGTTAATCGACTCTCGAGTTCCATTTAAAAACTTGTAAAATGTTGCTCGAGAAAATTATTTTTAATTATTCAAAACTGACATGCATCGGTGTATTAATTTATATCGGAATCTACCGTGTAGAGATTAGATGAATAATTTTTACATAAATTTCTGCGATACAATGAGCGGTTAATGAGGCTCGAAGTCGATGTAGCATCGGACTGTGACAATTGAATGCGAAGGGTGATATAATAGCGATATCGAACAGAGCGATAGATCCTTTGGGGAGGGACGATTTTTTCGAGCAATTTCACGCTGTTAGAAAGCATTAGAGACATATGGCAGCATATGGTCGCCCTATATAACGCGGACCTATTTTCTCGACGAAATTTACAGTTGACCATATGCCATTGTATTGGTCGCCCCGGATGATGTAACTCGGCGCAAGACGATGATCGAGGGACGATCGTTAGAGGGCCCGACAGAGTCCACAAACTTCCGAGGCATTCTCACAACGATCGAGCCAATCAATTTTAACACTGAAACCGTAAACCCGATCGTTCGAACAACAAACACGAAATTTCCAGTCGGAACGAAAATAATCTGAAACAATTAACTGTCACGAACCAGGGATCAACGCGTCAACTTGAACTCCAAAAACCCGATCGGTCGACAGATTCACGGGGGAGCAATCTACGTTTTCAACGATCTCGAAAAACAGCGGCGCGTCATCCTTGACCCTGAAACAGCATAAACGTCACTCCCCGGTTAACCTTGAACTGGCGTGCACCCCGAGAACCGAAAAGAAAAAAGAACTTCGAGATCTGACCGATCTGTCGACTGGTCCCGAACTCCCGTCACTCGAAATCGTCTCGCTCGCGGGTTGGACAGTGCAAAAAGTCTGACCTTGAAACCGTCGGCTAGAAATATCTTGAAGGATATATATTACCTGAGTGAATGAACCCGTTGGAAACGGAGGATCCACCGTCGACGGTATGTATTTCTCACGACCTCTCTTTCTCTCTCTCTCTCTCTCTCTCTCTCTCTCTCTCTCTCTCTCTATATATATATTTCTCTCCATTCTCACCCGCGGTCACCGGTTCGGGGTACCCGTTTCTCCCGTTCTCCCGGGATTCGACGAGATCCGACGGATACCCGTGGCAAACCTGAGGAATCACATCGGCGGGTAACGTGTATGTACCGGGGTTTTCGGTCCCGGCAGGAGAAAGACGTGAAGGAGACGTGCGTGGCCGTGGTTGGACGGCGGCGTCGCGGCCGACTACGGCGTCGCCAGGACGTGTCGACGAAGAAGAAGAAGCAGAAGCGAGCGAGCGGGCGGCAGAGAAGAAGAAGAAGGGGGCGCAGCAGGATGCGCCGTTTTGTGTCGGGACGGTGTTGTTGGTTTGATGGTCGCGGGACCACTGCGCCCTCTCCGTTTTCGCCCACCTAGCCCTGCCCCTCGATATCAACCCCCAATCCCCCTGGTAGTGCCCCAGGGATCGACTGTTCGCCCTCCCACCAAGCCGCCTCTCGTTTTAGCCCTCTCCGGATCCCCCACCAACGGGGTTCTGGGGCTGGTGTGTGCCGGCGGTTTCCACCCTAGGAACGAGGATGCCGGCTCTGGAGCCTCCCCCCCTCCACCACCCCTCCTCCCATCGAGTCAACCCCCTCCAGAGGCATTCTGGGGCTCGCCGCGAACAGGCTGCCGTGTCTCTTGCCGAAAACCGGCAGGGTTGTTCTGTACACCCTCGTAGTCGGCTCTTTTCCACCCCTGCCGCGCATTTTCCGCGACCGGTCGGCTCGTGAGATGGAAAGAGATGGGAAAAATGGGGAACAGAGATGGGAGGTATGCGAGAAAGAGAGATCGGGCGTAGAGGAACAGAGAGCGAGAGAAAGAGACGGAGAGGAGAGCGAGGAGCGAGCGAGGGAGAGACGCGGGGTTAGCGATGCTCGTGATCGCACTGATGGTGGTGCCGTTTCTCTGCCGGTGGTTTCGTTGCCCACCACCCTCGCCGGAGGTGGTGGTCGACGTCGTCGTCGTCGTCGTCGTCCACGATGCCGGTGGTGGTGGTTGGCCGGATAGCGCGAGCGCCGTTCAGCTGACATCGCGCAAGCGTCACCCAGAAAATCGAGCCTCGTACACCTACCTACAGGAACGTTTCTTCTTTCTCCAGCCGTCTTTCTCTCTCTCTCTCTCTCCCCCTCTGTCTCTCTCCTGAAGCCTCGCGCTCTCGAAGCTAGCCTACCCGGAGAGTAGATGCGTCCGTTCCTCTCTCCTCGCTCGAAAGGGATGCAAGTCGCACACGATCCTGTTGCCCGTCTTCGTTCAAGGGCGTGAAACCTCTTTCTAACCGGGAGAGAGGCAACCTTCGGGGGGAGAGACCCCGACTATCTTTTTCCCCGTATGGCTTTCGTCCCGTGCTCCGCTTTTCTTTCCTTTACCCCTGCCCTCCCCCCGGATTCTTTGTCTCTCTTTGACACCCTTAACCACCCTCCTCCTCCCCGACTTCATCCCCGTTCTCCTCATCCTCTCTATCCAGACCATCCCCCGACCCCGAAACCACCCGGGCAGGCATCCGCCGGCTCCGTAATGTGTTTCTGTTCCTGCGTTTCCGCGCGTCCCTCTCGCTTTGTCTCGCGATTCCGCCCGTCATTCTTCTTTCAGCCACGAGTCACCCAGAAAACGAGATCCTACGGCCGGTGTTTTCCTCGGCCCCCCTTCGCGGACTTCGGATTCTGGCCGCGTAAGGGGTGAATTTCGGGTGCAAGGTCTCCTCTTCTTCTTCTACTTCTGCTTCTTCACCACCGCGCTATTGCTCGTCCTTTTCGCATGCCTGCCTGCCTGCCTGCCTGCCTGCCTGCCTACCCTATGCCTCGCGAGGATACTATCCTTGGGGAAGGATCCGAGTCCTGTTGTGCGACGCTGTAAACATACAGGTTGACGCGAATGGCTTTCCCCGGCGAACGAACGATTGATCGCTGTTTTCATTCTTCTCGCACGCCCCACGACTCACTTCAAAATTTCACGACTTCTGTGCAAGGTGCAACCCTCTGATTTTTTTTGTTAACTATTCTTGTTTGTCGTCGCTAGACTGCGGATCTTTATGGATTTGTGGAGAAATTGTTTGCGTGAAATATAAAACACTAAAAGATTTTAAAAATTCAAGAATGTTGTAATGTTGTTTTTAACGTAACGAAGTTGTTAAGGGATGAAATCAATTTTTATGTTATTCCTACTTCCCACAATCGATTTAAAATATTTTTATTTTGCATAAATATCCGCAGTCCAGTCGTCGCAAAAGTAGACGGGAAATGAAATTTATTGTTCGGTTCATTTGTTATAAATCTTTCTCGGAATTCTTTTTCATCGAGATACGCAGAATTGAATTGATTACTAGAAATACTCTTTTCACTATATATTTTTATTTGTGATTGAAATCCAATGAAATACAATACGCAACGAGGTTGTAGAGTAGCAGGAGTAAAATTACCCGTTCGAACAAATTTGATAGCAACGCACGGAAGGGTCCTTTCCCTTCTGTCAATCCCGAAGGAAAGTCGCTCCCGAAGAAAAGGCCTTTGTCCAAAGTTTTTGCTTAACGCGGCAAGGCTCCTCGCGCGTCTCGGAGTCCTTTCCGGAAAAGTATCAGAGGAGAGGAGGCCTTTTACCGGATTATTTCTCCATTGGGCTGCGGGCGTAGAAAAAAAGGAAGAAAGAATTAACTTTGATCTCCTTCTGCGTCGCTTTTGCCCATGGAAAAGCGAAACGACTCGTTTACGTCGTGCCATTTCCGTTTCTTGCTCTCAGCGTCCTCGCGCGGTCGCATTATTAGCGGCCTCGGCGAGTCTCTCTCCTCTCTCTCTCTCTCTTCTTTTTTTTTTGTTCTCCGTGAAACTCGGGCGTGGAACGAACGGAAACGAGGGAAAATTAAAATCCGTTTCTTTACCTGTTACGCTTGAATGGAGTGTAATCATTGGTTAGAAATTAGTTTTCTTTTTGTGAAAAAAGGACGCGCTCGATGCTCGTTAACGCTTGGATTAGACGTATCAGTCGGCGAAATTAAAATTGCGATTAACGATTACTTAATTATTTAATCCTCTGAGCCTGAAGCTTCCGAGAGTTTAGAAAATTTACTATTGCATACCCTTGAAGATTTCGAAGATGTCAAACTCGGAGGTTTCAATTTTCCCAAATTCGAGAAATTTATAAGGTAACTCTCTCCCAAAAATTCCAAAGTCAATGGTTTCATATTTTCCCAAAGACCTCGGAAGATTGACTACGGCATTTTTCCAAATTCGGAAAATCTACCGATTGTTTCGCTGGAGGCCTGAAAGATTATCGTATAAGTATAAATGGATTAATAAAATATAAGAATTATAAATTGGATTACATTCGAGTCACAGAAATTTGCATGGAAACTACGGAATACAATGTTACGTCGCAGAAAATTTTAGACACCGACATAACAGTTAAACGCTTCCCTTACAGTGAATCCAGCCAGATTTCTCCCGGAGTATCCGTCGAATCCTAATTTCGGGGGACGGCCGTGAAACAATGCGTTTAATTACACGCAAAGTAGACCGTCGAGTAGTCTGGGGACTCGGTTGTCGATCCGCAAAAGAATCGAGTTTAAAATTCGATCGCGTCGCGTCGCGGGGTGCGGCTAGGCCCCAGAAAATTCGCCAAATAGAATGGGAGCACGAGATTCGGAAGCAATTAGGGAACCATGGGCGGCATTCATCGGAAACAAAACCGGAGAGAGCGAGAGAGAGGGAGGTGGTTGGCCGGCAGAAGTTTACCATCCACTACATTTTTAACGGGGCCGTTCCGCCCTACTTCCTCTTTCCCGGCTTCCTAATATCAATTAAGCTCGCGCACGTCGACGGAAAATCTAAGTTTCATCCGCGTCGGTCGGCTCCGCTTCCACCTTCGGACGGTATCGTCGATTACTCCTCCTCTAATAATCATCTCTCCAACCTCCCCAGCCCCCTTCACCCGCCATCTTTCGAGTTCGAAAAGTTCTTTTCCTGTTGGAGATGAAGTTGTCGGGGGTGGCCGACTCGTTTCCACCCTATAGCCCATCCCCAGCTGCTGCTGCTACTGCTTTCTTCTTCTTCCACTTCTTCTACTTCTTCTTCGTTCTCCGATCGTTTCCAACCCCCGCGTAAGCACGCGAACTTTTGTTTCACCGTGATACCGTCTGTCGCGTTTGCCTCTCTCCTCGGGCTTCTTTCTCTGCGCAGCCCGCGCGCGAAAACGCCGCGGAAATTGGAGAATTGATCGGCAATTAGCGGAACGACGCGATTGCCTGCGGGACCCGGCCGTTCGAACACGGTGTAATGAAATTAATTCTACGCCACCCGTGTCTGTCGCGAGTTTCGCTGATTACCGACGACGTGCGACGAGCAGAGACCCCGATGAATGGGGACAAGGAACCGGGGCTCTGCTGTTTTCGCGAATTCTCCGGCGTGCGATTCTACCCGCTCGCCTCACGGTTTCGATAAATTAATCCACTGCCGGAGAAATACGGTTTTTACTTAAACTTAAAGAATGCTGCTTTTTGTTGGTCTCTTGCACATCTTTTTATTTTTTAACGTTTTGCTCACAATTCTACCTCTGGAACCGTTTATTTTTTACTGCGATAGAGATTTCTTCTCTTGCTTCTCCACATCTTTTTGTTTTTTAACGTTTTGTTCACAATTCTACCTCTGCAACCGTTTATTTTTTACTGCGATAGAGAGTTCTTCTCTTGCTTCTTCACATCTTTTTATTTTTTTAATACTAGAAATGAGTTTATGCATGTTCTCTGCATCCTTTTATTTCTTAATTGTGATAGAGAGTTTGTGCATGTGCGATTGTTTTAAAATGATTTTTTTAAAAATTACATAACGGAGTCTAATGATTTTCTGAGATTGCATATTTTCAGTTGATTTCAGGGTTGCACCAACCGAATTTCGGGCAGTGTTAGCAATTACAGCGTGTAACGAGAATGTAAATATATTTTTGGTAAACACCCCACCCGGAGCCCCTAATGGTTTGTTAATCATCGACGCGTAGAAAACTGCATTCCGCACACACGCACGCTTAGAAACACACAATTATGCCATCTATGTATGTCGACGTCCGGGTTCACGAATACCTGGGCATATTGGTCGAGCACTACAGTGGACAGCTAACACGCAGTTGACATGGCCACTGAGTAAACCAGAGGCACGTGTCCACTTCGACACGTGCGTAAATTTTGAGACCTAAGATATCGCGTTGCGATAATGTGATTCTCCGATCCGTTGCACAACGGCGAAAATTTCGTCGGCGTTAACTAAACCGTTTATAATAATGCGGAGTGTATACGACGATATTTCAGCGAGAATTATTTTATATTAACGTAATAAAGTTCGCAGAAAGATCGAACGTCAGTATCATTCATTATTTTTAATGAAATCGTTGAATCGGTACATTCGCGGGGTGAACGACTGCAACAGCATCGAAAGTGAATATTAATCCCCACACGCTTTCGGTAAAAGTGTAACAACCACCCTCCCGGTTTCGCAACGTTGCGTAAATTCACGCCATTTTGTTTCGTCTAAGCGACATCGGCGGCGGACATTCGACCATTTCGTAATTGCATCTGCAATAGAGCATCTCTAATATTGTTCTGTGTTTTTAGAAAGAGAATCGCATTTTCCATTTGGGAAGTTGACGAATTGTCTTTGTTTAATAAAGAGACGAATCGAGATTGAAGCCGGTAAATTTTGACGCATTGGCCGCTATGGATTTAATCATTTTCGTCGATCTTTATTGAGTTGTCTGGAATTTATTCGTAATTTGCAATTTGCAGTACGTGCGCAATTACCAGAGGCCAACAATTGCGACGAGTAGTATTAGACACTTGTTGGTCAGACACACAGGTGAATGGATACAATTGAGCGTTCGCCTGCTTTGTTGTCCGACAATTTCCCCATTCATTTTCATATCCATTCTTCCGTCCATTGAATAACTCTTTGTGCATTATCGGTAACCAAGAAAATCATTATATTAATGCGTTGTTATTTCTAATTTCACGCGAATTATTCCCGTTCCCAATAATACAGGGCCGGTCCCATTACATGTTATAATTAACTGAACGGATAGACATGAATTAAAATGTGTACCGAATAATGGGTAGCACACCGTATCGACAGAAAATAATCGTCCGAATAATTTTATACTGCAAATCATTTAAATAAATAAACTCGTTACACATTTTATCAAAAATTTTCATTAACTGTACGCTCTATCGTCATTCCAGGAACACTGTTTTGAATTAATAGAAAAATTCATTGCTAAGCCTATGCAAATAATAAATGGTATTTTTTAATTGGTATGGTAAATTGGGTTTATAACAACCTGGAGAGTCACATACAAATTTATATTCTTTCCCAATATGCTCTTGACAGGTTGAAAATAATATAACAGTATGTTTATATTCTACGAATGTCGTTGTTGTTTTAAATCACACCTTCTCATTTTTGTCATAAATGCATAAAATCCGCTGTCTATTGATCCCATCTAATGTAATTCGTACGTCAAGCGGTTCAGAGATGAAATAAACTTTGATCGAACAATTTTATCATAAAGATTCACAGTCTACGGATGAAGGTCGAATCGCGATCTAATAAACAACTCACTTAAACCCTGCGTCGGGTCACGATCGCAGAGATTGTCTCAATCCCGCTCGATTGGAGGCGTCGATCGGAGAAAATCGAATCGTGGAAAAGGAGGACCCGGGGGACCATAAAATTGCTACCAAAGGTCACCGTTGGACGAGTGGCGTAGGTGGAGCTGGTGTCTAATAGCCGCCTGCTGTTAAAAGTGTGGAATCCCTGCGACTCCTGCGGAGAGCCGAAGGGATTCCTGTGTCCCCAGGTTGACGGACGCGTTGGGGATGGGTCAACAAACGTCAACCTCTCTGAATTCATGTGAAAGGTCAACGATTAGGTCGGGGATACTCTTGTTACCATCCTGAATCCATCCGTTAAAATCTCAACACACTGTGCAACAACGTATCAATTTTTTAAATTTTTCTTGCGATCCTTTGTACCTCACGAGTACCTTTGCTATCGACGATTTAAATATTATAAATTGCAATCGAATAGTTTCAGCATGATTGAAGTATAAGAGTAAATCTTTATTTCTGCTAAGAGAAATAAGAGGCATCAACTCGGACCACGAACGAGCATTGTCAAAACTGCTATCCACGATTCAAACATTATAAATTGCAATGAAATAGTTTCAGCATGATGGAAGTATAAGAGTCATTCTTTATTTCTGCTAAGAGAATTAAGAGGCATCAACTCGGACTCTGATCGAGCATTGTCAAAATGGCGGCCCCGACAAAATGTGAGAGCGGAGAGCAAAAAACGTGGCGGCCCGATTGAAAATCATGGAAACCGCTAAAGCGGATTCAATCCATATCTCATCGGCGCGAGCGTAATTTTATTCAACCGTGCATAGCTGATGTACGGGCCCTTTTAATAATGAATTGCGACATTCAATATTAGCCGGTAATAGCCGTTTCATCGAGCGGTAATTCCAGAGCGTTACGTCTCTATTCGAGACGCGAGAACATCGGGAACACTCCCGGGCAAATTTACGTGTCTGTGTGTATATACATATATATTGTATATATATATATATGCATACGTGCATATAAAAACTGAAATAGAAGATAAAGTGAGCGTGTGGTGGGGGAGAGGAGGGGATAGAGTAGCAAACAAAACACCGGCCCGACAGAAGCCCATCGAACTTCGAAATTGGCCCGAAACGTCGGCCAATTCCCTTTTTAGAATAGCAATCATCACCTCTGCCAACGTCGATAACGCTCGTCGCTTCGGGCAATTTAATTCAAACATAAAAAATAATCCCTTTGATGATAGGCGGAAGCTGGCTGGACCGTAGCCAGCGGTCACGAAGTGAGCCCAGGTCGGTGACCAATCTCCGTTTGCTAAAAACCTCCGCAAAAATTTGTTTCCCCGATCGGCCGAGCACGACCAGCTCCATCGCGACAAAAACACAAGCTCCAATGGGACTCGTACACATATTCCAATGGAATCTATCGATAATTCAGAGCCATCTTGCCCGGCTCGGATTGGACGGTTTCCTCCAGGGAAACGGCGACTCTATGGCGAATTTTTTGCACCACTTACACGAAACCGTTTCGTCGACGAATCGGCAGATGATCAAGCGAGTTCGCTAGGATCTAATAATGGCAATAGTAAATTGCAAGACGTCAAAATTTCTTGACCACCGTCGTTCGCGAACGGAAGATTTGCCTCGGGTGAACGCGGAAATCATGGCGTCCTCGAAGTAACATTTCAGAGTCGCAAACTTCGGAGTCATCCTCTCGAACTCGAGCGCGGTCCCCTCGTTAAACGAGCAGACCCGCGGTAGACGAGCATATCCATTAGCGAGCTCGATAATGATTACCAAAACTTTTAATTGCAGAGAATATATGTGGCGCGATACAAGGTTTTAACAAAGGCGGTTGGCCAACAATTCGAAAGTTTCGCCGGTAGCGCGCGGCGCGGCGCAAGTTCGCCCCGCGCCCACTCGGGAAGATTAAAGATCCCCGGGCAAATTACCATGAATTATCACCGGCGGAATCAATAGTTCAGCGAGGAAAAGCACAGGCGGACGATAAATATCGGCGGATCCGAGAGGGCTCGCGTCACTCGATTCTTCGGGGCCATTAACCATGCCCGCGAGAGAGATTCTCTCGCGTTCTCATGGTGGATCGTTGGGAGACCGGTCGCGCCGCCGAGGATTTTCCTCGAGAAGAGAACTTTATCGATTCCCCCGCTGTGAAAAAGGACGGAAGGCCCGAATGCAGCCTTGACAGTCGGTATCGGTTGTCCACGCTCGCGGGGGGGAAATAGGTGCATGGGAACCACCAAAATTGGAAAGGCAATAAGGGTGTACCGAGGGTGCACCTCGAGCGGCTCATGGGGGTTGCCTAGCGACCCCAGCATCCCGGTCTCTTTCTTCTGTTCGGCAGCCCGTGGCTCTCTTTCCCTACCAATCCCCCTATTTACTGGCTCGTGCTGCCCACCCCCTCAGCAACCACCCCTCACTCTATCTCTCTTCCACCCTCGAAACTCCGGGACATCCTTCTCTCACCAAAGGCAGGAGAGATCCCGGTCGGGATCCTTCATCCGTCTTCTTTTCCCTGGCTCCTTCTCGTTCGCGTGTCCGTCTCTCGAAATACCGATGCCCTTCTCCTTCTTCTTCCTGCAGTCGCCTCCTCTACCCTGTTTTCCACCCACCACTACCACCGTTATCGCGTATACCCCTTTTCTCCTTCCTCTCTCTCTCTCGCTGTCTCTCTCTCGCGCTCTCTCGCTTCGTTGTTTCTTTTTCTCCCTGATCTCTTTTCCATTCGACTCTCCGTAGTACTCTTCCGTAGGCTCGTCGTCCTTCTCTGTTTCCTTCATTCGCCGAGGATCGTCCACCACCACCCCTTTCCTCGATCCACAACTCCCGAGACCATTTTCCTTTCTTTTCCTTTTTCTGCCTCGTTCCCCTTCCTTCCGACGAGTGCCAGCTTCCTCGTCGGTTTTCCGTGTCTTTTCACTCCGCGGTGGAACCGGGAATAGACTCTCTGTCCTCTCCTAGCTCCTGTCAACATCTTCCTCTCTCCTCAACCCGTTTCGCGCGCGCGCGAACTCTCTCCCTGTCTCTCTTCGGCTTCTTACTCGGTTCCACGGGGTACGACGCGTGGGAGAGGGATTCCCCTGAACTCCCTCGCCCAGAGGAAACTAGCCCTGCTGCTCTAGCAAGGAGGCCGTGGCCCGAATTCTATCGACCCACGGTGTGTACCTACTATCAACAGCCTTCAGCTTCATTCACCCGCCCAAAAGATCCGGTTAAGAGATTGCGTACGCACACAGAAGACCGGCACGTGTTTTTGTTTTTGCCGCCCCGTGCTGAGCCGTGCGATGCGCGCTGACGCCGCTGCCCGATCATGCTCCCGTGAATTGTACTCTCTCGCCTCTCTCTATACTGTACTACGGCTAGCCGTCAGCCTCTCCTCCTCTTCACCGACGATTTTTACGATCGAACGCAGCTGGGAGAAGCGCGAACACCTACACGCTCCGATGAGGACCGCGATTGTCCTACGCCGGGCTGATAACAAATTCGTCCCGGGGTGAACCGACGCTTCCGCTTTCCCGCTGATACCGCACTGCGATCCGTAATCTCGATTCGTTGTTCTTGCAACGGTGTCCTCTGCCGTGGAAGGTCGATGCACTTGATGCACTTGTCCGCGAATTTGTTCATGCATCCCATTACCATAATTATTACGAAAAGAAATGATTGCGCAAGCTTCTGCGTCTTGCAACCGATACAGACAATGTTTATTCTGTATAAAATTGCTGTTCAGGACAAAGAAGTTCAAGCCATTGCAGCTGTGTAAAATTTATTGATGTAATCTCGTTATCGGAATTATTACGAAAAGGAATGATTGCGCAAGCTTCTGCGTCTTGCAACTAATACAGACAATATTTGTTCTGTATAAAAATGCTCTCCAGGACAAAGAAGTTCAAGCCATTGTAGCTGTGTAAAATTTGTTGATGTAATCTCGTTATCATAATTATTACGAAAAGGAATGATTGCGCAAGCTTCTGCGTCTTGCAACCAATACAGACGATGTTTATTCTGTATAAAATTGCTGTTCAGGACAAAGAAGTTCAAGCCATTGCAGCTGTGTAAAATTTATTGATGTAATCTCGTTATCATAATTATTACGAAAAGGAATGATTGCGCAAGCTTCTGGGTCTTGCAACTAATACAGACAATATTTGTTCTGTATAAAAATGCTCTCCAGGACAAAGAAGTTCAAGCCATTGTAGCTGTGTAAAATTTGTTGATGTAATCTCGTTATCAAAATTATTACTAAAAGAATGATTGCGCAAGCTTCTGCGTCTTGCAACCGATACAGACAATATTTGTTCTGTATAAAAATGCTGTCCAGGACAAAGAAGTTCAAGCCACTGCAGCTGTGTAAAATTTATTGATGTAATCTCGTTATCATAATTATTACGAAAAGGAATGATTGCGCAAGCTTCTGCGTCTTGCAGTCAATAGAGACAATAATTATTTTGTATAAAAAAGCAGTTCAGGACAAAGACGTTCAAGCCATTGTAGCTGTGTAAAATGTATTGATGTATCTCGTTATCATAATTATTACTAAAAGAATGATTGCGCAAGCTTCTGCGTCTTTGCAACCGATACAGACAATGTTTATTCTGTATAAAAATGCTGTTCAGGACAAAGAAGTTCAAGTCATTGTACCCCTGTAAAAAATGATAAGGCACGGGATTAAATAGCTGACTACTGGAACGATTACCCTATATTACAGAAAAATTGCAACGTCGGATATCGTCGCGGTAATTGTAATCAGTTCGGTTTCCAGCCGAGATTGTTGGTTCCCTTTAATCGCTTTAAACATTCTTCGGGTCTTTATTCGTCGTTTGCGCCGCTTATGGCCCGTTAATCGAATCCTCGGTTAAGCGCGCAATTTATATGGACCGCGCTCGACGTACCTTCCTTTCCGCCATTCCATTTTTTCCTCGCCTCTCCTCTTATGTCGTTCTCCTAAGGGACCCGATGGCGAAACACGCAATAAATATCTCTGCCACCGCCCCTTCAGGGCAATTTTTTTTTTCTACTCTGGAAGAAGATACTATTTACATCGTACAACCAACCCCGTGCCCCCGTCCACCGTACTCCGCGCCGGGGTTATTATCGCGGGGCGAATAAAAAGTCGTTCATTTGTCTTCTTTCATGAAGAGACGCTCGTGCTCGAATAAATGTCTCGGGAGGTCCCCGCGTAATTACATTGGCAACTGATAATATTGAATTTTATTCGTCGCGGATCGTTACGGGATCCTGAAACCGGTAAACTGTGGCACAGAAACTTCGACAAAATTGTCTTCTTTGATACAGGCGTCGTTGAACTATCGTGACGAGTTCGTATCTATAATATTCCTTTCAGCTCGAGGATGATGGAAAGTAGATGCTAATAATTATCGGAGTTCGTTGGCTCGACAGTCGCCATTGTGGCGAACACTATTTTTATCCCGACTATTTCCGTTCGTAATGGAATCATTCTATTAAAACGCTGTTACACCTACGGCCACGTAGCGATCGAGCCTTCATATTCAATTGAATTGCTTATTATTCATAATCATCAGGTGTTACTTCATCATCTGATTCACGTCCAGACAGATTAAATGGAATGCAGAAATCCACGCCGATGGTGAGATTGCTTCTGACTGCTTCTTTGATCCAACACGAAGTGTTGGCAAAGTTCCTCAAAATTAATTGTTTAAAATAAGAAATATTTAATAAGAAGCTCTTGTCGGTATATAGCCTTTAAAGAATATACTTTTCCTTCGAAAAACTTATGACTAGACTGCGGAACTTTATGCATTTATAGGAAAATTGAGTAGATGAAATTCAAAATTGCTGGAAAATTGGAAAAATTGAAAATGCCAATATATGATTCCTCCTCTATTAAAAACGTTAAGGGAAGAAATAACATTCAATTGAGTTTCGACTTCTTTCAAGCATTGCGATCTACTTGTGACAATGCAAAAGTTCTGCTCACCGCGATCGTAAAATAAATCGTAGTGAAAAGGGTTAATGAAACAGCTCAACAAGATAATTCTTGTAACGTTTGAGAAGCGACAAGAAAAATTGTGAAAGGCAAAGCGAGAGGAGCGATTGTTTCGTTGGCAGCTAACGATTCGATGGACCATTTTCGCTAACTGGTGTCCGAGAACGGCGGGCCGAGCCAGCCTCTGGGAAACAGGGATAAAAAGGGGTTCCAGTGACCGGGCTCTGTGTACACCTGTCCCGGGGAAAAATCGAAAGCGAAGAGTTTGCTGAGCGGACGCTGGGGACGCCGCACCGTCTCTGGCGACGTACGTTTACGCGCGTCCAGGGAGAAAAGGAAACACTACGAAACGTCATTTTCTCGAGTGTTTTCCTTTACCACACAGACCGCAACGATACGCGGGGACGGTTCCTGGTCCGATCCTGCGAGGGGCCAAAGCCAAAGGACCTACAGCTGATCCCAAATTTTATCACCCCCCGTGACCAATCAGGAGGTCGGTGTCCCGCACACGATCGAGCTAGACAGTGTGACGCCAGCAGTCCCGACGGATTTTCACCCTCGGAACGAGCTCGACTGCGCGGAACCCTCTTCCCTCTCTTTCTCTCTCACCCTCGCGCTCTCTCCTTCTTTTTCTTACTCTCTTCTCTAGCTGTTTCTCTCTCGGTTCGTCTCCCTTCGCGTTCTTCTTCCACTGGCTCTCTGTGCTCGGCCACCCTCTGCTCTCTTCGCTACCGCGGCTCGCGACTACCGACTGTGACCGAGAAGACCGTACAGAATGATCGGAACCGTTTTTCGATTTCTCGATCGTTCTTCGAGAGCTAATTTTGCTTTTTATTACTCGTGCCAGAAAACTTTCGACTCGGTTCACTGAACCCGTCTTCTTCCCTTTCGACCGTTTCCGATTTTTTTTTATTATTGAATTTTATCATTCGATATTATTCGTCGCGATAGCATTCGAGTAATTCCAAATGTGTCATTTCTTAATTTTCATCTGTTAGAAAAAACATCTACTCTCGGCAAAGGAATTGTGAATTACTCTGTGCCAGCGCATAATACTGAATGGCAGTTTTTATTACTCGAGTGGCCCGGGGTTCCGTAATTTAATTCGCTCCTAGAAAACATCCTCCAAGTGTTCCGCGGGTCCTCTTTTACGCGAGCACCGCTAGTCGGCGTCTAAGGGCGAGCACCCCACCTACAGCCACCATGTTGGTCCGGTCTCTTTTCACTGCGAGAGTCAGATTTAATTAAACGCCCAGAATCCGAAAACGCGAATAAAAGGAACAATGCTGGTAAAGGAGAGCCGGGACATCTATCGGGTTTAGAGGAAAAACTCTTTTGTCCCTCTTGATCATTGTTCGCGGTGTTGTTGGGGCGGGGTGGAGAATGACCAGGGTTGTTTATGCTGCCGTAGAATCCACTTGAACATTCCTTGGCGACCGTTCGTGCCTCTTCAAATAGTATACGATTATTTCTTAGAAAAATTGTTCGTTCTTGCGTATTGAAAACTCATTTATAATTATGCAGGTGGAGGAAATACATTTTTGAAACACGAACACATAACTGTTTACTTGATATCGATCGAACAGCTTGTAAATACAATTTAAAATGATGTTTTCAGCGCAAGAATCGATCATATGCTACTCGCTATGCAAATTTGCAAACAAAAAGTATAACATTATATCAACGTTTCGGTCTCTTTTGTTTCGGTTCAAAGTAACCGCCAAATATCGATTGGCCAATGGGTTGATCGATGTTATCCGATTCGTTGTCTCTCCAACCTTGCCTGTGACTGTTTTCAGACCAGAACGTTTTGTCACGTGTCACCTCACTTTGTATTATGCCGGCATTGAGCCAGCAAATGTTTATAATATTGACCGTTAAAAGTTTTCTTTCCGCTTAGCTTAGCAAGTATGGTTGCTTCATATTTCTTTTGGTGTTTAATTTGTTTCACGTAATTTACAGTGTTTTTATTTTTGCAGACGCAAATACATATCAATATTTTCTTGATAATGGTCTAAAAAGAGACCGAAACGTTCAAATAATGTTACAGTTTTTGTTTGCAAATTTGCATAGCGAGTAGCATATGATCGATTCTTGCGCTGAAAACATCATTTTAAATCGTATTTTACATAATGTAAGAAAATGCTAATACATGCAAATTTTTAAACAAGCGAACCAAGCAAACCAGGAGAGTTTCTTTCACGTTGTGGACTTGTGTATCGGCACAACCAATGGTTCAATTAAAGTCATCGCACTGTTCCCTAGCGCGCAAGCGAGGTTTCGCGGACGGCAGTCCATAAAATCAAGCAGGAACGGTTTACAATCGCGCGAAACGTACTCCATCTTGCATCGCGATCCGGCCGGACCAATAAAGCGGAAGAATAATCGAAAAGAAAGCAGTAAAGTCGCGGCAGCGTTTCCCGATACGGCCCCCGCAAAAATAATGACTCGTCGGGGATTTCTTTCGTCGTTGAAAAAAAAAAGTTACACCGTCCCGTAATTCGACCGGTCTACGCAAGAAAGGAGCCGGGTACCAATCAGGCTGGGGCCGTTCATCGCAATTAAACATCGCGCTGGTAAAAGCGACAGAGCTTTCGCCGGATAAAAGAAACGGGAATCTGAAGACGAGGGAGAAGAAGAAGAAGAAGAAGAAGAACAGTACACGAAGCAGGGAGAAGGAAGGAGGAAGAAGACGGAGAAAAAGAGGAGGAATCATCGATGATATAAAGCGGAGAAAAAGAGGAAGTGAAAAGGCGAGGGGTCCATAGAGGGGGGGATGTCGAAGCCCTTTGCCCCTTTCGCGCCCATCCATCGATCGATAATGCGATCCGGCGAAGGGAGCACCGGACGAATCGCAGAAATAAGGGCTGCTGGTGCTGCTGCCTTTCTCTCTCTCTCTCTCTCTCTCTCTTAATCTTCCTCTCTGTCTCACCCTCTCCTATGCTGTTTTCATCTCTATCGCTCGCTATGGTCTCGGGTACAGCGTTCATCTTCGCGACTCCGCCCTCACCTGCTCGCCGGAACGAAGGTAGACGAAAGGTGTACACCAGCCACCCGGCAAGGTTACTCACTTTCCCCATGCGTACTACAGTGGCTGGCTGCGTGAGTATCCGCTTGCCAGGCATGTCCGTGTGGCTGTGCGTAGCCACCCCTCATCCACGTGCGGCCACGAGAGCCAAAGGGGGTTTGTGGATGTAACGAGGTGCACACGGACGTCGAGCTGCACAGAGCCAGATCCGCCGGCGTTTTCCTCTGTGTTGGTGATGGTATCGGGGATGATGGTGGTGGTGTGTGCGCCCCGGTGCTGCTGCTGCTGCTGCTGCTGCTGCTGCTGCTAGTGCCGATGGTAGTAGTGGTGGTGGTAGGTAGCGACTACACAGTGGTGGCGATAACCATAGAGGGGTTGCAGATCGATGGAGCAGTGACGTCACGGGGAGCGGGAAGCTGCGTCTCCATGGTGACCGCCAACGGACCCGGCAGCTCTCTGTGTACGGTCCGACCAGCGGGCTTGAAATTTTATTAAATTTCATTTGTGCCTCCACTCCTCTCTCTCTCTCTCTCTCTCTCTTTCTCTCTCTCTTTGGTTAGCTTGCTCTCGACCCTTCTCTCTTGCTTCCTCTCTCGCGTCTTCTTGTCCCTTTCCGACGGTCGCTTTTGTCTCCGTTCCATCCTCGAACGGCCACCACCGGCCAGCCCTTCGCCACTGCACCTCTCTTCGTTTTATTTTCGACACTTCTCGTCGCTTTTACGCGGTCCGAGGAAAAACGACGCTCGGCTTGTAAAAACCGCCGGCAGAAACGCCGCGACGGACCAGAGACGACCGACGGGACACCGAGCAGGAATTCGGAGCTTGATTCTGAGAGCCGAGGGACTTGAACCACCCTGGATAGTTGGGTGCCAGTCTTATTCTGCGAGAGGTTCCTGTTTTTCCACGTATTTCTTTGCGAATATCGTTTGGAATGCAAAATGTATTTAATATCGTTCGCTCGAGTAGGAGGCTTTCTTTGGTACAGAATATTTTTAATCGCGCGAGCATGTGTGCAGGGACCAACTTCGTTCATCTAAAGATCGAAGGATACTCAGCCTTTGATGTCCAACCATCGACAAGGGTTAGACTTTGTAGAATTATAATGAATTGGAGGGGACAGCATTTTGATGCACGCGCTTTAATTATAAAGGGTTGTAATACTCCACGATTACGCGTGGTACTGTCTACACTAAAATTCTCGTAACAATTTGTTCTGTAGACCCTACGAAGATTAAGGTATTAGGAGATTCAAGGGCTGGAAACGATATTTGAGAATTATCTTGAAAACTGTGTGGTCTTATTTCAAAATTATTTTTGTATTAGAGGTGGTTTATTTTAGAGATTGCATCGTAATTTTTGTAAAGCGTGCGAGAACGAGGAGAAGCGGAGAACGTCCGCGAGTCGAGGCGCAATTACGAGGCCGAGGTTCTTTCTCGCAATTGGTTCGTGCTTCCTTCGGACCACATGCTCTTCGCGTGCTTCTCTCGCGAAGCTACGGAACGATACAAGGGATTCCGATTAGCTTTTGATCCGGTCGCTCTTGGCCGCCATTATTTCTCCCGATGACACGCTCCTCGGGGCTCGCAGCGCGACGTAAGAAAAGGACGCAAAGGAGGAAAAGCTCGGAGAAAGCGTCAGTTAATCTTCCTCCTCTTCGTTAATCTTCGAGCCGAGCGAGAGAAGTTTTTTTTTGGCACCGGGAGCCGAGTCCTCTTTCACCCCTTATTCCGTGGAATTTACGAGCGAAATGATGGAGAGGGTGTCTCCTTGTGTTTTCCATGGCAAACTGGCGGAGAAGTTCCGCCAGTTGCCTCGCCGCTGGCAAGTTTATCCTTTTCCATCCCTCCGGGTCTGTGTCCTACGCTCGTTGATCATAATCAACCGAACTACACCGGTTTTCGTTTCGATCGACTATTAAACTTCTTGTACCTGAACTTCGAAACAATCGCGGCCTCCTGTATTTACTCGAACGGTCCTCTTCAAGTCTTGCAAACAAGCCGGTTTTATCAACAGAATCGTCTAGATTATCTCAAATATACTAAACATCATTTCATCTTTGAAATTTGGTTGTTACGAAACTGACATAATACCTCGTACATGTAAAGAATATTTTAAATAATGGTACAGCAATTTTTAGTCGCGCCTCGCCACTCGAGTGCTAAGGGTTGTGGGGGTGTTCTCGTTTCCATCGTTCCAAAAATCAATTTTATTTCGCTCTCCTCAAGCGTAAGTGTTCACCTCAAGTGAGAACACCTACACTTGAACAGAATGAAATGAAATGAATGTTTGGATCGTTGGAAACGAGAACATCCTCTTAACGTTATTGCCGAGTGTAACCTGTTGAAAAATCTAGTATTAAGCACTTATAGGTGAAACCGTGGACAAATTTTCGATTCAGAGAATTAATATTCTTCGTATTTTTGGATTATTCTCGAGAAAAATAAACCGGCGAGCGTCGTGAGTTTACCTTCTGGGACACTGAACCTTTTATAACATTAGGGGTTGACGCATTTGACCAGCCGAATGAAAATTCGCAGCAAAGGTTGATCGTCGCGTGCTATGCTAACGATTACGCACTCCGGCCAACGGGCCGCAACTTGTTCTTTGTGATCGCATAATTAACGAGGGTTGTTTAAAGTGAATGGCACCGGAAAACAGGGTGGAATTAATTATTTCATAGGACTTCACCGAGTGCGTTCGATCGCTGGGTACTCTAATCGAATCACTTAGTCGTTTCGACGATTTCCACGGGAACGAACTCTTTGAAAATCGATCTCGAGTTTCCGAGAGTCCTACAAATGACTGAATTGAATTCGTTCTTGAATAATAAAATTTAGTCGATATCTACTGTGCGACTTTCGAATAACGGAATTTAGTAATTTCAACAATTGCGAATGAAAAAATCGGCCATTTGATCACGGTGGATTCAGCGTTAAATCGCCCGGGGTCATCCATATTTTTATTACAACCGCAACCACATTGCGTAAACTTCGGAATGCGCGTGGTAGCAATAAAGCGTCGTTAAACGTTCCGGCAACGTTGCGATGGTTGCTTTATAATTAACCGTTTTCGACGTTAAATTACACTGCTCTCGAATACTTCGACGAACTATTCGACCGGCTACGATTGTGTAGGACGAAATTTGATGTCCAATTTGCCACTGCATGCCTGACGTTCAACTTCCCGATAATGCATGCATGAAGTCCCCGGGAGCCAGAGTAAATGTAATTCCGTCGGCAAATTGGTCCCCGTCAAAATACAAATTAATCTAAGTTCCGTGTATTCTAAGTTTTCGGGCGTCGGCGTAGCTTAGCGGTCCGATTTCACGGAGTTATGATCTCGTCTAAGTTTCCGTGGGAAACCTGGGGGCTGCGCATCGGCGTGGGTGAGGGCCAGTCTCCGGCAAGAATCATCAATTAAGCCGCTTGACGTTCGCGATGATCTTTTCTCCTTGGCAAGCGAAGCCCGTCACCCTGCTCCTTCCTTTTTTCCCCAACCATTTCCACGTGTTAATTACTCTACACGCTGAATCGTCTATCATGAAATTCACCGATCGGGAACGATCCACCCGTTTAGCTAGATCCACGCTAAAGACTTCAACCCTTATTGTTGACGTTTCGGACTATGAAGATAATTACGTACGTCAATCGTGCATAGCGAAATCGACTGGCACCGTCCCTGAAGGGTTGATCAATAAGTTGGGCAGCTCGGCGGATTTGAGAAACCGGTTGAAACGCGGCTATCATCGGTGAAAATTATGCTAGGAAGAAAGTGAAAATCGACCCTCTTCCGGCTGTCTGAGCCTGTCTCATTACCGCCCCCCCCCCCCCCCAACTCCTTGTTTTCACTCCGCGTGATGTCACTTTAATTAAGTTCGAAACTCCGCGAGCCCGATTCCGTCAGCCACCGGCCCTAGGAAAATAAAAGAAAAGGTAGAGGAAGAAGATAATAAAAATCTCGAGGAAGTCCCTCCACCCCTCCCCGGCTTGTTCCTTTTTAATTCGTTGGCTCGCGACAAGGTGGTACGCGGTGACTCAGAGAAAAATGGAGAAAATTGGAACGCGGAACGTCTGCTCGCCGAGTGATTTACATCCCCTCCTTCTCCCGGCGATGTTCACCGTATAAGATCGAAATGATCAGTCCGATTGAATTTGTTCACCCGGTGGCCGATGTCCTCGACCCTCCGCGTCATTCGAGAATCGCATTACAAAGCGTCGAGACGAAAACAGACAGCGAGCTGCGATTCATGCGGCTCGACGTCCCCAGGACACCGAAACGAATACGATTTTTCGGGACGGGGGTGGGACTCGTCGAGGCGAATTTCAATAAACCACTAGACCTAAGTACGCCTCCGAAACGGTTACCGTTCTCGGATATCCTCCATCGATCTGCAGACTTGCAAATATTAATTGCGCCGCCCCCGATGCACGCCGTACGGACGATTCTTGCGACGACACTATTCAGAAATCGATTCTTACTCTTTCTGTCCAGTTCGACCCTCAGGTGAACGTAAAAGTTCTCCAAATTCAACATTAAAGGGGTAACAACTTTGTTAATTCGTTTAATGTTGCGAATCGATCATCAGTTCTACGCGTACACGATTATTAGGATCTCTTTTCTGTTCTACGTAAGGAATTTACAAAACATATTATTTACGTTGTACTATTTTTTAATGTTCACGTTGGAACAGCTACGTGTACGCAACAAAATTGTATTAAAAATCGTTCCGTTGCTCAGATTTTTTTCCGGGAAAAAAAACAAATCGGTGACACAACAGCGTTTCAGCTAGAAAGGTTTGTGAAAATGAAAACGGCGAGCGCGTAGTTCCGCGAGAAATGAAATTGTTCAAGGTATGACTCGTTTCGAGAACGCGTGGCGTAGGATTGATCTCTGTGAATTGGTTAATTTGGCCGGGTGCCTATTGTAACAGCGATTTACATGTGTCGGTGTTCCGTGCGCATCGGGGAAAATATTCCCGGAGACGATTGGAAAAACTGTCGACGACCGTAGTGGGATGGATGACCGTTGGTTGTCGATGGTATCTGTCGAAATTCGGCTGGAGTTTCTGGTGTAACCGCATCGACCCGCCCTGTGCCAGCTGCGAGAGAAGAATACTGGGCACGCTGTACTAATATTCTACAAATTCTGTAAATGGAAGCTGCGGGTAGCGTTCACGCACTCGGCTGCAACGGGAAAAATCGATTTCCGTCTACGACGAACTTGCGAGCGAAATATACGCGGTATTCGAGAGGAAAGTGTAACAAACAAGTAAGGTCAAGGTGTTTAAAAACTTAAAAAAAAGTCTGTCGGAGGACAGCGAAGGGGCTAACAATCTCCGGCATCTACTTGAAACGTGTATAATACAGAGTTTGCTATTACAAAGCAACCTGGGGGTTGAAGGGAGTTGGCTCTCTCTCTCTCTCTCTCTCTCTCGCTCTCTCTCTCTCTCTCTCTCTCTCTCTCTCTCTCAGTTTTTTTGCTCTCTCATTAAAACCCTAATTAACCGCGTCTGGTCGAGTCCGCGATTGTTTTCGGGGATGACCCACCGAAAACGGCGCGATAATTTTTGCGATCACTGTACCAGGAGCCCGCGCCGGACAGAGGCCGGTTGGTCGGAGGAGGACGGAGCGAGAAAGGGCGAGTCACAACCCCTGAAGGGAGAGGCGCGTATACATTCAGCAAATAAGGGAGAGAGAGAGAGAGAGAGAGAGAAAGAGAGAGAGAAAGAGAGAGAGAGCATGAACTAGAAAGCGAGGTGGATAGCCAAGGGAAAGAGCGAGAGAGACAGAGTTGATGGGATGAGGAGAGCGTAGACGGCGAAACAAAGAGGAAAAGAGCCGGAGGGTAATCGAGAAACGAGGCGAGAGAGAAAGAGAAGAATGGTCGGGGTGAAGGGAGGTGAGAGAGCAACTGGAGAGAAAGAGAGGGACAATGCAAGCCGGGGAAAGGGGTTGCCGGTGGGGGTGGCCGGGTGTCGAGGGGGTGTGTTTGGTCCGGGAACTCACGGTGATGCTGTATTGATCCGAGTGCACGAGCGGAGCTAAAGTAAGCCGAGGCTGGCAGAGCGTTGCCTTGGCAACCTCCTCCCTCATCCCTCAGGACTTTCCACCGGTCGGACCAACCCCTCGCACACCGAAAACCACCCCCGAACGAGAGAACCGTTTCTGCGCCTCTTGCTCGCGCTCCCTCTATTTTTCTCTTTCGTCCCTTGAACCACCACCTCCACCGCCGCCACCATCACCACCACCACAACCACCGTCAGAGTCACTACCACGTCGACATCGACCCTCCTCACCCTCTCCCGGTCCTCTCTCTTCTAGTCCCCTCTCTTCTGATTCTCTCTCTTCTGGTCCTCTCTCTTCTGATTCTCTCTCTTCTGGCCCTCTGTCCTCACCAGGTCGATCTATAGGTGTTAAACGAACGCCCGGTGTCTCTCTCCCTCTCTCTTTCTTTCTCTCTCTTTCTCTCTCTTTCTCTCTCTTTCTCTCTCTTTCTCTCGCGGCGAGTCCTCTCGTGCACACGCTGGATTTTCGATGTGGGTGGAGAGAGGAGCGGCTCCTCTCGCGTATACGTTCTACGTGGGCGTACGCGAAAGATCCTTTTTCCAGTCGCGCGCACGTAGAATCGCTCCTTCCGGGGGCTACGACACGCGGTTTTTCCTTTTCAGCCTCGGCGAATAATCTCGTCTGCCGATCCTGCTCGCGCCACGGGATACTACGAGCTCCACGCTCTCTGTGTTGCTCCCACGAGCCGTTCTGTCTATGGAACCCGATCCAGGCTGCAATGCCGGGATCGTTATGTTACGTTCAGAATCGGTTGTTGGCCGTATACGTGATTGGCGTACGATTTCGGGAAATTCAACCCGCGGCTCTCGTGTTCGACGCGTTTGTGTCTTCCGTTTCATCCGAAACAGATCAAACGAATTGCTTACTCAGAGAAACTTCATTGTTCCTCGGTAATCTTTCCGCTATTGTATAAATGTATGTACAATCTACAACGACGACAGAACTTCCAGTATAATATTTCTTAGAAGACAAAATTTATGCTGATTTCGTTCCTGCTTTTTCATGAATGGTTAACACCTCGCTAGACAATTTTCGTAGATAATAGAGCTTGTACTTCTTTTTACAGAACGCGCAAGCCTGTCGAGAACTCGTACGAAGAAAAATAGCACCGCTAACGATGTTACATTGAACACGTTCGCTCCTTACCCCCTCACGATTCCGGGTTTAATTTACGTTGATCAAGAGTCGAATGCTGTAACTGTGCATCGAAACAGTCTTCTTAATAAAGAATTAGCACACACACGCTAGTCAATAGAACAAACGTACAGAGAACCTGTTCAGCAGCATGGAGGATTTTCACCAGTAATCAGGGGTGGAATTCTTTTTCATAAAGAATTAGTTTGTACACGCTAATCGATAGAGCAAATGTACAAAGGGTTCGGAAGGGGTCACAACGGACTTGTACGAATTAATTTGTTGCGATCGACAAAGGGGCGAGCGTTTTACCACGTGAAAATGCAATTCGATTGGAAGTCGTGGCAAGATAAATGTCGGCTGCCACTTTCTGACTGCCCGAAATTCGAGAAGAGAGACTTCGGCATCGAACGAGTCGTTGACGACGGAGGGTTCTCGACCCAGAAAGATTCTGTATTTATTTTGCCGCAAATAGAATGCCCGGCGCATTAAGTTTATCGGGTGAAATCGATCAAATGTACAGTCATTCCACTTATCGTTTCTTTTCACCGTAGAACCGTTCTCATGATTATATTGTTTATTTAATAGGCAGAGGTAAAGAGGACAAGGGTTATTTATGATCCGACCGTGTCGGGCTAAGGAACAATGAAATTCTTAAAGTAATTCGATTGCGGGCGCAGACCCGCCTCAAACGATCCCAGACTCCCACTCCTTCTCTTTCTCTCTCTCTCTCTCTCTCTCTCTCTCTTCCTCCTGTGTATTACAGTCCTTATTTCTGTGCCAAAGATTTGGCCACCTCGAGAGCAGCGGGAGACGAGGGACTGCAACATTATGCCGGATTGCGTACAATAAACACTTCGGGGCTGAAATAAAACTACCCCTCTACTGGAGCTGCTATTTCTATTAGGAGGGATGGATGCGTCGTATGATTCAGACGTCTCACATCCGAACAGCTCGATACTCGATAAACGAATTCTACTTTGGGAACCGACCAGATAATTTCATTCGACAGCTCTCTTCCACAATTTTTCATTTTGGTCTGAAAATACCACATACCGCTCTGAAATATTCTTTTGACACTATTGTATCAATTTATATCATGAAAACAAAAATTTGTTTAGAAAAGTCTTAAATCATACGCAACGATTAAATATATTTTCTACAAGAAAGAACAAGTGTATTTAAAATGTTACACGATTTAAGTCAAGGGTTGTTCGATAATTAAACTGTCTTTCTTGGGTAAGTGAAAGAGAAATTAAAATTGATGTTACTATCGCGATTTTAAGAGAAGTTAAAGATTTAATAATAAAATGTATATCGAGGTTATAGTTTCAAAGCTTCAAAGTTGGCAGTTCCAAATATCGTCGCAGGGGGTAGCAAAACAGATGAGGGTACACTCGACGAAATACGGCAACAAATTCCCTGTTACACTGCATTTGTAGAATTATGCGGGTTTCATTCACGCAAAAAGTTTCCGCGGCTTCACGGATCTGTTTTACATATGGTCGGGAGCCAAGTGTGACGTCGTCGAATTGTCTCGACGGTTTTCAATTCTGAATGCGTTCCACCGCTGTTCTCCTTCGCGGTAACAAGGACGCACATATTTTTCTCCCGCATTACCTAACAAGCACCGACACGTAAACCAATTTTAATTTTCGAAAAAGGAATTCCAAGGGAGACAAACACGCGAACAGCCAAAACACCTTTCGCGAGTGAAATAGACCGAACGAACGGGTCGCGTTTTTACCGTATATTTTAAATATGGCCGAACACGGCTCGCAATTAGCAAATAATATAACGCGCTCCGCCGAGCATTAATAAACCGAACGAAATTATAGTCTTCAATATCCCCGGCAGGAAATTATTTGTGCCCCGGGAGCAGTCCGAATGTTCAAACTAAATAATCGATCGGCCGGTTCGTTCGACGCGTTAACGACACCGATAAAAATTATTCGCGCGCGCGGACATATTCCTCGCGAACAGATATCAGCATTTTTTTCCTCGGGCACAAAAGAGACAAAAGGAAGCGCGGAAGATACTCGTGTCCATCGATTTCCGATGTTACACCCGACGCGAAAGTTCAACATGCGTAACACGGGGAGAGAGACTCGTCGAAAATCTGGGGCCGCGAGCGCGGGCGGGTCGGGCGCGGGCTCGTTTCCCGGGGCATTAATTAATCTCGAAAAACGCCGGTGAACAACAAAAAAAAA
>CM052191.1:8865145-8985813 GCA_028455805.1 Lasioglossum figueresi
GGGGGGGGGGGGGGGGGGGAGTAACGAGAAAAACAACAAAAACGAAAAAATCGGCCCACCTCCCCCATTGTCGTCGCGCCTCTCCCCCCACCCCACCAAAAGGCGGCTCTGGGAACAGAGCGGACGATACAGAGTCTTCGTTTGAACGTGTTCGTTGCGAATGACAACCCCCTGTGTCGTGCACACGACAGATGCAGCGAACAATATGGCTCGATGTGTGCGCTGAGTCGGTTTTGATTTCGGCATTATTATGCCCACGGTCAGGTATAACGTACCGAGGAACGTGTCAGCCGTCGATCCGTCGTTATTTCGTACTCCATTGCCGGGCGTGTTGTACTCGCCGTTTGCAAAATTGATCCGCAATGTTACACGCGACCGATGACTCGACGACGCGCCACGCGTTTCCGCCGCTTCGCATTTTCAATTTCGCCCGTCCAATTTTCTGCGCCCCCTTTTGTCCCCGTGTTCGTCATTCCCCGCGCAGTTCTTCTTCATTCTCTCTCTATTTTTTTCTCCACCCATCCGATACAACGTCCGAATTTCTCTGGCCAAAAAGAGAGAGAGAGAAAGAGGGAGATATAACATATAACTCCCGAGGAAATCGCGAGACGCGTTTCCGGGTTTCTGGGCTCGGAGGGGCTGCATTGTTGAAGAGGGACGCTTGTTAGCGGATGATGCCCGCGAAGAATTCGTGGAGGTCCTTGAAGTGGTAAATTGAGTATAATGGCCGTGCCGTGTCCCCGTGTCCGTGAATTGGTTGTTCCGGATTTCGTTAAAAGCGGGCCTCCTCTGAATGGTGATACGCTGTCGGGTATGGAGTAATTGGGAGATGACTGAGATTGTGCCGGATGATGGCTCCGGGGGTGACTTTGCATTGAAAGATGCACGTTAGATAGGGGACAGAGCTTTCAGATTTCGGGAACGTACTCGAACTATTTTAACACATTATTCGTCGGTGATTATTTCATCATTTCTGAAAGTCTACGGTCCATTGACGAGGATTTTTTAAGAGATTCCAATTTAAATCGAGAACCGACAACTCTGCTCCATTAACGTAATCTCGTAATTTAATTTGGAATAGTCGCATAGAAAAAATTATTTTTAATCTACTCTACAATATAATCTTGACAAACGACGACAGAATGACATTTCTATTTGGTCCCGATGTTGTACAATTCATGAAGACAATTTTTATTTTGGACGAAGATCAGCAGTCGCGATAAAATTTTTATATTCAACCCTGATCCACCACGAATTAATTGACTAACTTCGTCGCCGTGTCAATGAACCGGTTGCAACAAAGAAGGATGCATCGGGGCTTTAGAATGAAAGTCCCGGGGAAAAAAAGAGTGAACAGGAGTCACGAGGGTGCAGGAGCTCTGTTGCACCCCCTGAAGGCCTTGTCCTTCTCCATTCAGGTGGCATCGACCTATCCAGATGGTAAGAACCGATCGTACCATCTCGTGGAACTTGTTCCTCCGATCGCCAGGGTTCGCCAGCCGTTGGTCCAGTCCAGCATCCCCTAATCGACGCTGTCTCGTCCTATCGGCGGATGCTGGAACTACATAGGGGGTTGGAGGCGGTGCACCCTCTGCGCAGGGCATCTGCAAACAATAGACGCGTGCGTGTTCCGCGCGACGGTGTTCTGTCCGTGGGTGTTAATTTCATTAGGTAGAAATGCATCGGCGCAAGTGATAAACAAAAAGTGAGAGAAATAAACAACAACAAAAAACAACCGCAACAACATAAATCAAGGTACCAAGAGGATCGAACAGCAGACCGTCAACCAGCATCAACCAATCAGGAGCACATGAAACCCTTGTCAAATCACTGGGATGTAACATGGCTATGATCAGCGTCGCTCGTAAACAGTGATTTATTTATGAGGACCGGTGTAAGGCGGCGATCGTTTAAAGAAATAAGTATAGTATCTGAACTGGATGTTGCTGATCCGGTTCCCAGGAGCTTGCAAAGGGTAGTAATGATTCTATTGGAGGGATGACCTGTTACGCGGTGGTGCGCAAAAAATATTGCTGATCCTGGCTGCGTTCGGGGGGATCCTGCGCCGTGCATGACCGGCGGCGGAAAGAAATTCGTCGGTAAGTGTTGCGGTTACTATTGATTATGTTATGCTTGTCGATGATACCGTTCGGCGGGTACGCGTTACTCACGCTTCGACGATGATCATCGAATAGGCGGCGTTTTCATGCGAACGGGAGCTGTCGCGCGTCCGAAGGGGTTGGCTGGTAGAACTCGAGGAGAAGGGAATTAAGGTCGGAACCGACACACGTGAATCCCTGACGACATGAGATCGTATGACGGCGAGAGCAGCTCGACGGAGGACGACGACAGGAGGGAGGGTCTTCCCGAGGCGCACTTGCAGCAAGGATCCTGGCAGAGGTCGGCTTCTCATCCCACATGGGCTTGGGAGCACCGTAGCACTGTGGGTATCAATATTTTTATTAACACTCAAAATTACTAGACTATCATTCAAAACAATTCCTGCATTCCCGAACGTCTTTAGATTTTTTAATCGATCTTTTTAATCGATATCGACAATTTTTATTTCGCGTAGAGATTCGCGGTCTAGTCGTAATAGCTTCGAGCGCAGAGAGTTGATAATTATGATTTTGTAGTAGGCAGGCGCCGACGGGCAGGGAATCCGCGAACGTGTTAGAATTGGAACGGAACGCGGAAAAAGTAAACTGACGATAATAACAGCTGACAGACGTTCGCGGGCTCTCTCGAGTACGTTGACCCCGCGAGAATGAGCGTGTGCGTTCAAGCGAGCGACAAGAATACGGCAATTTAGTGTGTGTTACCTTCTCTGTCTCGTATGCTTGCCGCGTTACTATTTCATAAAGTATAGACATCGTTTATAGTACATCGTTTTAACACATTCTAATACAAATTTGCTAATCGAATGTGAACCTTTGCAGCATCCGCTACCGCCACAATCCACAGCGGCACTAGAGTCTATGTACTCGGTGCCAGGAGCGTCTCATCCAAGTGTATCCGCCCCTCCAGCTGGCTACTCGTCGGAACACCCTCAAAGTGCACCTGGAAGGAGGACTCCCCTGGGTGCCGTCGGCCTCGGTGGCTTCTATTTTCAGCAGCAACCGCAACCACATGCTTCTTCCAGCGCTCTGTCCGATGAAAACAGGCCTGACCACGAGAGGTACTCGATCCTCTAACGAGGACCCCATTTCAACAATTGCCTTTCGCAATTACTGGCTACAATGCTATAATATTACCGGCTCACTTTTCAAATGCTACTTCTCGCAGACCCGGCGCGTCCAGATTAAACTGCCCGCCGAAATCGAAGACCACCAGACAGGGGAAAAGCATGCGTTTGAATATTAATGCGAGGGAGCGCAAGAGGATGCACGATCTGAATGATGCGCTTGACGAGCTGCGGTCTGTTATCCCGTACGCTCATAGTCCGTCCGTGAGAAAGCTATCGAAAATTGCCACCCTCCTCCTGGCGAAAAACTACATCCTCATGCAAGGTAAAATCAGCAAACTATCCGAAGCGTCAACATTTTATCTTGGTTTCTTGGATACTCTAGTCCCATCAGTCGTAACACCATTGCGGATTGTTGTTCGAAAGAAGGGACTTTAAAGTCACCGATCGTCGCAATAGCTGTTCGCCCCACCCCAGTCTAACAATTTATGGTTGCCGTGAGTGGGGTGGACAGCCGTTATGGAGCTATTTAGGGTCGTTTCTGAAAAACAGGACGAGCTAGGAATTCTCCTACGTCTCTCCAACATGTGTACAATAATAATTCTTCCAACAATCGGCGTCAGGAACTTGATCGAATATTTTCTGTCAGGAGAAGTTTGATTAAGTTCAATCTGAACATGTTTTGCGGGAGGGATGGTGTCTCACGTATTGGATCCTCTGCAGGTAACGCTCTGGAGGAGCTGAGGAGAGTGATAGCTGTCTTGCAATCGCCGCACGCTCACACAACCGCCCTGCCGCCCACACCTGTCTCCTACGACCTCTTGCATGGTTTCCCGGGCAAGCTGTTCCAAGGTGTGCATGACATGCCGGGACTTCCTACGAGCGATCCTCAAAGCGTCACAGCCGGCGGACCTCCGACCGACGGGGCTGTGACCAGCGGAGAATCAAACTAGGGATTCGGGCCTTCCTTTTCTCCGTTTAGTTGTAAGGGATGAGACCTGGTGGCGGTAGCTAGATGGAACGTAATGGATGCTCAAGACCACTTCCTCCCATTATGTCTGCCTATTTTACCGGAGAGAGAGAGAGAGAGAGAGAGGCTAGATTCCTGTCTATAGAAAATACCTAGAACGAACGATCTTTCGAGTAATCAAAACTATTTGTATAACGAAAACAGTTTTGTCTTTTTGTACAATATTACGTCGAAGACATGTAGCAGGGACAGTGACCTTGAGCGGCCAATTTTCGTACTGACTATAGCGTCAAGAGTATCCAAAGATTTCATACTATAATACTGTAATAGAGTAACGAGAAATGGTAGAATGTTTCGAGAGTATTCGGGTATAGCGGAGAATGTTCGATCCTCCGGGATCCGACGATCGAGTTTAAGGATCTAGTCTAGAATGTTAGCTTTGTAAGAATCCTGACGCGGGACTTGAAAGTATTAGAGGGGAATTATTTCGACGTCGGCGTCCCCGGGCGCCGTTCGTTCAGAGTTCGATAAACATGAAGTCAATACTAGATATTAAGGCAAAAAATTTCGATGAAAGTATTAGCGGTTAAGTAATTAGCGGCCAAGACAGTAACGAACGGTCTACCATTACTAAAACAGCAATAAGCGACAGCATATTTCTGTCTCTGGTAAAACGGGACGTGATTCCTATCGAAATCCACCAAGTGATCGAGTTTCATACGATTGTTTCTCTTTTTATCAAACAAACGCGAACTGCCAGAGAGAGAAATTATGTGAAAAGGATTAGGAATACAATTTCCGAATCCCGTCCGAGCAACGCGATAGTAAATATAGCATGTGATATATGTCGAGATATTATATATATATATATGATATATTCTAATCATACAGATCTTAAATATTCATATACATAATATATATAGATATATATATATATTTAATAATTCGAATTGAGCTATCGATTGTATAACTTATTTATATACATAATACGTTTATTAAGAGTTTACTACGACGTGCCGAGGATTTAATCGTTTCCTTTGATCACGAGGATCTATGGAGTTTAGAGAAAAGTACGAGTGTCGGTATAATTTATTGATCTTTGACCGTAGGATCGTCAGCCCTTCGACAGGGCCCGACACAAGTAATGAGAAATTACGTAACGAAAGCCGTTGAATGGCAAGCAATAATTACTACCATTATTTCTATGGGGATTTCTAACGACGACGCACCGATAACAATAAACGCGTGCGGATATTACTAACGAAGAGAACAGACTAACATGTTTGTTGTAGAGTGTAGACATCACTGTTTAGTGCTCCAATAAAATCTATTTAAGAAGGTTACTGATCAAGCGAGTGCTCTGGAAGAATAATTACACACAAACAAAACCGTTATCTCATCATTCAAATATTCAATGGAAGATGAATAAGTGACTCGAGAAACATTGAATTATTTCAAAGCACTCGTTCCATACAAGCTTCATTTTTTAAAAGCATCAACACGTTCATTGTCCCTTGCGTCATACGTGATTCACAGTCACTGTCGCTACTGGATAACGTTTGTTTAAAACACATGAAAAACAGAACTGATACAATAGAAACGTATTGATTCATGAAAACAGGCACAATTGAAAAATGATAGCTATATTGCGAATCTTTTAATCCATCCACTATTTGTGACGTTGCCCTTTTCCGGTCGGTTGTATAGCCGGCGAAAACGGTCAACCCCGGGAATTTACAGCCCCCCCCCCCTCCCCGGTACAAAGGCAAAAACTGCGAGGAGGCTCGATGGGAACACAAAAATCTTAGTTCGGGTGCCAGGTACTGCAAAGTACCACACGAGACACGACAAACTCTCGATCCTCCTCGAAAAGCGAACGATTAACGGTGCTAATGGCCAAGGGTTCGAACACAGGAAATAATGGGGCAGCCCTCACGGCAGAGCGGATCAAGCAGGTAGAAAATAACCAAGACAGGGTGGGCTCGGAGTGTTTACTGTTTGTCAAAAGTAAAAGGTTACATAGGAGCGGCAACGTGGATGATCGTTCGCTGAGCGCGTTGATCACGGAAATAATTCGCGAACGTACGGTACGACGGTACAGTAAAGTCGAGATTACTGTACAACAGCCGTATTTATGGTGGACAGTAATGTTGGTGTTTGTGATCGTATTTTTGTTACTTCAAAGGAGAGTCCGAACATAGAGAAAGACAATGAAATTGAAAGGAGAGTCCGAACATAGAGAAGGACAGAATGAAATTCAAAGGAGAGTCTGAACATAGAGAAGGACAGAATGAGTGTCTCTTTGTTTCCCATACGCTGTCCTTCCTTGCGACCGAAACTTGAATCGTCGATTTAACCACTAAATACAATTGGAATTATATCGTGTTTGGTCTTGTATTAATCAGAAAAATGCCAGAAATACGATAGTGAAACTTCATGAAAAAAAATAACGAAAATTAAGAAAGTTGAACGTTTCGATTCGTTCGAGTCGATGCGTGATGTTTACACCGACATACCCGAGCCGAGATGAATCGTCGACGTCTTCGGCGCTGCGCGGCGTCGGCCGCCAGTGGAATGAGTAGGCACTGGACTTAGAACCCGGTATTTACCGAGCACAGTAATCTCGACTTTACTGTACAAAGAAAGTCCCCGACGGGACGAGGATTCGCGAAACGCGGGTGAACGGCGCAATTTCTCTCCGACTGTCGCGGTCCCCTCGGCGGAGACTTGATTCGCCCCACGCGATGGACAATTCGCGGCCGTACGGGCGCGAAGGGCGCGAAGGGCGTGTAGACGCGAAAACGCGGGCGGAATCAACCGCTCTCCCGAATTATTCCCCGCGCAGCCGATAGTCGAACGGGACGCACTCAATTCCGACGCGACTCCTGAGGAAGACTTCCGATTTCCGATATGAGGGAACCGCTCGCCGAAACTCAAAACACCCACGAAAAGGCACAAGCTTGCTGCACAAGGCGTGAAACGCTTCGGCAGCCACCAAATAGTCGAGGACGAGGCGAGCACGCGTCGTCCTCGCCACCAAACGATGCGAACCGCCGCGAAGCAACGAGATCAGGGAATCGAGAGGTCGACTTACCGTTGTTGGTTTCGCTCGCCGAAAGATGTAATGCACGGCAATCCGGCGTCGGGATTTAGATCAGCGGCGCTACTCCGGCCGTTTTATGGTCAAGCACACCACCCGCGACACGGAATTACTACTGTTTCGAAATCGCGGGAATCCGGGAATGCGGAAACAACGGTCCTCTGTCCGGAAGGTAGCGCGACAGTGATTCCCTTATCCGTATCGACGAAACGCATCGATTCTAGTTCCCCCCACCCTATTCGTACTACCGAATTTCCCGATTGGCGCGCCTCGTTACGCGATGGTCCCTGTCGCAGGGTCGCTCCTTCGGAAAGGTCCTCAGCCTCAGACCTTCTGAAAACACCAATAATTCGCCGAATCGCCCTTTGGCGATAGGGAATTTCCTTCTCAATGTGTCCTCCACACAACCCTCGCCGAGATCCGTTGTAGGCGGGGTCAGACGGCGGCAGGACCACCAAAAGTTGCGATGTTAAAATGTGGGATCTCGTCGTCCCACATCGTCTCCTCCGGATTTCTGGGCCCGCGTGTGTTGGTTCCTGTCTCTCGATACCGGATCCGGATTTTCAGTTTCCTTGACCATTTGTTTTTTTCCTCCTTGAGAGGACCCCTTGTGACGGGGCGCCCCCCGTGTCAGCACGAGCGATGATGCCCTATGCACGTCTCTGAAAATTGCCGTATTTGGTGCGCGCGATAGATGGCAATAGGCGCGAAATTCATTAACGGAAGATTTCCCTCCAGGATCGCTCTAACGTCTGCGGGTGGCTTTCGAAATCGCTAGGGGTCAGTCCGGTTCCCTCGGAATACGGCTGGTTGGCCGTTTTCGCGCATATACGTGACGTCGCGAAACTTGCAACGTCACAACTTGGCGTCTGAACAGGGACCTTCTCCCCGTAAGGGTTTTTTTCCCCCGAAAACAGAGTAAGGCTCAGGGATAACGGTCGACTCTCGCAGGTCAAATTACGGTACGACGCGTTTGTAGAATTCACGGGAATCGCGTGCGCAAGGGAAAAGCTATTCGTCCCGACGCTTCGGAAAACCGAGAACACGCTCAATCCTGCAACAGCGAATTTTGCGTTCTCTACGGGCGAAAAGCCCGCCGAGGAAGTTTCCGAAAAGCCAGCGCGACATAATTATATTCTTTCTGTTCTTTTCAATTTTTTTTTCTTGTCTCTAATTGTCTTTTAAAAAATTTTTTTTTTTATTTCTTTTGTTTCTTTGTTTCTTTAATTACCCTATTTATATTGTATGAAAATGTAGTTGATATTGTAATTTATTGGAATATTTGATTTGTAACTGTGGGGAGTGTACGTTTTCGAGTTCACGGCAAGAATCCCGTGATCAGTTGAGATCCTGGAATAGTAGACCTAAATTCCCGCACGCAACGTTCGTGTTTGTCAAGTATTTGTTCCCAATTTTAGAAAATTTTTTGTTGTTGTTTGTCTTCCTTCACGACGCTACCGCAGTGTTCGGGACCTTCGGTTGTCCTAATCTTTGGTTATAAATAGCTTTCGTATAGGAGTACTGTGTGGTAACGATAATAAGTCGGTAACAATAATATCGCGGTCATAGGCAGAGAATTTCGAATCGGTTAGCGTAAACACATCCTTGAGATTTCTCTTTACGCAATCTCAAAATCGTTTTTATTTCAGCATCGGATAAAGATTTTCCACTACCTATAGTGTAATATCAATAGAAGATAATATGAAACACGCACAATATTTAATGCACAGTAAAATAGTACACGATACAAACAGTCTGACGGTCCAGTATTAACTGCAGAGAAAGAATTTTAAGACTGTGCCATCGTTTTGTCGCGTCGGTGACCCCGTTTCTTTACATTTAGACTAAAATCTGTAACCTCCGCTTAACTCCGTCGGTGTAAGTAACCTTGAAGCTCCACCGAAGTACATACACGAAGAGAAACGTATCAAATTTCATCACAGTTTTCAGAAATAGCAATATTTACGGGTGTGCCATCTTTTTGTCGCGGACTGTAACTGGTATCGAGACGAATTCAACGACCAATACCAATATAACGTTAAACCTTGTAATAACGGTGCAATCGAAAGTTTTTTGGCCGCAGAAAGTGCTGGTGCGGTTCTGGTGCGGTCTTGTAGTGGTCCTGTAGTTACAGGTCAGTTGCCGGGGCGGTCTAGTGTGCGAAGGCCTTAAAACGGAGCCGAAAGCTCCGACCAAGGACGACGGGCCCGATCCAAAGGACCCAGCAAGGCCGGCAACGAGAGTGGAGACCAAGGCGCCCCAACAGAAGGAGGTGCCGATTTATCACCGCCCCAGACACCACGTTCCGAACTGGAGCCAGTACGAGGATTGGATACAGAGGAAGACGGCGGGAAAGGCGAGAGATCCCGACTCCTGTTGGAATTGTCGCCAGACGGGCCACAATCGTGACAGTTTCCGATGAAGATTCCACTGTTTCCGGTGCGGGCACTCGAGGGCGTCGGTGCGCACGTGTCCAACGTGCGAGCCAAAATGGAAGAAGAAGAACGACGAATACCGAACGAAGAAGGAAGCAGCGAAACGGGGAAAGTACAAAAATCCCGTCGTCTCTACCTTCGTTGTCGTTCTCTCCACACCGGTTTCGTTCACTATCGCGAGCACGCACTTCCGGCCGGTCGCTCTCGAGAGGGGAGAAAGAAAGAGCCAAAGTTATCGGAAGCCTGGCCGCATAGCGGACTCGATCTGGCCCCCTCCCGGAAAAGAAAGATAAAGATAATATAGTTTCGTTGACTTTATTTCCTTTCTTGCGTTAAGAACTATTTTGTTTGCGACAGCCGCTAACAATCGAAAAACAGCGGTGTGCCGGCCCATAAATCCTGGGTAGCCAGCAATCAAGGCAGAATAAATAACACGATATCACACGAAAGATAGCGTAATGCGTTTTTATTTTGCGAACCGTTCCACTCCCTTTCGTAATGCGTTGCATGTTCTCGTCCGGGATTCGGTATTTTCAGGGAGGGAAGGAGGAGAGGGAAGAAGGAGCAGAAGGAAATAGGTAAGGATTGATGGTGAACGCGTCCGACGGTGAAGGCTCCATTTTGTAAGGGTTGACTTCCTATGGGAACGCTCTGAGTACGCGACTCAGGGGATCACAGAGGCGACTTGTACGGGTCAGTTCGGTCCATTTATAAGGGGTGGGGATGGAGGGGGGGAGTTGTGAAGTTGCAAGTTTCGCGACGTCGCGTATTTGCGCGAAAACGGCCAACCAGCCGTATTCCGAGGGAACCGGACTGACCCCTAGCCATTTCGAAAGCCACCCGCAGACGTTGGAGCGCTCCTGGAGGGAAATCTTCCGTTAATGAATTTCACGCCTAATGCCATCTATCGCACGCGCCGAGTACGGCAATTTGCAGGGACGTGCCTAGGGCACCACCGTTCGTGCTGACCCGGGGGGGCGCCCCGTCACAAGGAGTCGTCTCAAGGAGGAAAAAAACAAATGGCCAAGGAAACTGAAAAACCGGATTCGGTGTCGAGAGACAGGAATCAACACACACGGGCCCCAGAAACCCGGAGGCGACGATGTGGGACGACGAGATCCCACATTTTAACATCGTAACTTTTGGTGGTCCTGCCGTCGTCTCACCCCGCGTATAACGGATCTCGGCGAGGGTGGTGTGGAGGACACCCTGAAAAGGAAATTCCCGACAGCGAACGTATTAAAACCAGAGAAATCGGAAAACTTTCTTAAAAAATCTTACAACTGGTATTCCAACATCGTCGCTCTCATTACGCAAAATTTCCGCTCCACCCCGATAGATTAGTCGGCCGTTTATTTTAAAACGAGTTCATCGCTAAATTCGCGACTCTTCGTTTAATCTTCAATGAAGTTATCGGAAAGTTATTGATTCATTGGTTGTGATTTTTGTATTAACTTTTTCAACGCCGAACGCAACGGACTTTGTATTGCCGCCATAATTGGTGAAGGGGGCGATCGAGAAAGAAATGCGGTTCCTCTATCCAAACGAAACTGAGCGAATCCTGTACAAATATCGACAGCCATCCTTCTCGTGTGATCAAATCAGAGAGAACATTTATTCGCACCGATGGGAGACCAAGTGCGAATTGAAAAAAATATGAAGTTATCTAAATCACGGTCTACGCGACCATTGGGTGGCGCCATCTAAGCTACGGCGCGAGGAACTGGCAATTCGACTGTCGTCGCGCTTTCGTTGTCGAAAAAATGTAATTGTTTCGCGTATTAGGAACTGTACGCTAAGGGTTGCGTACAATGAAAAAGGAAACACATGGACACGAGCTTTGCTAAGCTGCTATTAATTTGCTGGTGGTTTCTTGGAGTAAATAGAATTTGGTTCGTCTACGAACGACGGGTGGCGCCATCATGGCCGCTAGTTTGCGAAGCATTCACTCGATCGTCTTCCGTCCTTCTGGGAGGACCTTATGCCGTTTGCTCGCTTCGACGGGGTTTATTGTGTGCGTGCCTTGTCGGTGGCTCGAAGCTGGCCTGTAGGCTGCTTGTTGCTGGTGCTGCTGCGCGCCATGGTGTGATCGTTTGATGGCTCGGTGCTTGTGTCCCACGGTAACCGTTTCGTGAAAGAGTTGGTCAGTGCCAGGACTACGACGTGTCCGAACCGGCTGGCAACCCGTTGTTAACCTGGAAATGTGACGATCGACCCTGAACCGGTAAGCAGCCACCATCCTCGTCTCCACAGACAGCTGAACCCGCCGGTCGTGTTTCCAACCGACGACGACCGTTTCTGTCCGGGTGACGTAGTCGTTTCTCTTCGGATGATCGGTCACGAATCTACCAAACGGAACAAAGATTAGAGAAATAATCGTTGGTGACAGAGACAGTCGTTGCACGTACCGACGTTTCTTTTCTCCTTGGAGAAAGAGAGAGAGAGAGAGCGAGCGAGCGAGACCGTACCGCTCACCCACGATTGTTTTTCACGACGTTGATAGGTTATGATGTCATAATCGTCCCCAAACGAGTCTCTTTGTCCTCGCCACAGTGCTACATCGTTTTACCTCTTAGAATCCCTCGTGTTCTAGAAATCAAGTTGAAATATTCTACGAGGGGATAGGACAAAGGAAACGTTACATTCCTTGGTGCAGCGTGGCAGAAGAGTTCTAGCGAGTCTTCGGTGCAGTTTAGTTTCGAGTACGCACCGAGTTCGTAGCGTAATACATTTTCTGTCGCTAGTGGGAGAACTAACCTAACCTTCCCGATTGGGCGAAAGACACGACGGGGTCGCTATTGGTAGTCCTTTCTATGTACCTGGCAGGCGAAAGAAACCTGCATTCTCGGTGGGGCCGTGCGTCTTCATATTTTTCTCGCTGCATTCTCCAGGAATCTGTTCGTAGAGTTTTGAAATTGATGCGCGAAAAGGCATGCGCCCACGCTGTAACCGCTCGTCGCCGAAAATATCGATGCGGTGACTGCCGAGAAGGACGATTTTCGCGACCGATGAAAGCCCAAGCGAAACGACGATTCTCGATGTCGACTCGAGTCGTTTCCTGTTAGCCGTCGAACGATATGTCGCCACGATCAGACGAGCATCCGCTGTCACGAACGACCAGTGCAAATATCGCCAGTCGATGCTAGCGCGACAAACCATTGGCCAGCCTGCGCGATCATTTTCACCACGGTCTCGTATAAGAAAACACCTTGAGACAACGTTTGATTCATTGTCCCGTGATGCACTCTCCACGCCGGAGGATTCACTGCGGCCAGTATATAGGACACGCGTACTAACTGCATAGGAAACGGTATCGTGCTTCTGACCTGGCAAGGTAAATAACAACAAACTCTATCACCGTATCTGTGCATGCACACGAACCTGGCGTCGTGACATACTATCTTCCGAGCCTGACTTCCGGTTTACCATGTTCGCGCGCCATTTTTCGTATTTCCGATCAAATATTCGTTTTGAATGTCTTTACACAGTGACATTGGACTTACACGCGCTGGGTAAATTCACTTTTTAGTGAAATTGTGCTTGGCGAGGTTGTATGGGATAATTGTGGATGTTGATACGAATATTTCGATACATTTCAATGATCTATTTATTGTGCTCTTGCAATGCGTAGCTTCATGTTCCCATTTAAAACGTTTAGAAGATGGTATATTAATAATAACAGCGCTCAAGATGGCTGACTACTGATCTTAAATGGCTGACTACTAGCACGATTACCCGACTTGTTTATATATCGTCGATTGCTTGAAGCAAAGATCAGACAACTTTCAAAATATCAACTTATCATATTTGTACAATTACGAATAATGCATGAAAAATGATCCCCATCGATGAAATAGTACTTTGTCTCATTCTGATTTTGGAGAAATAATGTTTAAGATCAAGAACCAAAAGAACAGTTTAAAATTAACAATTGTACCCTCCATGGTGCGAATATGCACACAGAATAATCGAATCCGCTAACGAAGCTCCACGTGCAATAAGCAGTTTGCGATTACAGCAATCTCGCTGTTTCATGTGCTTTTTAAAGGGTGATAGCAGTGCTGAGTACGATCAGGTGTTTTCATAGCAATTGAAAAATCCGTTTCATAAGAACGAATGTAGATTCGATAACCCAGGAAAAGAATTTTCATATCTGCTGGGTTCGGAGCATAGTTCGTGAGAAATAAACCGCGTTTATGACGCGTTTCCGGTTATCTTATCACAGGTGTCTAAAGGACATACGATTCGTGTGACGTAGATCGAATGATAAAAACTATTTCGTTCACAATTGCGTGCACTAATGAGTATTGAAATAATCGCGAGGAGGCACGTGATCATTGTTTTTTTTTGTGAATTATGTTGTTATCAACACATTTCTGCTAGTAATAAAATTCGCTTCTGATAACGATGAATTTAACGAATAATTTCCAGGGAAATTGATTATGTCACCTTTCCGAGTGACTCTGTTGACTGAAACGAACATGGCGGACGGAAGAAACTTCTATACAGAATCTTCAGAGCTTTTCGACCTAGAAATAAAATTGAACCGTGTGATTCATGAAATCACTGGTCAGCTCTCTACATTGTGATGGCGATAAAAATACTTGGAACCCATGTCGCTACATGGGTCGCAACAATGTTGGCTTATCAACCACGCAACCAAAATTAATGTCTGCCCGATGACGAGTCACGCCGTTATCGATATCGCGGCGACACACGGCACTGTTTGCGCACGTGACTCTCGGCAGCCTCCATATTCATACTCTGTTTGTCAGTACATGACCTTCAATAAATAAAAAAAATAGTTTTCGGTCAGATTTTGAATAATTTTGTTTCGCTGCAAATGAACGTGCAAACATTACACAGTCTACACCAGTAGCGAAGAACATAAGTCCGGGAATCGTGTGTAGTAATCGAGGGGCTGTAATCGGGTAATGTCGATACGCTGTCCAAAAAATATTGTGCACAGAATGTAGAGAAGGGTCTGTTTGTTAGATTCGGAGCAAGATTGACGCAAGAATGCGCGTTTCCACGAGGATTCGAGCGGATACAGATTTTACATCCCGTTACGAGATCGGATAAGAAGAAGGCAGAACAGAAGGAGGGTGAGCGATACTCAACATTAGCCGACAGATATCTTGTTATCGTACGCAGATATCGCATGCGAACATTCTTTCGCTGCATAACGGCAAATACGACCGCCCCGTGGAAAACTTTCTAATACCCACGTTTTCAGTTGAACCACAGAACGTTGGGAACCATCTCACCTCTGAATATGACTCTTGGGAATTGTAAAAATATTAATAACTATTTTGTAATAATGAGCAATGCATGGTGAATCACGCAGCACCTTGAGCACCACGCTATTCGTCATCTGGAAAAATAAATTAGACTAAGAATGGAATCGAAAGACCGATTGAGGTCAGCTTCATTGGATGGTGGGACAGTTGGGTTGAAGATAACAGCAAAGTGTAATGCTGTTAAATCCGGAGATCTACCCGACAAGAGAATTGCACGAAAAAAATTATGACCCCTACGGTCACCTTTTGTGCGGTTTAATTGGGTTCATCGGATCTCCCTTTCCTTTAAATTGAATTCCTGTCTGGCAGTTGATGTAGCTAGGGATTGATCGCGCGCCGGCACTGCAATATTTTTTTTAGCCGCGGAGAAGATGATATTGGATCGTAAACATAGGGTAAACCGGAATTCGTTGGTTCAGCAACGCCGTTTCGAGCTGTTTCTCTCGATAGTTTTGGATTTATTATTTTTCATTAACGAACCACGCGGGGCGGGCGGGCGGGCGAGAGCGTGCGTCGAGTGAAAAATGGTGAAATTAGAGAGAGGAAGAGAGAGGGAGGGAGCGGGAGAGCGAACGTCGGAGAACGGGATAGAAAATGAAGAAGAGAGGAGCAAGAGAGGGAGAGAGAGGAAAACAAAGCGGTCACAGCCGCCGGGACAACAATGGCGCATCGACCCGCCAAAACTCGCGCCGATGCGCAGAAACCGGAGCTTGCAGTCTCTTCTGCTCTCGAGAAATATTCCAACCATTTCCGCCCGCCGCCTGGTCGACGGTTATTTTATCAACGTAAATGATTCCCCGCTAAAGAAGTTAGATCCAGATAGATCGACATCATTCCTGGAATACTCTTCGCTCTAGAGTCGATTGAAAAGGGAAAAAATGGCGTCTACTCGCTTCATGCGCAAAGGCATGCGCAATGCAGCCTCTGGGAACGACCGACTCTTGACTAACGTGGTAGCTTCTTTCCAGCTTTGCTACTTTCAAACCAAAAAAACTGGATAATTTATTCCGATCATTGGAATTGAAAATCTACAATTATAATTGATCTGGAATTTTTTTACTGTTGAATCGAATCAAAGGGGAAGAAAAGGTGGAAAGTATGTCCACCATTTGACGTGGTGTCGTAACAGTATCCTATAACGATCCTCCTGTTAGCAGGATTACTAGATCGGAGTAGAAAGCAGGGTAAAGACTTCCAGGAAATCAGCCAGGCTGCAAATGCACACTTAAAAATGCGAGTGCTGCCATTTTTGCTACGGAAAGAGGAAAGAAGGTAGCGTCGTGCTCCCTTCAGAGCAGTTATTTCGACGAAGCTGTGGCGAGGCCTGCGGAGTATGACGCGCCATCATGACTAATGCAGCGCGCAAGAAGTCAAAGCGGAGTCTGTCGTCTCGCGATTTTATGATTTGCTTTTATTGCGATCCACCCACGCGGAGGACTTTTTCTGCCGGTGTAACCGAGGGTAAAAATAATCCGACTATCATCGGCCCGCGAGAGGTCCTGCAACATCGAGCCAAATCGGGAGGAGAAAGGAACCGAGCAACTCTGCGGAGCCGAAGGAATCGATTCATTCACGGCGCATCCTTCGCACGGGATCAACTTTTACCGGGTGTCTGCTTCGTCCAGGGACAGCCTTCGCAGGATAATGGAGTATTTTTTTCCCTGGCCTTCGGGATCGATGGACAGAGAGGATCGGATCGAGGGCGATCTACGCCAGCCCGATTTAGCGATTGCTTGCAATTCAATGCGCGGCAGGTTGTTTCCTGGAGGACCGCTTGTCCCGGTTCGTTCCCGTGCACGAAGCAGGACTGAGAAGTACGGTCCAGGATGGATGAAGATCAGGTGCCGTGGTTGCCAGGGCAACCGGCATTGATCCCTCCCCTCTTGTTCTACCGTCCTTTGCGTCTCTCCTCCACCACACATTATTGGTCCTCTCTCTCTCTCTCTCTCTCTCTCTCTCTCTCTCTCTCTCTCTCTGTTTCTGTCAGCGAGGGCACACAGCTGCGAATTGCGAACATGGATACACCGGCAGATCAGCAAGATGCACCAATAGACTGTAACAATGTTTCCTCGGTGTACTTGCGTATCCTCTCCTGAACGTCTTTTGCACCCATTTTCGGAGATTCTTGCGTTCCGATAGATCGAACCCAGTGTTGGAGACTCGTCATTCGATTCCGAGTCGCGATGAAAGGATTCCGGGGGATGCGATGGCGTTGGATGGCCAAGAGGGACGGAGAAAGCGCGCGAAGGTCTTAGAAGGGGGCCGTGGCATTTGGAGGAAGGTGGTTGCCGAGGGACACACCGTGAAATCGAAGACGGGAAAGCGGGTCTCGAGTGAACGCTTGCAACAATTTGGGGGAGGTGGGATAACTCATGACTAGACTGCGAACCTTCGTGCAAGATTGAAATTGTTGGCAACAATTGCGAGAAACAGTGACGTATAGATCTGTGTTTTCTTCTTTAACAATCTCTAAATGTGGCCATATATCCAGACATCGCTGTATAGCATTTCGTCTTGACAACGCTTCGGCGGTTGACTGTGGTACCACTGCAACGACTATAGCGAGATTCCGCGAACGGGCCGGTAAATGGAATAGAAAGTGCAATCGAATAGAAAGAAAATGGATCGCGCGATGCATCTCGGCAGGTCATTGGGAAATAAAGTACCGTTTTACGAGCCAACCTTGAACCGAGCAGAGCGACGATTAAAGGCAGCCCGCGCGCGCAATAAAACTGAACCCGCCGTTTCGCAAATCCGCGCCCTCCCATCCCGCGAACAACCTTCCCGGAATCGCAGATGGACCGGGAGGAGGACTCGTGCCGCCCTTCTTGCCAATGGTAATCTCGTGGTCCATGACCCTAACCTATCCTAATCTGCCCCAACCGCGAGGAGGTTAACCCCTGACCGCGGGGTCAAAACTGGTCGTCGACCGTTTACACCCCGAAGGGAACCTACGAACAAACGATGCCAAACAAACCCGTTTCACTGCTCCGCGAGCCACTCGTTAACGGGAAAATTGAAAGACCTCTGCAGGGACTAAAATTCACTTGCGGCAATGAAGAAGATCTACTTTTTATGTATATTTTCATCCCTTCAATCTCTCAAATAGAATTGTGAAAATAAATCTGAAAAATTCGGTCAATTCTCCGATCGATGGACCAGTCATGTGCTTCGATCTTTGATATTCCTGAAATCTCAAATCACTTTCCACGGTTCAGCAGTAAAATTCGCAGTTCAATGAAGAGCTATGAGTTTCGATGCACCCTCTGTATCGCGTCGCACCCCGTTCGACGCAATTAAATTTATGACCGGTGGAGTAACGGAGGATGAAGTGAACGGAAAGTCGAGAATTCCGAGTCACCGTTCGCTCTTTTTCCCCCCTGTACGTACGCGCGCGTCCGGTGGAGTTTAAATTGAACGGTCGTTAGCGCATTCCACAAGTGGAGATCAATCGTTTGTTCTTTAAATCGATCGGATTTAACAGCACTCGTAGGTCTTTCAAGTGGAGCGTGGAAATCGGAAGAGGGGGAGAAGCGAAGTCTCGGCGGAGATTAACCGCGATCCACGGAAAAAGTTGGGAATTAGGAATGGTCAGGAACATGGGGAGAATCCACCCACACTCTCGCACTTTCCGAGGCTGCTGGTACTGCACACGTGGCGACCGTCTACTCTATGTACATAGTAAGTTGTCGAGGATCTACAAACTGAACAGGGGCGAGAGGATTAGGCTGCTAGATCTATCTAATCTTCCCTAGGGAGCTCCATCCACTAGATTATTTATAATATTCCGATTCCTCTATTATCGTAACCACCCCGGCGTGTTCGGATAAACGAGGTTAGACTGTGACATAGTTTGCAGGTGTTCGGCAAGTTACTGTTCCTGCGCTATGCCATTGGGACGTCTATTGACTCGGTGAGCACTCGGCCCCAACCTGGTCCATCTTGTCTTCCTGGCACCCTTCCACCGGAGGCTCGATCATCGGTTTTCAGTTACTCTGATATAAACACTGGTTAAAGGAGCTGATAAGTCCTCAATCTTTCCAAGTGAGAGGGACACGATTAAAGTTGTTTTCTTCGGCGCGATACCATCTCGAGTGTTAGTCACTTTCAGCGAATTTGATGGTACTCTTCCGGAGAACGGCACTGGACATTCTCGGGACCTTTTAAATGTCATTCCGCGTGTCGCTGAACCTTTCGCCTGTAATTTCTCCTTTTACTTCGTTCCTTCCCGATGTACGGTACAGTTACAGACAGTGAATCATCCCTTAATTAAATTGCGAACTTCGACATCTTTCTGCGATTTTGATTCTTGAATGTTTAAGACGCGACATTTGGGACTAGATAAATAACATACGTATTTACGTCATAAATAACGCAAGCAACGAGTCCGCCGATCCAATGAAACAATAGAAATCTTCGATCGTCAGTTCTGTCAATTACATTAATCGATCATGATCGATCCGACAATCTAGTATCCGCTAGTTCGCGAATACTTCAGAACCCATTCGGCCGTGCATGACTCAGTATTCGCTATCTTATCGACGAGATTACGTTCCCAGAATGCCGGGCACGTCCCGCCTAAGTACACATTAAGGAATTCGTGTACGGAAAAGTCTTCGGCGAATTCGACCGGGTGGAGCGAGGATAGAAATGTCCGGAAGGATACAATGAAGCACAGTCGCTCGTAAGCAGAAACAATAGCCAAAACAAACGACGTTGCAGGAGGCGGACTTAAACCGAAGACGTTCCTGCCCGTTTTCCTCCTTCTCTTCTCGTTGCTACGCTGGTAAGTGTCCTTCGCGTTAAATTCATTGCGTCTCATAACATTCGAATTCATGAAGTGAAACGTGATAACGGATTTCCATATAGACTGGCGTCGAGTGCGAGCATTGTGCCGCGCGAAGGACGCCGGCGAAGCGAAGGGTGGATAGCGGGGATGAATCTATGCGTCTGCATCGACGGAATGTGGCTCGAAAATTATAAGGCTCCCGCGAAAACTGGCCTTCGCTTCTGGGATACTCGCACTGATCCCTAATTTACCGTGGCTAAATACTTGACCCTTCGCCTTGCAATTTCATTTCAACGTTTCGGATTGAAACGCACTCGATTCGACACTCTAAATATCCATAGGTCGACAATATTTTGCATCGCTTTAAACATCAGTGTAAACTGGTTTGATGCAACATGAAAATCAATACGATTCCCAATTCCCGAGAGTGAACACTTCTCGAGCAGTAGAACGCATCCGGGGGTTTCTCGAAATTATTGCAGGACGCATCGAAAATCGATGCGACGAGCTCGCCACGTTCACTAGGAGGAACAGTCTTCCATTTCGTCCCCGTCGCCTCTAAAATTGATGCGGTTTCGACACCGTTCCATCTAACAATGGCCGTTGTGAAACGCTCGCAATGCTCGGCCAGTCAGCTAGCCAGCCAGAGCCAGCCAGCCGGTCGGCCCGAGCAATCTCAGAATGGTTTTGCAACCGTGGCTTGTGCGTTCGTTCTACTTGCACTCTACCTTACCGGTCTAGTCGTCCCGGTAGACTTTCACGTTCGGATTGGTCGCTGATAAAACTCCCAGTTCTTTTTCACGCGAAGGACTCTGCGCATCATCCCTTAGCAGGACCTCGGAGAGATATCCACGCGATTCAATAACTCTTTTCATCCGGCGGGTGTCGTCGTTAATCGAAGATCATTAATCTTCCTCGCGCCTGAGTCACGTTCAGCCGTCTCTGTCGACTCGTGGAAACAAGACCTTGCCCGTTTTTGCGAGGGAATGCAGAAAAAGGTGGTCCCGGGTGGGGGGAGAGGAGCATGGGAAAGTGGAGGGACTTAAGTTCGCGGGAGACGCGCGAAGGACAAGTTATTGCAAGTTCTTTCTCGCGGGGCTAACCTCAACCGCCGAAAGTGGGTCACAGAGGCCTGTTCTCTCTTTGATCGGCGAGCCTCCACTGTTCGACGTTTTCCTCCTTTTTTCCCCCTACTTCTTCTTGCTCTTCTTCTTTCTCTTTTATCCACCCCGGACCTGTCGATGACAAAGCGACACGCAACGCGGCATCGAGAAGTTTAATTGGGTTTTTCTTTCGACACGAATCGTCCATCGGCCAAATGTTGTCTCGCCGAGACGGTGAACTTACCGGCGAATCCACTTGTAGCGTTTTATTGCGAGGAAATTTCTTTCCCAACTCTATCTGCAGTAAATTCGCCGCCATCCCAGACGACCCGGCGCTGAACTTGTCGAGGGGAAATCGCGTTTCATGGGACCCCGTCGCTGGGAAGCCGAATTCCAAGTCTGTGGTCATTCGATTCGATGACTCGCAGAACCGGGATTACACTGCCTCGATTCCTCGGAACAGGAGAACCGTGCACCAACGCCCACGATAGTTGTACAGCACTATGGGCCGCAAGTGTTCACTGTAAACCGTAGAAGTTTATGCGAGTTCCGGATGTCGTAAACAGACTTGGCAAGGTCGACTTCAGATGGACACGCGCTCCGAGAGGATTTCCTGAAATGCAGAAAATACGTGTTTAGACGGCTTGTAACCCTGGGTCAGGAACGATGTACGTACCAAGTATTTCAACGATGTACAAAATGGTAGATAAAAGCAAGGAAAACCTGTCTGATGGAAAATTAGAATATACATGTGGATGTATCTCAGAAGTGTACAAAATGACGATCAACAGCAAGCAACGCAAGAAGATGTCCGACGCTGATACTCGATCACCCAGAAGCTCGCGGCCCGTGGAATCCGCCTTATCCGATACATTAGATATGTAATAGAGCGTGTTAAAGAATCGCATTTGGTTCGGTTCCAATCCGAGTAGCGTGTAGAGAAGACGATATCCCCCGGAAACCTGTGGCTCGTCCGGTCGGTATCTTCCATTCCCGCTCCAAGAATACACGCGGGCGGATTAACCGGTGTGACGGGAACAATGCACCGATTAACCGCGCGACGGTTCCTCCCGTTTGTTTTGGCGGCGAGAGTCCGCGGGGTTTTTGCCCGAAAACGCGTGTGCCCCGCTCGGGAATTACGTCATCCCGACGAAACGTGACGACTGGGTGAACACAACCCCCGCCTCGGATCCTTGATGCATCGTGACACGTACGTTTTACGGTTGCAACACGCTCGCGCAAATTGTGGGTGGACGGGTGCGTGTGTATGCGCAGTAGTGGCTGCTCGCGTGTCGTACGAGAAAAGTTGCACATGCAACCCGCGCGTAAAGCGAGCTCTGACGAGCCACCACGGAATTTTCGCTGGTCGTCATCCGTACGACGTGATCCTACGTCCGAGTGACGTCAGACGAGACGCTATTTCGGTCCATCAGAGAACGATCCTACCGGGCTGGCTGGCGCTGTTCGCTGTTCGGCTCTCCGCGGCTTCCATCGTATCCGCGAGAATCGTCGCGATCGCTCGACGAACCCAGATCGATCGATCGGATACCTTCAGCTGGCTCTAGACGGAATCCGAGCTGCGCTATATTTTTGGCCGGAGTCTATCGGGTGGCCGGCAAAATGATCCTCTGGCCAGGCTACTCTGTCGTGGCTGCCACGAAAAACAAGCAGCCCGGCCAAAGTAATTTGTCTCTTTCTTCGTTCACTCGAATAACTTGACGAACTAATCTGATAACATCGCGTTCGCTGTTATTGAAAACAAAAATGGAGAATGAAAATCTTTGCAGCGAAGGAGATACGGTATCGAGTCGGTCGCCGAGGGCCGCGAGCGTGGGTCTAGGATATTTACCGCGCCTCGCAAGAATTTCATAACATTCCGGGATTATTGTGTCGTTATCCATGAATAAGAGAAGTCAAGAATGCGGGGTAACGAGGAAAGAATTGCCGAGTCCCTTTTGCTGTGGTATCGTCGGCGGCCAGGTCAGTAATAGCCTGATTTAAATAACAATCTAATATCGGAGGAGGGGACTCGGTGTTTTTATTGAATAATAAAACCTGGCTCTCTCGGGTTTCGTGCGGTTCTCTTTCTCTTTCCATCCCTCTCGCTTTTGTTCGATTTAACGTAAGCCTGGCAGACATCGGGAATCTCGCGAGCGGCTTCAACCCTGAAGAAGACCCTCGAGGGACGACGACGTACACAAACTCGGTGACGATCGAGCGGACTCGCAAGATTGTTACTCGCTCCGGCAAGAAACGAGACGATGCATCGCGTGTTCCCGTTCGAAATGGCAATACTTCCGCGCCGGAACGCTTCGATTCCGCTTCGTTCCGGTGCGTGCTCGCGGAACGAATAAATCGCGGGAGAGCAACTTGTCGTCCGGAATATTAGACCCCGGCTGCTGGAATTCGTAGACCCGGATGAAATATTCGGTCCCCGCATAAATTCGCTTTCACGTCGATTCGTTTCCGAGTGCACGGCAAACACAAATGTTACCGATTTTTCCAGGAGCAGCGAGGTCCCATTGCAATATCGTTAATCAATGGTCGACCTCGATATATTGACGTAAAAATTCATTTACAAATCTGAACAAATACGTATACAATTCGTTTGACCATCTTCAAGTAACTCGTGAGGTTCCGAACCTGTCACATATGCGTGACAATGATACGTGATCATTTTCGATTTTCCCCGTTTCTATACATTTGTCCACGTCGTTCGCAAGATGATCGGCAACGTTTGAATGCCGCATCGAGCATTCTGAATAACTCGCAGCGAATACGGTGCAACGAACAAGTACGAGGTGCAGACACTGTTTGCGAAGAAAAAGAGGAAGGCGAGGGACGGTAGCAATCGACGAGGCAAAGAGATGCGCCTGACCTCGCCGGTACAGTCCCGTTAACCAGAAGTTCATTTCCTGGCGTGGCTCTACTCGCGAGGGATGTTGTTCCGTCCTTTTTCCAGGCCTTCTTCCTTCTAAACTTGCGAAATAAATTCCGTTGTGATTCGTCTGTTCTAAATTGCAATTAAATTGGAATCGTCTGTTATCGATAATTCTTCCATTGGTCTCTCTGCATATGCATTGAAGTGAATCTAAACATACTTTTTTCTTTTCCTACTGGAAAACTTCTACGGGCAAAGAAGTACTAACTCTTTATATTCGAGTGACGACTCTGGCCGGCCAGTAAAAATTGCCACGCTATTATTTAAAACAATTGTTACTTTCAATTTGAAATTGATAAAAATCGTTCTCGATATAATTGAAACGAAATGATATAAAATTCGCAATCAACCGAACAAAGTGGTTCGGAAGTTTTTTTCGTGTTGCCCCTTTATCCGCTCGTTCTGGGGGCGAATAATAATCGGAGGGTTCCCTCGCGGGACCGCGATACAGTCTAATAATTAATTTAAATTCATTCAATGTAACAGGTAGATCGGACTCACCTCGACCAACAGGTTATGAATAAATACGCGTAAGGTCTTTTCTATCGCTTCTTCCGGTTGGTCGTGGCATCTCCAGCCCTTGGCCCGCACGCCTACAATCGTCCTGCACGCGCGTGCACTCACGCGTACAGGACTGTACTCGCCCACTCTCTCTTTCTCTCTCTCTCTCTCTCTCTCTCTCTCTCTCTCTCTCTCATCGAGTTCGCACCCACGCACGAGCTGATAGGGTGCATCGGCGGTGGGTCGATGGGTGATTTAGTCAGCTCGCTGTGGCCGCTTTTGGTTGAGCTTTTTGTTATTTCGATTGGTTTATTATTGTGTCTGCTATCGGAACATCGAATTGTCCGTGGCTTTTGAATATACGGCTTTCACATTTTACATGCTTCCAATAACGAGTTATTCCATAGACAGCAGGATTAAATCCTCTGCAATTAAACGTATCACGGGATTTGCAAACTTTCCAGCATTTATATTCTAATAATTTTCATTGGACCAGGAAGATCTTTTTATTTTTGGGTACCAAGGGATGTGGATCAGGTCTGGATTAGAAAATTGAAAATATATGTTAATCCTGCGAACTGCATCGCGGTTAAATCTGAATGAGATGAGGTCCCATGCAACGCGCAATACTCCGATACGCTCTCGCAGAGGGCTGGCGCGACGTGCGCTCTCGCACACAGTGCTGCCTCGAGAAACCTATAGTCTCTCTCGTCTATTGAACCGAGTACAATGAGCGACGACTATGGTCGCTATACCAGGCCAGCAGCGTCGTAGCGCGAGCTTCGTATTTATGCCCGTGTTAACGTTCCACATAATCCGTAGGAGCGTGGCTTTACAGGGAAATATGGACGCGGGTGAATAATTAGAAAACACTTTCGCCCGGGAACTCGACTCGCGACTGGCCATTAACTTGTTATTTACGCCACTCTCAGATAACACGGTCTTGTAACGCTAGTCTTTCGACGTGGTGATCGATTGTGGCATGCATTTTGTCTATTGAAACCGGCGGTGTCTGTATTTCACACAAAACGAAAGGTGGAAAATTGTTTGCATTAATTACCAGACATGGGCTCTTTGCCCTAGAGCGCCCAGCCTCTGGTGCCAATGATGTCAGAGAAGGAGGAGCTTGTTGCTCTCGACGAGAAGACAAATGTCGCTTTCTTAATAAAATATCCCGAGTAGGCGTGGCCGACGGGGCCAGAACAGCCCCACGGAGCAACCGGTGCTTCGTTCGGAGCTCTCTCTCCCTCTTGTCGTTTTCCATTTTTAATTTCCTCAAGTCACCAGCTCGGCAAATTGTGGGCCACTAGGCGGTTCTGTAGCGGAATGCGTGCGCCGATTGTGCGACCACGACGCACGTAATAATGCACGGTGCCCGTTATCTGCCCACACCTCTCCTCACCCCCGTAGCTCTATCCCCATCTGTCTCGTTCGATTCGCAGAGAGAGGACGATATAGCTGTGCTGCTCTGTGACTGCAGCCATCGCATCGGTTCAGCGCGAGAGTTGTACGTAGATACTACGAATTGAATGAACGCGGCAGTAATCCTCGTACAGGATATCCAATCAGCGCACGAGGATACGGCACGAACGACGTTACGTGTATCGATTTGTAATAACATCTTTTCGCTTTCTGGCTACCGATTTTCCCCGAAGTTCCCGGCAATCTGGCGACCCGTTCTTACCCCCCCTAGAAGCTGTAAAGATTGAAAACGTACACGGGTTACGGCCAGGTTCGGATTATTGCAGCGATTTCGCTCCGATTTCCGACCGGCTTTATCGTGTTTGTCGCTTAGTCCTCCCCCCTTCCCCCACATCTTTAGAGTCCGTAAAGTATCGCAGTAAGGACGGAACACTTAGGCGTTGAACGGTTTGTCGTTCTTGTTCCGCGATTATGAAAATTCCGGATGCATTGGACGCAGTGTAAACAAGAGCACAGTAGCGATGGGTTGCACTCATATTGGTTCGGGAACCGGTAATTAAATTCTTGCGGGCAGAGGCTGTAATTTGTTGGATTTCACGTCGTGCGAATACAAGTGAGAATTTCAATGTTTACACAAATGAGATTTACGGAAGAGATTTAACCGAGCACCGAAGAGTCTAGAGACGCGGTTGGCAACAGGGAGTTTCGACTCGGTGGCCTACAATTTCGAATCCCTCCGAGGAAAACAATAATTTCGCGGTGACGAGGGGTGCGAACCACTCATCGGGGTTGGTTCTAGAGCGATCCTAGACCGGGGAGGCTCTCCACGAATAATATAGACACCCTCCGACACCGAGCGGATTCGCCATCAACTTCTGTTCACCCCTGCTCGTCCCACATCGCGAGACAAGCGGCCGATTCTAGCCGGTAAAAGTTCGCGGACGGGTGTCAACGCATTAATCACGATCATTAAAAAATTTCATTCAGAATCCGGAACCGACGTCGACGCTCGTTCGAGCTCCAGCGCAGCTGCGCTGGTTTGTTACGGTGTAGTGCCATGGATGTAGAGAGGAAATACGAAAGAGAGACAGACAGAGAGAGAGAGAGAGAGAGAGAGAGAGAGGAAAGTCCATGGTATGTATGCACATAGACTGCTATAGTGCTACACTGCGGTGGGATCGATTCGGCCGGAGGTGGAACAGCCCCCACCCCCATTTACAAGCCCCAATATACACCCCCGCAGCTCGGCCTCCGTCTCTTTCGCGCCCCCGCAAAATATCCGCGGGTTCGTTCCGTCTACCCGTCTCCCAGCTTCCTCCTCTTTTTCTCCCTTGTCCTTTCGCATCCTCGTGGTCGTGTTGCTTCTTGTTAGATTTTCTACCTACCTGTTCTCCCAACCACCCTCCGGCCCTGCAACGAGAAATTTTTCAGGATCGCGGGGGGACGAATGCTCCGCGTGGCAACGATGACGTGACGCATTGGTTTCATTATCGGGAATATTTTCCGGCTGTGCATTTCCAACGAATTTGCCTCGCGTGTCCCACCAATCGCAGGTTAGCGTGCTATTTCATTAACCATTCAATGACCAGGGGTACGTGTGCAGTTTCTCAGCACCACCGTCACTCGTTCGCTGCGTCCTCAATCTCATTGTTGACGCGAAACCATCGAGTATAATGGAACAAATATAAACGCGATAAGTTTGTTTCCGTTTTGTGCAGAAGGGTTCAGTTTCGGAGACTGGTAAATATTGTATCGGGATGGGAGAATGGTTCCGGAGGGCTGCCGAAGTCCTGCGGTGGATGTAGACGCCGCACGATGATTATAGTGACGGCGGCCGGGCGCGCCGAGTTCTTTTGTCGTTCGCCATCCTATGTACTCTCTGCAGCGGATGTATTACTCGTTCCTTAGGTATGGCGACGATCGATACGCTTTGCCGATGAAAATTATGTATAACAAGAGAGCTGAGACGGAGGACGCGTTCGCCTCCACTCTGTTGCCATTCCTGTAAACTTGCTTAAGTCACCGCGGAAGTAATACAGCTCTCGCGAAAATCTTTCTACAAAATATTGAACCATTACTTACATCTGCTTAGTATAACATTGTCGATGACACATGCGCGAAGCACAGAAAAATGAAATACACGTTATCTTCAATCGAAAACCTTAATCGATTTCAAATCAAGAGAATGTCGCTCGAGGATTGGAGTCTACCTAAACCGTAACGACGCGATGCGCATGAGCCAGAGGTCACGTGATCGATCGGGGCGGATCATCCTCCCCTCCGCGCTACCAATCGTGGGCGTCAATCCCACTGGCTCCACCTACCAGCTACGATTGCGGTCAATCACACCGTAAAATACACGACAGAAAATTGTTGTTACCGCGCCGGTACGAACTCCAGGTAATTTTGAATCGAAATAAAAATCGTGTTGCTTCCGGACCTTCTTGGAACGATGAATTTTTGATGCGTGGAAGGTTCGCGACATGATTCGCAACCGTCGTCAGTTTGACGCGCAGGAACAGGTCGCGGCGACAATGCCGAACGAAACCAGTGTACACAAGCCCCGGGTACGGTGAACAATGTGTCCGGCATTGTGGACGCTAAATCAGAATTCTACTACACGCTGTATTATTATACAAAGCGGCTAATGAATGGCCCGGACCCGTCGCGCGACACGCGTTCGCCATTGGTTAGCTGCTCGCGCGAGTAATTGGCGGAATTGGCATCGAACCGGGGTGTCGATAGAGTCGAACAGAGAAATTAGAAAATCGATCGGCTGATTCAGTTACCTGGCGCGCGGCTTAATCACGACAGATCGCCGCGTTGATTGATATGCTTGGTTTTCAGCCGATTGTACTCGGTACACCAATATTCATAAGGTAAATCTATAATCTGTCCCGGCTGCGTACATCCTACATCCATTTAAACCTGCAAAATCGAAGCACTTTTATGTGGTGCACTTTCTGTACGGTTGTAATTTAAGCACTTAGAAATATGAACGACGAGGGCGGTGATCGTGTGGAGGACGCCCCCGGCGAGTCGCGTGGCCTAGTGGGTCACGGCGCTGCGCTATTGGTCCCAGTATTTTTTCTCGCGCCAGCTAACAGACCCAATAATAAATATTTTTTGGTCCCTCGTCAACAGCCTGCTAAACCCAACAGATTTTCGACGTCGATTCGAAGGGGGCTTGGGAATATTTTAACAGAATTTATAACAGAATTTATCAACCGTCTGGCAGCACAACTTTTCGATGCCGATTCAAAGGGGAATTCAGACACCGTTGGAACTTCGCGCACGTTCGTCGGCGTGCAGTGTCTGCAGCGAAGCGTAAGCGTTTCTTTGTGCCGTTTGAAGATCTACGGTACGTTCCGCGGTTAACTGGAACGAACGAACCGTAACAGCGAAAGAAGCGTGGCCCCAGGATCATTAAAAATAGCGGGTCTGAAAATAATTGTTACGAGGTGTCGAGCTATTCCGTTCCGTAATGGCCTATAAAAATCCGGTTAATTTCGCCGGTGTATGAATGCGGGCCGCGCCGCACCGCACCGATTCGAGATTTTTTCGTATTAATGGCCCCGGGGAAGTGTTTACGACGACCAACGCCGCGCGCGCGCGACTCTGTATAGGACCGGGAGAGGGTGTGGGTGGTACATTCCACAGCTTCCAGGGAGGCCACTGAGCGCAGGAGGCTGCATTATATTCCGCTCCCTCGGTCTTATTATGCCGGAGCGACCTACACCACCGTCCCCGAAGTGTGTTCGGTCCCGCACACGGGGTAACAACCCTGTTCACGCACGAGAACCGCACGCGACACGACACTGACGTCCCTGCGTCCCTGTGAACACGCGTTTACTTGTACGGATACGCTTTGCTGTACGCTGCTTCGCGATATACAGGGTGTCCCAAAAACCTGCGGACGCTGCCATTGAATACAGACAACGTTTCTCATTTCAACCCCTAAGAGTCACTCTAGACGCGTTTACTCGGATTTTCAATTCTTCGGAATTTATTCTGAAGGAACTAATGAAACTAGGAAGCTGGAATTTTCTACATATATTTATGCATGTTTGAAGCAACGGCACAAATTTTTGTCAGACATTTTTTTGAAAATTGTGGGAGATGTTAATTATTTAGTGGAAAGTATGCCGATCGTGTCGTGAGAGTAAAATTATATTTATAGTAAATGGAAGTAGTTGTTCCACTTCTCTCTCTCTCTCTCTCTCTCTCTCTCTCTCTCTCTCTCTCTCTCTCTCTGTCTCGGGGATTAAGTAGACCGCTCATCTTGATCAAGAATAGAATTCTCTTGGTAACTTGGAAGGCTCAAAGAAATTTATTTCTTCTGTCAGTACTTTTATGGTTCGCTTCTTATTGTTGGAAGGAGAGGCCTGAGGTACAGTGGTGGTTACAATAACTGTCCCCATCACTCTCGTTACTTACGTGTTATAAGCCTGGAGTTACTGGAGGGGGGCAGACAACTTTTATGGCGATCGATGCGCGTTAGATCTCTTTTTTCTTTTAAAAAAAATGGGCTACAATCCAGTAATACCGTAGCGGATAAAATACACTGTTTCATTCACACCATATACATTTACGTACACGAAATATACATTGGATGTGCTATATAAAATCATTTAAAAAAAGTTCAAAATACAAACTCCAGAACAACAAGCCAAGGCCGGAGGCTTCATAACATCCTGTCAGCAGGCTGAACATAGTCGACCTCGTAACTTACCAAATAACCTCGAACAATTTCGATCAATCACTCGTCACACACATTCCCCCGACCAGTAGGACTCACCAAAAAATACAAGAAATCAATTTCCCGTCCTCGAAAACCGTAATAAGCTTTTAATGTACCCAGACTAGAGTTCTCGTCATTGTAACAGGAAAGCTTCCACGCCATATATTGGTTCGTCGCGAATAGTGGGGGAAACGAGTACTCGAGGCGTACTAGAAATAAGCAACCAGTCTTTCCAATACCACAAATCTCTGAAACTCAAAGAATCCGCTTAAAATCGGTCCACGCACGGTTTCCCGTAATTTCCAAGTAAGTAGTATAGCCGTTCAAAGTCAGACCGCGGGTTCGCGAATCTCTTCGTAGTTTCAGGAGGTTTCGGAAACACGGTCGGCGGGTTTGATTGGTAACGAGCGGGCAGCAATTAGCGATTGGTCGTCGGGCAGAAAGGCCAAACGTTCGTGGAGCGTGTCGCTTGTCGCGTTTCAGTAGTACAACACGATAAATAGGTTGACGCGTGGAGGCCTGCTCCAATATTGATCCCGGGAAAAATCTGGCGTGATCGAAGCCGATGAACGGATAGGCGAGCGATAATATTTGGACGGATTTGGCGGGCGATTTCCACGGGAAATCGGCGAGCGTTCGGTGTTGTACAGAGATCAGAAGTTGCTGAGGATTTGCAACTGAATACGGGCGAAGGAATCGGCTGCTAGCTCCATCTGATAGATTATTTATACGAGGTGTGCTTCCTTTCGTATAATTTTTGGGTACAATTAACGATTTACCTACCGGAAGCCTATTAATAGGATTTACAATAATTGTGCTGTACCAAAAGAAACCATAGAAATTTTCTTTTACATTGTAATCTTAAATGAAACTATTCGATGACGTTATCGAGGGTGACTTGTTACTTCACAATGAAAATTGCTGTTGCTGTTGAAGGTTTCATTAAAAAGTGTTTAGCCACGTGCCATAGATTTTTCAAAATTGTGCAATAATCACCGGTCGGTAATGTGTTAAAAAATTTTTCTAGCTGTATTTTGCTCTCGATTCTTAACACTTAGCCGACCGATCGGGGAGATCTCCCCATTTTGAAGTAAGTCTGTGTCCGACCGATCGGGGAGATTTCCCATTTTGACTTTAGCAACGCGTTTCTCGTTTTCTGTCATTGTTAACTACCTCGACCTGGAGTTTTTCGCTATTGCTGACGGACTGCTGCTGCTGAGCACAACATATAATAAAATCAACTAATTCTGACGTTAGTCAAAACGTATAACACAAGCGCGGTGGAAACCGAACAGTTCTCTGTAGCGCATACGGTCGGCTAAGTGTTAATAGACGCTTCACTTCAAATTTTAGGACAGAAAGTTGTTTTCCCTCGAAGAAGTGGCAGAAATTTTTTTTTCGAAGGAGCCATATGTCGGGAATCGTACGTTACCGCAGGGTCGAGCGGACTGAGCAGTTAGCTCTGTCTGAATGTACAGATCGTTCGTAATAATACGGTGTAAACCACCGTCTAGGAGATTGTTTACAATAAGAGATTAACGCAGTTTGTAGATGATCGGAAGCTTACGATCATCGCACGATACCCGTGCATCCTCCATTCTCGGCCTTGTCCTGGCGTCGCAGTAGACCACTATAGCCCGGGTCTGGTCGCGCTATAGTGGGCCGTGCTCACTATAGTGATGCGCCATGGTGGGCTGCGCAGAGAGGATATGAGAAAGCGGTGCCAGGAAAGCTGTGTGTGGACGAGGAGAGCAGTCGGTGTGGATAGAGCGAACTGTAGAGCCAAAAGAGTAGGATAGAAACAGGGAGACGAGCGTGGGTGGAAGGGAGACGGCGAGACGGCACTAACTGGAAGATTGAGTGAGAGGCACGGGGTAGGAGGATTTGTATAAGTAGTGGGCGAGAGAGGCGCATGTACAGAACACGGGGGGACGGGTCCGACAGAGAGGAAACGAGAAATACTTCTGATGAGAATGGGCTAGCTCGGCGCAGAGAGAGAGACGCAGGTTAGGGCACGACGCGCGCCGGACGGAGAGGGCGTGTGCTCGTGCAACGTTCAAAGTTACCGTCTGGTTGTGTGGGTGAAAGAGCTAGAAGAGAAACCGAGGGAAAGAGAGTGAGTGAGTGAGAGAGAGAGAGAGAGAGCACATCGGACCTTTCCCAGAAAGCAGAAAGCACGACGGAGCAATATCGCAGCGTCTGCCGGTGTTGTAAAACTGCTTTGATCTCGTCACTCGCTCGCTCTTGCGATCCCTCCATAGCGTCCTCTCGCTCGCACCAACTCGTCCGAGAGTTTAGAAAAGCCGTACCCGGGGCCAAGCAACGGGTTCCGCTTCTTTTTCATGAAAATTCGTTTCAAGGCCCGATCAAACTGTCTCTTTTGAATATCTTCGCTCGAATCGCCCGCCTCGGTGATTTTGCACGAACGGCGTCGGACGCGCGCCCGCGCATCGACGAGTCTGTTTTTCGTTTTCGAGGAAAATTAAAACTGTCGACGGCAATCCTGGAATTTGTATTTCCCCGTTAGCGAACGCGATTCGCGGTCTCGCTTTTCCGAGAAAATCGAACGAGAGAGCTCCGAGCTAAACGCGTCTGCTTCGGAAACGTGGCTGGCTCGCGCGTCTGTGCATGACTGGCTGTTTCTACTTGCAAGGAGCATTCGTAACAACGCGCTGTCGCACACTTCCCTCATCGATTTCACTCTTATCTGAATGAGCGAAAACAAACAATGGCGCAATAATAACTCTCGCAATCGTTATTACCGGATCACGGGATTTGATTCGTTTATTGCAAGCGTTCACGGCGAGTGTGTTTGCAATGATCAAGTGGACTTTCGTTTTGTTTTTAAGAGGAAACTTCCAGTTAACGAAAGACGTTAAACTCTGGTCTTCCGGAGGTTCGAATGACTTCGCCACGATTTTACAAATGTTGTAGCGTCGATTTGCATAAAACCCAACTGGGTTTTTGTTTGCACAGCTAATGGCTTCGGGTCATAAATAACCCATAAAAATGCAAATCCGCGCGAAGGTTCGCAGTTAATTTTAATTATACAGTAGATTTTTTTTCCAAAAAAATGTTATTCGACACTGTCGATCTGTTTCCGCGCGAGAAACATGTTACCATCGTTACGTACGATATAGCAGCTGTTTAATAATCGCAAACAATGTATATTTTTTCTTTGACGGACAAATTGGAGATAATTGACAGATCCTGATGTCGTTGGAATTTCGCTGGAATTTCGAGCTCCGGTGCACGCGAAAGTTAACGGTGTACGTGGAATTATTTAATCGTCGGAGAGTAAATCGCAACGAAGCCGACGCGCGACGGTACGGGGGGCAAATGTAAATTGGGTCTTCGCTGGAAAGCGGTACAATCACCGTCGTCGCGTTCTCCTGCGCTCTAGCGTGCAGACACACCTGTTCGTACAAGAGCTACGGCTGGTTGCGAGAAGTGACGTATGCTTGTACGTACGAGCCGGGTAAACATCGCAAAATTTCGCGATGTAGCTCAAGAACGCGACCTTGATACCCGATCGAAACGTCGACACGCGGGAAGAAATCGAACGTGGGCCAACTTCGACACGACGACGGCGACGCCGTCGCCCGATTATGCATGTGCAATTACGCAACCGAGTTTTCGACTTCTTACCTGGAATACATTTCAATATTTTAAACCCGATCGGAGCAAAACGCCGCTATCTCGCGCGTGTTCCTTCTCGGATCGATGGCTGCGAGCGTGCAGCATCGAGCATCGTCTACGATGTTGCTTCAATCCAATCTGTTCTCGGCAACCAAGCGAAAATACTTGATTTTTATTCGATAAAAAGATAGGTTGGTTTTGATTTCGGATAAATTTAATTAATCCACGAGTATCATTCCTGTTTCATAAAGAGGAGCTCGAATGGAGGACATGGCTAGGGAAGAGGGCTTTGCAGATCGAAACTCTCCTCCATTTCCTCCCGTTGCTCCCGCTATTCCAAATATTTGTCGCGCAGCGGAGAAACATTGTACAATGTTCACCAATTAAATACCAAATTGATGGCCAATCGATATTCTACAGATTTGTAAAATGTAAATTTACATGCTCTCCCCGGATTGTTCGTATCTCGCCTTTAATATTCTTGCTGTCGTTAATGATCATTGTCTCGCGACTCGAGGCAGGAAAATATTTTCCTTCCGGTCGGAGGGTGAGAACGTCGAACGAATACTCGCCGCTTCAACGTCGCCTTTTAACTATTAATCAGAAGAGACTTCCGTTCCTTACAATTGACTCGCGCAATTTTTTTTCTTTATAAATGAACACAGATATCGCCGAGATCATGACGGACCATTAAAATCCAGCCAGAGATGTAGAAGAGAGCATGGTACCATCAAAATGAGATGATTCTACCCGAAAAGCCTTCAAAAAATGTAGAACAGAACTTTCTCGTCCAGGATACCGCGGGAATCCAATTAAAAAGTGTCAAGTACACTTGCACTCGGAGAAATCCCGACGGAACCTGTTCGAGCCGGACTTTTTCGTGAATCGGCCTCCAGACAACAAAGTTCCACAGTTATTTTCGCGGGCTGCAGCGTCGATGATACCACCTGTGTTTAATCAGGAGTTAGCCGGGCGCACGTGCGCTCGATAAACATTCTCGAGCCTGATTCCCTCGAAGGCGAGGCGTCGCGCGGAAAAATTCTACTTTACGTGTTCTGCTCGTAAGAAATAATTACTTTGCGAACAACTTAATATAATTAACAGAGACACGAGTTTCGTCTAGCCTTTTGCGATCTCTGGCCCACTGTGCGGCGTTTTGATACGCTGTCGCGAACGCTGGCATTGCTTTCGCGGAATGAAACGCGGAAAAAAAGCGAGGGAAGGAAGGAAGGAAAGAAAAGACCGTGGAACGGTGAAGGAAGACGCGCAGGGATGCCGGTGTGCTCTCTGTACGCCTTCTACTTTCGCAGCGTAGCGACAATTACGGCGGTCGCGCAGCCGGGCGCAAGCGCCGCGCTCTCTCGTTCGTTGAACCGTTCGTGAGAGAGACGCGTGTGTGCGTGTGACAAAGAGAAAGAAAAATATAAATGGGAGAAACGAGGAGAGAGAAAGAAGGAATGGTGGGAGAGGAGGCTCGTAGACAATACCGCGTCAATTCTACGAGCGCCGCCACCGATGCGGGACTTTCCAATTTTCGAATGTATTACGTCTGACTAAGAACACGGAAAATCTCGTTCGAGAAACTACTCCATGATTAGTTAACTCTAATAGTCGGGGAAGCTGTTCGGAAGCTTGAATTCTACTTTGTACCGCTCGAACGAGTAGAATTAAGACAAACGCTGTTTGGAGACTGGCTTTAGGTACTATAGTTTCGGAATTATGGAAGATTGAAAGCAACATGACCGACTCGGTCTTCTGCGCTAAATCCATTCGATTTTTATGTCCGGACCGATTAGAATCTGCTGCGCGCGTTACGTGAAACGACGAAAGGTGTTCATGCAAAAATAGGTTGGACATGATTCGAACGACCTGTTTTCCTAGATCGCCGCCATGTTGGATCGAGCCACCGAGCGGCACTTTCTTCGATTCTTTCCTGCGTAGAAGCTATCGTGCTCGCCGCTCACGTTCGGGTACAATGCTTCGCATTTGTTTGCACGTTAAAAATTCATCTTCACTCCCGTAGCGTAATCGGGGCGACCTCGTAAGGAATGTGTATCTGTAGTACGTAAGCTGTTAAATAAATTCCCAGGCAAGCAAGTTTATACATTGCAGTGCAAACTCCTCCGATCATTTTATTTTTTCCGTCTTCAATTGCACGCTTAAAATCTTAGTCAATTTTTACTAAGATAGATGTTTACCACCGGTTGATCGTGATCCGTTAGGGGTTGAAAGAGCGATCGTTACGGGGTATGGCAATTTTCCGGTGTTTCGAATAAATAGCAACCGCATTCGAGTATTAAATTATTCGTGTAAAAAATTGGTTACGGCAAATGAGAAGAAATTGGGACCATCGGCGATCGCCGATGCAAATCCGCCGCGAAAGTCGCATGCAAGGGTAATGATAAGAGTGATACAGTCGATCGGTGCGTAGTCGCTTACATAACGTCGGAAACCTGTTTCGAACACGCCGCGAACGTATCGTCGGTATCGCAGTGGTGGTCACGAGCCATTCGGGACCGGCGTCATTGTTTATTCCCATATTTTCCGGGTGTCGGAGACGTCGTTGTTATCGTGGAGCACGTCGGTCGAGTTTATCGTCTTCCTCCTCCGAGGCCGGTCAATCGTTCGGATCGATAATGTACACGGTTCTCCGCGTTTACCAACGATCTCCCGTTTCCGGTCTGGATGTAAGGAGCTTCGGAGGCTTTGCACAGGCCCCCAGGATCCTCGAAATTCAACGCGACGCTGCTACAACGATCGCTGACACTCGCCTGTCAACCGATGTTGCTCCGATAATCGTCGATAAGTGTAACGAGGTTAATTTAAATAATCGAACGGCTGGCCGAGTCGAGTCGCAAGCGCGTTTCTAATAACTGAGCAGCGGATCGTGAGTTCACAGTAAATTCTACAGACTAGACTGCAGGATAAGCTTCTACTTCATTTGTGTTTGCATCGGTTAATCCTCGAAACCGTGAGTTTGGGATGCACAAGTCCGTTAATCAGACTGCTTCGCACTTGAGATGCATTCTATTTGGAACGAAAGGGATTATTGAGTTTTGGGGTTCGATGTCTTCCCAGAAGTATTTTGATTGCGGTAATCAAAGTTGCCGCCGTATCCCGACGGAAATACTTAGCGACCCCGACGAGCTCCAAGATTTTCGGCGACTTTGCACGGGATCGATATTAATTATGCTACGAGAAGAACGGATATCGTGTCTGGGCTGCTCGAGCCTCTCCGCGTTGCAACAGGGAGTTTCTCTTTTTATCTTCAGTCAATGTTGCGGCATACGAACAGCGACGGGTTTGAGTCGCGTCCGATCGTGCGGCGGGAGTATTGATTTGTTTCGGATACTCTTTACGGTTTCCCTTGCTTCGAATTACCGTGTTGCACAAAAGAGGCATAAGTCTACGAAACGCTGTGTGCCTTGAAAAGCCAATTGAGTACTTTGGACATATTCAGCCATCGCTACTTGCGACTCTACTTTTTTGTACCGTCTTACAAAGACCATTATCGGTCTGCCAGTTAGAGATTTTGGAGGAGGGTGCCGGTGAGGAGGGTCGAGGAAGTGGGGAAAAAAGTTTTACGGCTTCGAGGATCTCCGAGGGCCACCGGGCTGATCCCCCAAAAACGTGAAAGAAAGCTATCCATAATAAGCTTAGACGTTTCCATCATACCGAGACATACAGAGCAGATTCTGATTAACCTATCCAAGATGAACACTCAAAATTTCGATCGTTCCTCTTGATCCACTTGCTGCCTGCACTTGCTCGGCGCTCATTCGGCGGAGTATCGATAAAAATCGTGTCCCGCTGGAAAGTTAAGAACACCTTCCGTTAATTTTCCACTCTCCCGATTGCGTAGGCGTAGCCCGGTGGCCGATGGATTGGCAAGTAGCTCCGTTGTGCGCGGGTGAAATAGAATTACCGTAGAAAGGCCGCAGAATTTCGCCGGACGCGTAATCGATGTTCCAACCGGCGGTTGCCGGTCTGCTCCGATCGCTTGGCCCTTTGTGCCTCGCTAAATGCTCGCAGATCGTCGCTCTCGGTCGCGGGACGGCCGTTTCCGAAAAAGCTCGAAAACATGGTTCGGGATCGATCGCCGCGGCGCGGCGTCGTCGTCGTCGTCGTTGTCGTCGTCGGCGTCATCGTCGAAGCTCGGTTTCGATCGGCCAGATGAGAACCACGGTGTGCGCCTACGTTTCGTAGCCCCCCGTACACTGTATTACACATTCACGAGCGTCCCGTTGGTGGGGGGGAACGACGCACACTGGCGCGCCGTAGAAGTGCGCCGGTATAGAGAGTATAGATAGAGGGTACAGCGTACCCTTCACTAGCGCGGAGGAGAGCAAGCCGAGGGTAGCCGAGGCGGACCGAGCGGAATCGTCATCGACGCGGCGTACAGGCAGCACCGCTCACTCTGCTCCGAGCTGTCGAACGCGACGCACGCGCCTCTCCGGATTCGATCCGATTCGATTCGATTCGCTTCTCCTTCTCTCAGCGAGTATTGTACGCTGCTGCTCTCTCCGCTCGGAAGGGAGCTTCTATCGTTCATCAACTTCTTCTTTTTTTCAACCCTCGCTTTCTCGTCGTCGAACGGGTCTCGGATCACCCGGCTGTTCAGTTCACCTCGTGTACGTCCACGCAAAGCTTGCCCCCGAATCGACGACACGCCGTTCTATCTCCACGCTAGTTCGCTTCTGGCTTCTTCCGCTTCTGCACGCTCTCTAAGCCGTGCTTTCCTCGCTGGCACGTTCCGCACTTAATCGCTCCTCTTCTGTGCCGAGGAGCAGCAGTTCCAGCGATCGCTCTTCTTCTTCTTCTTGTTCTTCAGCTATCTCGTACGATAGCTACCGTAGCACCCTCTTCTTGTGGGGGGCAACGCGACCATCCTCCTCGGCTACGTCGTGACCGCTCTCCGCCCGAGCGACCACCACCGCTAAATCCGACCACCTCGAATCTTCTCGTTCTCGCCGATCGGTTTCGGGATACGTCGGTTCCGCGAACCGGACCCCATCTGGCCCCGGGCATTGTTGTATGCTGTGCGACGCGGGGCCCGTTCGTTCGCGACCGATGGAGGCCGACGATCGACGCGGTTCTCTCAGGGACGGACGCGTCCGTGGCCAGAATGGAGGCAGCTGGAGTTGCGAGACGACCTAAACGGTTCGAGGATATCGGGAGAGCCTGGTCGAGGTCGGGCCACCTCGTGTTCGTGGGAGTAGTGGTGCGGCAAGGGGGCAGAAATCGTGGGGGCACACGCTACTCGGATGCTGGGAAGAAACTCGGACGGAAAGTAGGAGGAATCGCAGAGGGAGAGACGCGCGTAAGAGTAGAGCGCGAGATAGGGCACGAAAGGGATAGGGGAGACGGAGGAGATATGAAGACGCGAACCCTTTTACACCTGGCTTATCGCCGAGTTCTCTGGGGTATATAAAGGGTACAAGGTGCGCATGGTAACCGAAGGCAGACAGAAACCTCTCTCTCTCACTCTCTCTCTCGCTCTCTCCCTCTCTCCCTCCTCTTCCACCCCCGCTGCTTGTACCCTCTCCCCCGCACACCCTCCTCGCCTCTCCGCCAGCTTTGAATCAATAATCTCCGGCCAGGATTATATGCGGACCCCTTTTTATTTCGGTCGACGCGATAGGAAAGATAGCAACCAATATACAAGCCGAGAAAGCAACCAATTCATACGTTTTTAGCCACCTGGTCACGGACCAGAGACGAGAGTCCAGAGTCCCTCTCTTGGGAACACAAACCGATCTCCCGAATTGACGGCGTTCGACGGTGTCTCTCGCCGCTCGCCGGCGCGCGGTATCAGCGCGCGGATTATTGATCCCTCCATCCTTTTCACCGTTCTTTGGTTATGATATTTCGAGAAAACGAAGCGATGCGGGCCACGCGATCACCACGAGGCATAGAGGTGAAAAAGAGATACGCTATTGTCCCGGGGACACGCGCGTTTTCGCCGTGAAACTTTGCTATTCCTCGATCCCCACATTCCCTGTACGCGATCGCAAGGTCTACCGGTCGATCGGTGTCTAACGGACATTCTCTGTTGTGTGATCGCAGATCAGGTCATCTAGATGGAATCGCCTTCGGTCCAGGAGCGTCCTGTCGAAGCCCAAGAGGATTCCAGCCCGATAAGGTCATCGGGACCGGTCGCCGAGTCCACGGAGCCCGTCGATGACGTCGGCCCGACGACCGATCCCAAGGACCATCCTCGAGGATCGTCCAGCGGCGACGATGATGTCGACAGTGCTGTGATATGTCCCGCGTCCGAGAACGTTACACCGAACGTCGAGGTGAACCCTGAGACCATGGGTCTGAAGTTGGGCAAGTGCAACTCGATGCCAAAGGTCGACGACAATGGGGTCGAAACAACGACGATAAACGAGCCGATCGTGCTGCGGAATTGTGTCGACGCGGACACACCGTTGAAGTGCCCGGACCAAGAAGAGGATCGCGTGATCAGCAGTGGGGCCAGCGTGCTGATGGGCTCGCCAGTGTCCAGAAAGAGGCCAGCCAGCGACTTCCTGCCGATCAACGCCGAGATCAAGCGGATTGGCGTGGAAATCCCGGAGAACGAGAGGAACAACCAAGTGAGGAGCGACGTGCGAAGGATCTCGCCGGTGCTAGTGAGCCTGCGGGAGCGCACCCTGGGCGAGATATCCCTCTCCTCGGACTCCTGTCTGTTCGACGACGACGTGAACGCTCGGTGTCACTCGCGGAACGGCAGGTTGCTAGACAATTCGCTGTCCACCAGTTGTAGATTGAGTTTGAACAATTCCGTTGAACACGAAGCCGAGATCATCGAAGTGTCCACGCCGATTCAGAAACGCGTGAACGGCAAGGACGAGGTGGACTGTTGCCGAAAATTAGAGTTCTCCGACGCGTTCATCGACGAGGACTCTTGTTGCTCGCTGCCCAGCGAGAGTCCCGAGAGGGATTACCGCCCGTGCCAGGAGAAACAGTGCGAGAAGCCGATCGAGACGTTTCCTTGCAAGACCAACGGTGCCGAATATGCTCCCAGCAGCGCGAATCAGATGGGGGAGGAGGAACCCTATCTGGTTGTTATGCTGAAGCGGATCGACTGCTCGAATATCGTGATGCCGGACAAGTCCGACAAGAAGAGGTTGAACAATAAAGAGAGCAGCGACGAAGACGCCGTGCAGAACGCAGAAACGGAATCGGAAGACGCGTCGCAGAAGTCGAGTTACGTTCAAAGGTGCACCCCTGAGAAGAAGATCGTCCAGAAGACCAAGCACGAGTCGGCGAATAAGCAGCAAGGATCGCCCATGATGACCAGATCGAAAACGCCGCCCATTGACTTACAAACGCCGAGTTTGAGCGACATCAAGCTGTGCACAGTGCTTTTGGAGAGGATGACCTCGTCGCCCAAGGAGCCGATGCCGGAAAAATCGACCAATGTTGAACCGACGCCCGGATGCGCGAAGAAGAACGTGGACCAGGCCAAGGAAGTCGCGTCACCCGCGTCGATAACCACCGCGGCGAGTCTCCAAGCGTTGAGCGAACGAAACTCGTCCGTGGCGAGACCCAACTCGCCTGAAGAACCTCTGGAAGCTTCAACCGATGCAGCGGAAGCTGTCGATACCGAGACAGAGACTGAAACCGGCTCCGACAGCTCCGAAATGCCCTCCATGACGAACGTGCGTCTTCGTGCATGCGACGACGACGCCGTTTCCGACCAAGTGTCTTGCCCCGAGAGCGAGTCCATGTGTTGCGTCGATATCAACCCTGAAATCATCACCAGGCTCGAGGCGGAGAGACCAGACGCTTTCACCGAAGACTCCGCCGAGAGTTTGGCGCTTGCCACAGGTACTAGGGACGAAGTTAGGTCCGATGGCAGCGATTCCGGACTGGGGAGCGAGATTCCTGGGGATCCTGGACCTGCGCCGGCACCTGAAAGCGATTCCGAGACCTCGTTCTTGGATAGGATACCTGACGATATTCTGTCCGATAAGGAGAAGGGTGAGCATACTTATCAAATTGATAGTTTCCGTATCGATGAACGTTTAAGAGATCCTGGCAAACAGACTGTGGATTTTACGCATTTATGGTAAAAATGAGTAAGCGCAATTTAGCACTGGTCAGATTAAAAGAATTTAAAGGCATCGATCGCGCGTTTGATCCGATTAAAGGTACAACGAGCTACAAGTGAAAATTGAATTTGTGTCGCGGTGTAATTTTAGTTGGGACGAGTAGTTTAAAAATACTGGTGGTATCGGAGCTCCGGGCGATTGATACCGCCGGCAGAATGTCAAGTTCAATATTGTATTTCTTCGTTCGGGCTGAATAATTTTCAGTGCGCCGAGCGTACGCACGAACGAAAGGTATTGTTAGAATATGATAGTCACAACAGGTATTATCTTTCAGCCGTGAATCAACTGGACGGTTTCGTCCCCAACGTAGCCGTGCCAGGGACGCCGCAGGCGCCGTTGACGACGTTCCCCAGTCCACCGAAGAGCAACCTAAAAAGAAGATTGACGGACTGCATGGAAGGGGCTCCCAACCCGAAGAGGAGCAACACAGATGAGTCCATGAAAAAGAAACGCAATATTCAGTTCGACGCGGTGACCGTCTACTACTTTCCCAGGGCACAGGGATTCACCTGTGTGCCTTCTCAGGTGAGACAAACCCCCTAAACTCCTATTCGTAAGCACCAAATCTTTCTCAACTCTAGCATTGTGCGTAGAATCGCCGAACAGCGCGTCCCAGGCAAATGATAACAGACGTAGGAGGTTGTAACGATAATAACACGCGAAAGTACGTATTAATAGAAATTGGTGCATTACCCACAGGGCGGCAGCACACTTGGTATGAGCGCGACGCACACTCACGCCGAGAGGTTCTCGTTGTCTGAGCATGCTGCTGAGCAGCGGCGGATTCATCGTGCGAGGTTGGCCCAGCTGCGTTCCGAGCGAGCTGCGAATTGCGTTGCTGAAGCGGCATCCAGCTCCGAGGACCCCAGCGACGACACCGACGAGGAGCAGAGCGACAACGAGGAGCTCGACATTGACAGCTACTACTTCCTGCAACCGGTCCCCACGTGGCAAAGACGAGCCCTGCTCAGGGCTGCTGGGGTGCGAAGAATAGACGGCATCGAGAAGGACGAGTGTCGAGACATCAGAGCCAGCAGGGAGCACTGCGGCTGTGGGTGCAAAGGGTACTGCGACCCTGAGAGCTGTCCTTGCAGTCGTGCGAACGTAAAGTGCCAGGTCAGTAGGCTGGGACCCAACCCGATTAACCCGATGAACGGTTCTGATAAATCGCGAGTTATCGCAACTAGCTAGTAACCTCTATTTGATGAACAAATAGTATCAGCGGTCGGCCTATGATCGAGCTCTTTTGAGGATTCGCTGGCGAATCCGTTTAGGCAACTGTTCTCAAAATTTTTAGATATTTAGACAATACTTGTTTGTTACGACATAAGTGAGAATGAGAATTAACATAAAGGTTTTTGGTGGGATTGTACAGGTTGATCGAGCCGGGTTCCCGTGCGGGTGCACCCGTGATGGCTGTGCGAACAGCTCGGGCCGGATCGAATTTAATCCAGTACGCGTGCGGACGCATTTCATTCACACGTTGATGCGGCTGGAGCTGGAGAAGAAGCAGCGGGAGGAAGAGGACGGTACGGATCATGATGCTTCCGACAATCAGAATGGTAGAAGTCCCTTGAGGGAGATCAATTTGGGGTCCGTGATGGAGAATAGAAATACAGAGTCGTGTTTGAACGGCGGTGGTTTCACGACGTTGCATTACGAGAATCACGATGCCGGAGACGGTGGGCCAAATTGTCAGCCAGACGTACCTGGCGCCAGAGAGGATAGTCTTGATCTATACGCGATTAGAGATGATTGTTATCCTAGCGAGGACACTGTCGATGGAACGCAGGGACCTCAAAGGAAACTACATCCTGAGTTTAGTCAAGCATTTCAAACATTCTCGGGACAAACAGGTCCCGGTGTCAACTTCCAGCAGCCCGCTTATCAGGACTACCAACCTTACGCTAACCTTCCTTCTACATCTAGGGTGCAATTCCAGCCGCAGTTTCAAGCGGTACCAGGATCAACCGGGTTCTCGCATTACGCGACCTACGGACAGGACGCGGCAGCCACGCTACAAGGGAATTGTCAAGTCCATCCAGGCCAGCATGCCGCTGCTTACGAGACCACATTCGCCCAGGACGAGACGACCGGATCGCAGTACACAAACCTGAACTCGGTCCAGCCGCACGCAGCTGTACAACAAATAGGCAAGCTGGAACCGTTCTCCGAGCTGTTGTCCGGCAGATACTCGTACTACGGCGAAATGGATCCGCAGGCGCACGGTACTTACCACGGAAACGGAACGAAGGTTGAGGTAGAGAAGGGTCAAGGTAACGAGCAACAGTCCGAGGGCACGGAGGAGTGCGACGAGAACTTCGGGGAGATTATTAAAAAGTCGATGGTCGAGACCGTGTCCGCTTAAAGAATGGTTGAATTGTGGATACGAACTCACGATTGTCGATGTTGCATATTGGAAAACACGTTGCTCAGCGATGACTCGTATGACGAGGATGTAGAGGATGTAGAGGAACGAACGTGTCGGCGAGCTTGAATCTCGTTGAAACGTCTCGCGGATGCGTTCGGGGATGAGAGGATAATCAGAAAATGGCAGGAGCGACATACCAAGATCCCGGACATTCCGGTGCAACCGGTTCTGTCGTTCCGCGCGTTAGATAAATCCGAGTATAAAATTGTTTACGGTGGTTGCCGGAGTAGAATCGAAGAAAACGGTTCTCTTCGGGAATCGCCGCCGCGATTGATCGCACGACAAGTTCTTGTCGTTAGAGAAATTACAAAATGCGGCTACGTGTGCGTCCGCCCGGGATGGAAATATATGTATAGTTGTGGCACCGTGTCGCGTCCTTGTCCCGTTCTAGAGAAATTGCTGGTTGGCTGAACCGGCCCCGTGTTTTCACGGACAAGGCGGCGATCGGGCCCGATTTACGAAAATGAAAGAAAACTGCGACAGAGAATCCAGGGTCGTGAGCACATTCGCCGAAGGATTTTCGGGGGAAAAGGTCTTCGTCAAAAATCTCTGTTTGATACAGACTCCTTGATAGAAACCGGCAAGGACCCTGTTGCGACACCGGTGATTACTGACGCGAATTCAACGAGGTTGTGACCAAGAAACAACATGGGATCAGCTTAGATTGCAGTTTATAAGAAACCTTAACTTTAATACTTTAATAGTAGGATCGCGGGTCATGCGCGCGCGCTCACCATTTTTAACAACGGGAGATTTCACAAAATACGCGGAAGAAATAACGCCGAGAAAAACGCGAAAGAGGTTTCAACATGGCGGGAACACGTATCCGATAGCGTGTTCGCTTTGCTGATGCGCACGAGAGGAGAGTGGTACACGATCATGTACACACGGAAACACATTTGTAACACGAGATATCTGTGAGCGATTGTGATACTTGTGCATATGAAACGAAAAAAAATTAAGTATGAAACAAAATGCAGATTTACCAGACGAAAAAATAGGTTAAGGAAATAAGTTATGGGACTTTTTTATGCCAGTGTGTAGGGATTCGAGTTCGAGTGATTTTTCAATCGACGGCTGATGGCGGACGATAGAGAATAGATTTTTTCTCGTGTTGTAAGTAAGGACACACTGAATGCACGTTGCCGATACACGAATACGTACAACGTAAACAAACATACATACATACAGACATACACACACACACACACACACACACACACACACACACACACACACCCCTTTGCAATATTAGATGATGGTTGGGTAGCATAAGCAAGCGCACGCTGTCTACAAAACACATAAAGTTCGAGTTTTTAATTTGTTTTATCGGTGCTTCTTCACTGCATGTTTCAATTTCTTGACGTTCGAACATTGTTGAGGTATCTTTTTTCAAGATTTTATACAACCATTTTTCGAGTTGTATATTTGTACGAATTATTGTCCTTTTGGGCGAACAATTTTGTTTCTCATCACGGTTCTGTGTATCACGGTTCTTGTTCTTGTCCTGTTTGAATCGTCGCTTTCCGTTGTTCTTTTTACGACACATGTGTTTTTTAATCGAACCACCGGTATATCGGGCGCTTACGAACACAATCTCGTCACCGAATTATAATTTCGTCCAGCCCTGTAACACCGTCTCCGCGTGTCGGCGATCCCCCGCGAACAATTTTGCAGTTCAACTGTATAAACTATTTATTGTTTTCAATTGTATACACTTTTATACAGAGAATATATAATTAGAACTAATTGATACGTTCACCTGTGGACATGTCAAGGGTCGCAAACTCTATTAAACAAAACCGAAGTCAGCCGTTTTTGACCACGGGGCGTCAATCGTTTTCCCTCCCGGAAATGGGAACGCGTGCGACGTATCAAATCGTGTTGATACCTCGCTCGTGAAACTAATTATACAATGTATTTAAACCGAGAAGCGGAATAACAAAAGAAAAGAAGAAGAGAGGAGAGAAACCCGCGCGAAACTTTTTTTATTTCGAGAGAGAGAGAGAAAGAGTTAGATGAACCGACGAAACGAAGTCTGAGGAAGGCACTGAAGTTGCCTTAACGCGGACGTTCTTTTTGCACCAACACCTCCCTCCCCCATTTGTTATCCACCCTCGTAGATTTTCAGACACAGACCTGTTTAGCATCCCGGGACGTTGATCGCTAAATACCCACGATTAATTGAAATATTACACGTTAAGGGAAAAAATACAATGATAAACGACGATAGTATTAAATGAATCAACAAAAAAAAAAAGAAGAAAACTTTATACATAATTTACTGGACGTGTCAGCCCCCGAGCACCTTCGTCGCTCTTCTATTTCCGTGGTTCTACACTGTGTTCATCGTCGCTGATTGGTGCCTAAATCGTTACGTTTGTTGTCAGTGTGCAATGCTAACGAGACTATCTCACGTTCGAAAATAGAAGAAACGAAGGGGGTAAAGGAGGAACATGCGTAGATATTATAATTAAAATTCAACGGATAATCCCCGTTGATCGCGTTGCGAGGGATGCGACACATCCGTAACCGACATTAAAAGTATACATATAAACCTACACCGTATGTAAGTAACTTTTAGAGTATTTGAGTAAAAAAAAGGCATACATAGTTGATAGCGTTTTATTAAATGTTGTGAAAAAGTCTCTTTGTCTGTCGTGTAACGTGTTGTCTCATTGTGTGTGCGTCTCTCGTTCACGTTTTATTATTTCAACCTTCTTCTTCCACTCACACTATGCTGATCCTCTGTATCCACCATTTTCCCGTTGCGCCTGAAACAATTTATAAAAATATGAATCGCGTTGAATGTTCTACGACCAGGTCATTCTAAAAGTAATGTTCACAAACCAGGGAAAGGATGTAAACATAATTGGAAGATGGGAAAGAAGCAGCGTAAACCCGTCAATCTTCTTGAAACGAATCTCGAACGACAATAGTAAGGAAAATGACCTGGTTGTATTCCGAAACCCGTAATACGATCCCATCGTCGCTAATCGTCTCGTCTGTGGCTGCTTGTGCGTCCCCTACCGGAAGCGACTTCCGCAGAAATGTATCCTTCGCGCCAATTACTGCGGCGCTCGTCATTATTCAAAGTCCCTTGTAATCAGAGTACCGTACCATTAGTCCGCGTTAATATTCCTGATCTCTGTACTACCGACAACGAAACGGGGTACTCTACCGACCATAAATATCGCGTAAATTCATGTCGAGCGCGTTTGACGACAGCAACGCGCAACTTCGTACTTTACGAGGGTAGACCTCGACTATCTAAAAACGTTCTACTTTCGGGAATTTATTTCAAGGATAATTAATACTTAAAAATCTCCGGGTTTTTACAGTGATCTTAACATAACTCTGAACTCTATTCTCCATTTTTGGCAAAACAAAATATTCAGAAATGGCTGAGAGTTATTCGCTGTTTTCGAAACAGTCTTATTTATGCTGACAAAAATTGAAACGTTCGAAAAAAATGAACAATCGTGTATTCCCAAACTATGAGGTATTGTGAAAAATGCAGTGTAGAATTTTTAAGAAATTTAATCATTTGTACTCGAAGAAAATGCAAGAGAAAAAAGGTGTCGATTTTTCGGAAAACGGAGAATGTACCCAGTTGAAGCCGGTCGAATCGGTCGCGCTTCGGAGGAGGTGCGCGCGCAGCTGGCAGCGTCAAGATGGCGGCCGTAGCGGGAACGCGGTACGCGTAACAACGGAGCGGATATTTCCTTACTTCCCGGTGTTCTTGTGGTGGTACTCGAACGTGAGTCGATCGGTGGAGCAACCTTCGAAACGTGGTAGCCGATAACGCTGTCGGCATTGCGTACGCGGGTAAGATAATTCGTGCGTAAACATATCGGTTGTCGTCACCGTTCGTACGTTGGTTGGACGGAGTGGGGGTCGAACGAACGGATGGAAGGAAGGGAACGGCATTAGCGAGCCGTCGAGTGGCGCGTCGCTGGAAGTTAGCGGCTGTCCGTGAGCCCGTGCGGAGGTTAGTTTTGTTTGTCAGACGAATTTATGGTCGTCCCGTGCTCGCCCGATCGGCCAGTGAGAGAAAAAGAGCAAGGTAACGGGCTCGAGTGACGTGCACAGTGGAGGGCGCGTGTCCACAGCGTGATTCAAAACGTCTGCACCCATAGAGTTTCGTGAGAACGGTGCACGACGGCGTGCCAGTGTCGTTGACGTTTCGTGTGTCAGTGTCCTGTCCTCTCTGTCCGTTCCTGGAGCCCTTGCCTCTTTCTCTCTCGCTCTATCTTTCTCGTCCTTTCTAGCGGTGACTCTATCCTTGTCCACTCTCCTGTTCACGTTCGATGCTCGCGTTGCGATACCCACCGAGCCGCGTCGTCGCTGCAATGCCAGATGACAGGTGCGAAGCGGTGCCACCGGTGTCTGTTAATGAGTCCTCCGAGTGCCCTGCGGATTTAGGATACGCCGCAGAATGATGAGACCAAGGTCCCACTACCGGAAGGGCGGCCAAGAGGACCGAGGACGACGACCACCGCGACGACGATCTCGAATTCCCTCGCGCTAGCGGTGGGCTATGAGCGCTGACAATGGGGACGACTCCTTGGTAATTATCATACCTTTCTCTTTTTTATTGCTCTCTCTTCTTTCGTTACTCTTGGTCTCTCATTCTGTCTGTCTCTCTTTCTCTCTCCTGCTCGTTCTCTTTCTATTTCTACAGCACGTTACATACAGAATCGCGTCCGTTGTATTACGGGCAACGAGGCTCTCGCAGGTTGACAGCGCGCCGTGTGGAAATTATCGTGGATTTGAAAGCTCTTTCTCTGATGCAACGCCGTCACGCAGGAATTAATACACCTGGAAGGAATTCGGGTTAGCTCCGTCGAGTAGATTTTGTTTGTCGACTGCGGGTCTTTATGGAAACTTACGTTTTTGTTGAATGTTTAAACAACAGAATAAAGGAGAGATCTATAGAATCGTTGTGGTGAAAAGAAAGTGGAGGCGACCGACATGTATGAACGAGTCCGTGGCTCTAGTAATTATGCTGGTTTATACGACTTTTTAAATGTTGAATAGTAGAATTTTCACCCGTGTATGTTAAATTTTATTGTTCTATAAAAACATAGGGATTCGCAGTCTTCTTTTTCAGTTTTTTGCTTTCTCATCTCGGTTGTATTTGTTACTCCATTCTTGTTCTTATAGTTTTTTAGCTATATTGATTTTTATTCAATTCTTCCGAGTCCTTATTTTATTTTACACAAGCATATAATGAAAATTTCTAATACCGTTACAATTACTACATTTCATGGTATAATCTCGTGATTAGTACCACCAGCACGAGGAACTAATCATTGATTCAGATTAGTGCATTAAATAGAAACATATAATCTTTCAGTGGTTAGTGCCACCAGTATGAAAAAGCAATCAAACTCTGATTCAGATTAGAATCTCCCACTGGTTTTTCTACCAATATGAAACAAGTAATTATTATGTATCAGATTAGACTGAATAGAAAATGAGATAACGATTGCATAAGAAGTTAAAAAAATTTTGCAGTCCATGTTCGTACTTCTTCTACTAATTTAGCTGCAATTTGAAATGAAATAGAGGCGGTGATAGTTGAAATGTCACATCCTAAACGTTTCTGGCCACTTTGTGCAACTCCGGTGTTGCATGTTACGCGCTGCAAGACCGGTTTTCATTTATTCATAAGGTACACCGTTTTCCTCCTAATTTTAAACGTCGTCTTTTTTCGTTATATTATTGGCAAAGTGTCACCGTTCAACAGTTACGAACAAGTCCTGAATATTATATACAACGAAACATTTATTTTCGTTTCAATGGTTAGAACGTACAAAGGAAACAAAATAGGCAAATTTGTGAACGGGCCTCATTGTCGAGGTATCGGAATAAATCGATTTCGATTCACCTTGTACATAACAAGCTACGACCTTTTGACAATCGCTAACAACGATGACTAATCGATCCGTGTGGCATTCCGAGCACGGATGTTGTGCTTAAATTCGCTGCTTTTAACCAGTCGGTAAATCTTGATTTCGACAGATTTATATTTGCAGATAGTTCAATTTACTCTTTGAATAATTTTACAATCGTTGATTCAATGGAGACTCAACGTACGGAACTATTTAGAAAATTCTGGCTTACCGTTAATTCAGCGTTCTGTGTAGCACCGCTAATTCTATTGCTAAAATGCAGTTCGTCGAAGCGTTCTCCACAGTGGTTGCTTATTTTCCAAGGATGTATTTATTGATCACGATCTGCGGGTGTTAATTGGCATCTTCGTCCTGGTCACGTGGTCAGCGTGACCCCTGCACCTACTCATCTGTACGGAGTAAAAGTAATTTCTCGGTCTGATGATATTTCTTGCTCGATTGCTGCGGTTGTGAAACTCCGTTTCGCAAGAGAACCGCGGGCTCGAGGCAGGACGAAATAAGACGAGAGTGGAATATAGAATTTTCGGCTAGAACGACCGCGAAGTAACCTGCGTGCTTGAAATTGCTCTGAACTCTCGAGACAATGTACCTGATGCTCCAGTAATTCTCCTTGCCGCTTTTACTTTAATACTGTATGTATAGAATCTAACGGTAAAGATCATTTGGGTATTGCGTACACGAAGATCTTGGGTGCGAAAGATACGAAAGAAAATAATGTTTCTTGAAAATAACGATTTGCTGTTCGAAGCACGTCTTGACCTTTGTTGCGAGGCTGCAGAACCAATGGTGTCGCAGCAGGTTAGCCCAGTAGTTCGATGGAACACGTTCAATAAGTCGTGAGTCAATGAAACTCGCGCACGCGAAGGTATGCCACTATTAGGGGACTCGTTTGTATCTACGATCAATCGCTCGAGCAAATCATTTTCGTAGGTCGCACTCGTTAGCGAATATCACGAACACTCTATCTAGGAACATATGGAATTAACACTTATTCGCTGGTCCTTGTGGGTAAACTCATTGTTAGCCTAAAGTGAAAGCGTTCAGGGACGTCTGAAGGTCACTCGAAAGTTCTTTGAACGGTGTCTATATTTATCCTTGCAGAGTGGAAAATCGAGATTTACTTGTACGCATTCAAGACGTAAAAAAAAATACAACTACTAATCAGACATGCTCGTCGTATACGTCCGCCATTTTGAACAGACTGTAACTAGGTCTAAGTCCAAAGTATACTTGTTGGAAAAGATAATCCCCACCGCGTTGGTAATTGAATCTTATTAATTTTCCCGCCCGAAGGGATCGTATAGAATCGATTGCGATTATGGTCGGTGAAGGATCACGCTTAGGCCACATTACGGCAGCGTTATTTTAACGCCCCGAGGCGATTCGTTCGAAGTTTGTCTTTCTCTTTGGTTTCCTCTTGGCCGCGCGCGCGTTCTCGGTCTGTCTGGAAAGTTTTTTCCTCGATTGGAAACTCCTCGATCGCGTTGACCGTACCGAGATCCCGATTCCACGGCGATATCTCGCGTGTTAGCAGCGTTACGAGAAAGGCAGGACGCCGGCGTATAACGCTTATGAGAATGCAAAGTAATACGTGTCAAGTCTAACGAGGCGCGTCGCGGAATGCAGGAGGCGAGAAAGAAGTGCGAGCTTCGTAAACGCGAGCGTAGGAACGAGCGGGTCTCCTTTCTAGAGCCCCGAAATTGGAACAGTTCGAACACCCTAAAAACCCAGAATGTACTTCAACTGGTTCAATCTACTAGGCCTGAACCATCAAAGCTAACCTGGATACAATATCATGTACCCTAACTATTGCCAGATTTAAATCCCAATGATTTTTTAATTGTTGCATATTCTGAAGTTTCCAGGTACGCTTTAAGGTACCTGAAGTCCCTAAACCAGCCCAGGCTCGCCCTCAAAATTGACAGTGCACAGATGCTGCGCCAAACTGCTAGAAACAAAACAGATCCACAGCAATTTCCTTTTTCGAGACTCTCTGCCTCGGTTCCCAACCACCTGGACAAAGAAAACGCACTCCACCAGCGTCTCTCGAAAAGTTCAGCCGCCCGAGAGAACAAAGAAGGACTTGACGCAAGAAACTCGAACGATAAACGAGTCGATCCGCTGCATTCGATAGATGCTAGCCGTGCCAATGCCACGTGTACTGTTACTTCTACTTACGCGACCCAAGGTGAAGAAAATCTAGCTTACGTCGTGGAAGCTGCCGGAAGTTTCAATTTTCTTTGGGAATTCTCGAAGAACCTCTCACTTCGAGTTTCTTCGCGGACCACTCGAACCTTCAGCTCACGTTGACCAATTTTCCCCAACAAAATCTATCCGGAATGTTCAGTTTCGATAGACAATCGCATTAGGTTGGTCAGAGGGTCTTGTAAAATTGGATCAAATCATTTTTATTAACGTTCAGTTGTAACGAATCGTCTAGTTAACCTTCTTGACAAATTTCTGCAATGTTTCTTTGCATTCTTGCGTTTCGCAAGTCCTATCCGAAGTCTAGAAAAATAATCGAAATAAAATAGACCAAAATCCGGCAACTAGAAAATATGAAACGACGAATGTCCATATACTTTCTCGGCTCGCGTCGTAACGAGTAGAGCCGCGGGAAACAGAAACGAAGAAAAAGGGAGGGGGAAGGGGGTGGAGAGAAAGAGAGATTCCTCTCGTTTCGTACTGCGTTCTGAATGGACATCCGCCTTTCTCACGATCGAACCGACTCGTGAGAAGATCGATTCGTGCGAAGCGCAAGGTGTAACTGGAGCAACGCGTCTTTTTCTTCCTTTGCCGGCGCTCGTTGACAATGTCAATATTGAAACAGACTGTAGAAACGTTTGGTCACAGCGAAAGAACGTGTGCCTGCGAATCAGACGTTGGTATAATGGCGGTAAAGGCACTTTCGCTCGCGGGACAAACACATTAGGAATTATAAACACGCGTACTATTTGCGTACTTGAGTCGCCCTTTCAGTTGGTCGTAGAATATCGCCGGCTATGCGACTTCGATTTATCGGTCTTCGATCTGATCTTGATTTGTGAACTTTATGAAGGTAGGACAGCGTCAAATATTCGATTTAATTTATACTTGTACGAATTTATTGTGGACGCGAAGACTCGTTTAACGCGCTATACGTTAATTGCCCGCTCGGAGACTTCAACGCTTGAGAGGAAGAGGTGCGCGCATCAATCTGCGTTTGGGTTTAGTGAAACGGGCTTTTACTTTAGAAAGTCATTCCTATGAAATTGTAATCCATAAGGTCGACTTATTCTACACTATTTTGTTTTGCTTCTTTCATTATTAAATCGGGAACTCGAGGGGAAGTTGAGCGGAGTCTTCTCTAATAGGACGGAGTTGTAAATATTTAATGCTTCGAATTGACGTCGGTGCTGGGTACACAATTTTGCAATTTTCAAAAAATTATGTCAAACATGAATATATACGCAACTTAAAGAATATATATGCTAAATTAGATTAAATTGCAGATTCTAAATCGGTTAAATCGGTAAGATCATGGCGTTCAATCCTCTTCTCGATGGAAAACGATGAGCATTCGTTTAATGGGAATGCTTGACAATTGTTTTATAATCGCGTGTCTAGAGGAGGATTTCAGTTCGCGACCGAGATTGAGATATTAGATCCACTTAAAGCGTTTAACGCGATTTTCAGTCCCGCCGAAGGACATTCGAGTTTGTCGACGCGACGAAGGTTACAGTATTTAAGCCTCGCATTATACATCTGGTGTTTGAATCGAATGGTCGACGACCATAGAACTGCTACGAGGAACGTTGAACAGGATGATTAATAAAATTGCGAAATTGACACGAGGTAATTAATAATCTCCTGCATCTCTAATACTTTATCCGAATCGTTATCGTATAATAAATAACGCATATTAAAGCGACAAGGAAAAATAAAACGTCTACCCGGCGCACATACAAAACATTCAGTAAGAATACAGATGGACACCTGCAGGCCTTCATTATCGTGGAATAATCCGCTGCGTACGGCAAACATCTATACAAATGGCGCGACATGATTGCATTCGTTAACAAAGAACGTGACCACGGTTCGCACTGTCGATGAGTTTTTCCCATCTTGAATCAATATTTAGTTGCCATTTAAGTAGAACAAAGCAATTACGATCGAGTGCAACGACAAGTGAAGCTATTACAGCACCGTTGCCCATTAATGTTCTTTCGCGGAATTATCTGGACGGAGTACACAGGTTTTCGGTTCGAGCAATTAACAGGTTGAGTCACGAGCGACGAACAATTTTTTCCTTATCAACCTCGTTTGAGAAATGAACATTATTTCTGAGTCAGCTAACAATTAAGTCGACGTCGCGCCGCTTTTGTGGAAGAAAATATTTGTTTATCGGAGGAGTGAACGGTCTCGATGCGAGACGTAACAACGGGGAATTAAATTTGTGGCACAGTGTCTCTCCTCAACTGCGAATCGGTATCCGACTTTACCGCCTGGGACTTGACCGACTTGAACCGGCCTAACTGTTTCGACTGATTCGGCCTTGATTGCAATATCGCTTCCGCGACGATCTGGCTACCGAACTGCTTTTTACGATCGTCGTAAAAATCATCCTTCATTTTCTTGTCCTCGCTTGTTCGTTCGGAGAATCGAAACACCTGAACGGCCCAGGCGGACGGGAATGGTGCGCAGGTAGACCAATTAACCCTTGGGGAAACGTTTTCGAAGGCATGTCAATCAATTATACAAATAGTACCTTCGTTAATACGTCAGCGCTTGGTCGTGATATTTCCGCGAGATTTTTCAAGCGTATGGTTGAACATTTCACAAATTGGATTTTTAATTTAATACCGAGCTTGTCGGTGAATCACAGGTTGGAATATTTATTTTACCGTGATCGGCATTGTAAAGGTGCCATCATAAAAGTCAGCATAATTTGCAAATTGGTTAGATTTATGCTCGACCAGTATTTTTAACATTTCTTACTAGCTTCGCTTAAATTCTAATTTTATATTACACTCCGTCGGCGTTTCTCTGAATTTAACAAATTGAGCGTATCGCCACTTGTTTCAGTTCAGTCGTTTCGACTTGAATATTTTTTGCGTGACTTGACAGACATTTAACGTTAATCTCGGACGTTTTAAGCGTTTGTCTAAGCTTACCAAATCGGTTATATCGTTACATCTCGCGATCGGGTTATTTCGAGTCGAATCGTTTTTCGCGTCCCGCGAAAATGGCGGGTTCTGGGTCACGCGTGGGACCCACGCGTCTCGATGACTCACGACACCCACGCGACGCCAGAAACTCGTCAAGGTTCCCGCACGTTGCAATTCCTCGCCCAGACAAATTCGCGTGTTCCGCGAACGAAAGCGAGAATCGACTACGCTCTCCCAACCCTATAACTGTAAGGTTCACAGCTCACGTAATCAAAAGAATAATAGAACAATAATAACTGCGCGCTGCGTATAGTTCATCGTGGATAATTTGATCGGAGTGAAACATCCTTGTTTAATTGGACTCGTAATTGCTGACTGTGCAAAGAAACGTTTCCGTCTCGGGTAAACCCACTGGGAACGATGACGTTGACTACCACTGGCCGAACACGTGTCTCGTAGACGCTCGTTCTCGTGTGAAAGTGGAGAAAACCTTTCGCGACTGACGACACGGCCGACAAGGATCTAATCGCGTCTGGATACTGGCTGCGCTTATGGCTGTCCCTTTTTACCGGATGCTCTGATCTTCTGGAGCAATTTGCTGAGCCCCCTCTGTCGGCCTTTGCCGTTCTATTTTACTCCAATTAATTAATACGATCAATTTTTCTTTGTTTGTTTTTTACCTGCTTATTTTAGTAAATTGGAAAAAAGCTTCTTTCTAATAGAATACGGTCTCCGTAAATTTGTAAAAAATCGGAACTAAAGATGCGCGAACTGAAATTCACTTGATTGCCAGCAGTCCTTAAAAACGTGGGATTATAATACAATTTCAATCGCAGTATTTTCCGTGGTTCTTTCAACGTATTCGTAATTGCGTGCGGCGTTGTGCTTCTGGGTCCGAAAAAAAATTTCCCAGGCCGTCGATTATAATATCCGGGGCTCGAGATAAAATGAGAGCATGGTTCAAAAAGTACTCCACGATTACGGAGGAGCCCGGGAGGTTCTCTCGCGAGTGTATTAATCCGCGAGCTTTTGAGAATCGCCGGTTCGGAAGGAAATCGGTATGCGCGGATAAATCCGCGTGCGACGACCCGAGGGGTTAATGAACACCGTCGTCTCGCCTAGGGGTAAAATTTTATCGCTGCCACACGGCTGTTCGGCTTTCTAGCCCGCGTCTCATACATATACATATCTCTACCACACATTTATAACACGTATACGTGCTTGCACGCGTGCGTGCTGGCCAGCTACCACGAAAGCAAACGACCTTAGAACTGACAAGCACAAGCTGGATCGTAATTACTCCCGACAGTCTCCAGGCCCAAAAGCCCAGGCTATGAATAACGAGGTTGTTGCTCGAATCCCGACCTCGAAGACACACGTCACCCTCCCCCCGTTCATAGATCTACGAAGCTAGAAAACGAAGGAATCGAACAATTTCACAATTCTTCGATTTCGAATCTATGGTTCCTTTTGTACGAGCAGATTCGTGTTCGTACGAGGGACACGACTCTATCAAAGGTCCGAGGAAGCAACAGTGCCGCCATTATACTTGTCTCTATCGATGGAAAGTTTTTAAGTCTCGAAAGGCGGACCCGCACAATGCTCGCAGCCAATAAAAGGTCAGTTTTCACCCGTTCCGACAAAGTATTCCTTTCAGTTGGCTGTTTGAAAGGGAACAGATGGGAAATCGTTTCCTGTTGCGATTGCTATTGACAGAAGTAAAACGAATCCTTCGCAGGCATCGTCGGATTGTTGATACCCAAACGAAGCTGGAATGTCGCTATAAGCTAAATAAGATCTGGGTCGAACGATTTTCGATTTCTGAAAGGTAGAAACAACGATTGTTATGGAAAAGTCGCTGCAGGCGATAAAAACGTTCACAGAGAACCAGAAAGGAAAAAGAATAGAGAAATTGCTATCCCAAGATGGAGACCGAGATAAACGCTATGGGAATCGAAGTAGCCGTGTGCAGTATGGCAATTACTGTGCTCCGGCTCTCTCGATCAATCTTTACTATCTTCGTGGCTGTTTGTAAAACGATTTATAAGAATGATAACCAACGGGAAGGTTGCACGTAAAATGAGCAATAAAATGTATCTGTATTCCGGTGAAAGCTGCACGCGAAGGCCAACAGAGCAAACGTAAAACGATCCATTATAAGTACAGTAATAGTTGTATATACACGGTGTTTCATAATACTTGTGTACAACGGTATTAATTATTCGGGCACGCCGAGGAACAATTTGTTCATTTTGGCTTCGATTCTATATCTGAATTAATTAATAATTATATTTTTTCTATCCAGTTCTTTGTACAATTCTAATTATTTATGTGTGGGAATATTGCATAAAGGGGGAACGAACTTCAACCCTGCAGAAATGCTTAGAGATTACAGGAAAATAATGAGCCGTCTTGTTCCTACTTGAGTGCCGGCGTTTCCGCGGCAATAAAAAATATTTTCCTCGTTTTCCTTTGTTGTTCAGGATGTCTGGATCTCGCCAAACGAAATATAGGTTTCTCGAATGGTTGCTTGCTCCTCGACATGGTTGTTTTGCGTACTCGGCGACGTGTTAGCAAGCCGCTCGATCCTTGTACGTGACTTTATGCATCGCGCAACGGCACGTTTCGTTTCCGTTTCTCGCCGCACAATTCACCGAACAGTAAATCTTGTTAGCCTGTGCACTGCTCTGCTCGGCTCCATTCCGCTCCACTCCGCTTGGTTCTGCTCCGCTTTGCTCGCTGGACCATACGTGTATGTATCACTTTAAGATGCGCGAGAATCGCTAATTGTAAGTGTCGGGTACACTGTGGTATCGGGTCGGGTTCTCAAAAATTTGGGGATACTCGAATGTGTTGGGGTTTCCGAAAATTTGGGCTTCTCGAAAATCAGGGGTCCTCGAAAATTTGGAGATTCTTGAAAATTGAGGGTTTTCGAAAAATTAGGGGTTCTCGAAATTGGGGAGATTCTAGAAAATAAGGGTACTCGAAAATTTGGGGATTCTAGAAAATTAAGGTTTCTCGAAAATTTGGGCTTTTCAAAAATTAAGGGTTCTCAAAAATGTGGGGATTCTCGAAAATTGAGGGTTCTCTAAAAATGAGGGTTACCGAAAATGTGGAGATTCTAGAAAAATTGAGGATTCTAGAAAATTGAGGGTCCTCTAAAAATGAGGGTTACCGAAAATGTGGAGATTCTAGAAAATTTTAAGATTCTAGAAAATTAAGGGTTCTCAAAAATTGAGGGTTCTCGAAAATTTGAGAGTTCTAGAAAATTAGGGATTCCCAAAAATTTCCGAATCGTCCCGACCATCGGGTACCTGACATTTTCGGGTTCTCGCACACTCCTAGTCCATGTGCACAAGAGCACGCTGCCCGACGTAAAATCGATACGCGCTACCCCATCCCCCGGGATTCGCGAAAAACGACCTCTCAGTCGCCGAAACGGGCCTGAAAATATCGCCGTTGAATTCGGGTTCAAACACCTTTCGCATCCTCTTCTACTTTGCTCGAAAACGACGTCGAATTCAGTTGGAAAGCTCTCGGAGCATTGTGTACTGTATTAACCGGTGGTGTATCGATCGGCCTCGCTTCTCGAGTATCTGCCAGATACATACATGGATGTAGATTACTCTGATATCCGGATGTCCGTGAGATACTCTAGTAAACGACGTGACTATCGAGATTCTGGGCTCCGCTCAGAATTCTCTCGATGTTTATCCGCTTGTTTCAAGACTTCGCCTAACACCTCCGTAGGCTATTCAGAATTAGTTGTATGAAAAATTCTAAGACGGTGTTTCACCTACATTTATTTCACGTTTGAAATTAACTAATTATACTTCATTTCGAATGTCCCACTTGCTTTGTAGCGAGGTACGTTTGAGATCCTGACCTGATCCCATTTTTCCGTGGGAATCTCTGAGACACCCTTGACCATTGAGGGTGTGGCAGTGTGGGATTTTGGCCCAGAAAAGGCTCCATGATGGTTCCGTCTCGTGTAAAGGGGACCTGACCCGATTATTTTCTATCTCGGGATATATATCGGGCTCTTTGCTGGCCTCTATTGGCTATCGGATCGAGATTCTTGACTTTCTTATCGCTACGACTATGTTAGCGATACTCCAGCAATTTTGTCTTATACGGTCTAATACATGATCTTCTTTATGAACAATTTCTGTATCTCCGGAGCAGCGTATGAAATCGCCGGAGGTTTCATTGTGCTCCTTGGAATCTATCCTATAAATTCACGAACATGTGTTAGTCATCAAAGTTAAATGGATATTGGACGAAGTTCTGCGGGAATATGGTTCTCCATTTAAGAAAAGTACTTAAAACTTTCCGAGTTAGACAAATCTGCAATAACTTTGGCGTTCATGCTGGAATTTCGACGATTTAGAATGTGAATTGTGTCTAGAAACTTTTGGTTTGTTTAATCACTGCGATGTGAACTATTTACTGTACAGTTTCCTACTACGTCAACTCATTTTTGTCGCAAGCGTACGCATACTGTTCGGCCACGCAGCCTAATCACGCTCTAGTTACAACGTTCATTAAAGTGCAAAGGGAATTTACTCTAGGATAAGATAAGTCCGAGTTCTTGAATCAAAAGTCTCATGTTTATCTTCATTCATGTATTCCTCGTCCCATGAATCAATCGACGATGCTCGGTCGGTAGTGCAGCGAACGCGCTCGTAGTTTCACAGATGCAATCGAGTTGCGACACGATGACGTAGCCGGCCGATTGCGTCACATTCGCGACGTCACGGTTGCGTTTATCACGTCGAGCGGCGTGATTCCGGTAACCGAGGCTTGATAACGAGTGAAATATAGTTAGCCGAGTACGAGTAGCGGTCGCAATTGTTTATCGATCCGCGTCCTAGTAGGTTCGTGCTACGAATTTCGATATGCTCGGGAAACATCGTTGATATTCCAGCCAATATTCGAGCCATTCTTCTCTTTCACACCTCGAAATATTCATCACACAAAGCAATTCGAAAATGTCAGTCGTTCTTTAAAAATACATTGCATCTAAACTACAATTGAATAAAAGAGTCTGAAAACATTTCTTGTAAGAGGGGTGATAAAATTCGAAATAAAACGTGGTCGATATTCCAGCTAATATCCAAGACATTCTTCTCTCTTGCATCTCGAATTATTCATTACAGAAAGCAATTCGAAACGTCAGTCGTTCTTTAAAAATACATTGCATCTAAACTACAATTGAATAAAACAGTCTGAAAACATTTCTTGTAAGAGAGGTGATAAAATTCGAAATAAAACGTGGTTGGTATTCCAGCTAATATCCAAGACATTCTTCTCTCTTGCATCTCGAATTATTCATCACACAAAGCAATTCGAAAATGTCAATCGTTTTTTAAAAATACATTGCATCTAAACTACAATTGAATAAAACAGTCTGAAAACATTTCTTGTAAGAGAGGTGATAAAATTCGAAATAAAACGCGGTTGATATTCCAGCTAATATCCAAGACATTCTTCTCTCTTGCATCTCGAATTATTCATCACACAAAGCAATTCAAAAATGTCAGTCGTTCTTTAAAAATACATTGCATCTAAACTACAATTGAATAAAAGAGTCTGAAAACATTTCTTGTAAGAGGGGTGATCAAATTCGAAATAAAACGTTGTCGATATTCCAGCTAATATCCAAGACATTCTTCTCTCTTGCATCTCGAAATATTCATTACAGAAAGCAATTCGAAACGTCAGTGGTTCTTTAAAAATACATTGCATCAAACTACAATTGAATAAAAGAGTCTGAAAAGATTTCTTGTAAGAGGGGTGATCAAATTCGAAATAAAACGTGGTTGATATTCCAGCTAATATCCAAGACATCCTTCTCTCTTGCATCTCGAAATATTCATCGCACAAAGCAATTCGAAAATGTCAGTCGTTCCTTGAAAATACATTGCATCAAACTACAATTGAATAAAAGAGTCTGAAAAGATTTCTTGTAAGAGGGGTGATAAAATTCGAAATAAAACGTGGTCGATATTCCAGCTAATATCCAAGACATTCTTCTCTCTTGCATCTTGAAATATTCATTAGAGAAAGTAATTCGAAAATATCGTATATTCAAGACACTTTTCTCTCCTGCATTAAAATGTTTAGCAATTAAGAAATGCATATTCATTGTACTTCATCTTCATAATCGAATGTCTCGCTGAATCAGGATCGTTTCGTGTGCAAACGCAATGATCTCAGGAGCCGATCCTCCATGGGACTGACAATGTGTCAATTCGTCTCGTCTAGCCTACATCGTACACAGCAGAAGTGATATCGTAAAATATGTTTGCTTGGCACGACGGTGTCCGTTGTAATATGCCCTTGTAAAAATCTCCGTGGACGTGATTTCACAGTCTGGTCTCTCACGAGTAGAAGCGGAATGTTGTACTCGAGCCACCCTACCGCGGGACTGTCACCCTCGAGCACGGTGCGCAGGGTGAATTTGATGACTCAGGACGCTTTATGGGGAATGAAATTACGCCCCATCTCTCCACCGGGACCATTGTACAGAGGAGACGGGCAAACATCTTCACGATGTAGTGGCGAGGCTCGCTAAAGGGGAGCTACCGTAAAATAGACGCGTTTTCAACATAGTTCTCCCTCGGGTTCGTCGCGGTTCTTCGCTTTTTAATGCCTGTCGTCTGCGATACTAATTGCTCCAGTCTCGAGAAGCGTGCATTAACGAAGCTTCGTTATTTTGCGCGAATCAATAGCTTTCTGCTGTGGTCTTTTTTTCTTAAGCTTCCTTGCAAGCTCGGAGAAAAGTCAAATGTATCAATGTTGTTTCGATATTCGAATAGGTGGATATTTTGCACTGGTTGTTGAGATAACAGTAATTTTGTTTCCAGAACGGGTGTTCTAATTTTTAGTTGCTATTTGCGAGGGACTCTTTTCATAACCCTGTTGAGACTCTTCAATTTGCCTCGACCTAATTGTTATTTCACTTCCATAATAACACGAGTTCAGGCTCGCGGTACATGTAGAATATTCTGCTGCTAATTCGCGTGTTTCTCGCACATCAGCACTGTGTTCGAAGCATGGTTGCAGAGGGATTGTAACAGGGTTGCTTTAGCGTAGATTCTATCTCGCTCGGACCCTGATGAAAACGTTCACCGGGCGCGCTGCTATTCAATCGATAATTTCGCGAAATGTGCGCGAGCGTTTAAAATAATGTTGAACGTATCTGTTATAAAATATGTGGATAATTTGTTGGTTTATTTATCTTGTCGACGTAAAAAGGATAATTTTCTGGGAAAATGAATGAGTCCAAATTGAACATCTCAATGTTGCAACGGCTTACGGAAACGAACAACTATAACAATGCACCGCCATAGTAATTTCGCGCATTTTTGACCGTATCTGGATAATATCCCGATTACGTGTAATCGTGGGAGACAGGGTTTCCAGGATTCGTGTAGAAAGCGTGACCGAAACGAAATCCAGCGATTCAATGGCGACCGCGAGCATCGTGCACCACAGTGTACAAGCCTCGCATAACTTTTTGCGCTCACGGCAATGGTCACGATGATTATGGCATTATCGGCACGCGATTCGAGGAACGAATTTTGATCAAATTCCTTTTGAACAATTGGAAAATCATAACTCGCGAACCCAGAATAAAACCTTTAAAACCGTAGAAAGTTATTGGGCATTGTGCATTGTTCGCGAACGGTAAAAGTGTACGACTCCCGAAGATTTATAAAATCTTGATCGGGAATAAAACTGCGTGCAATAAATTTCTATTAGACTCTTGATATCGTAAATTAGCGAACGTGTGAATTATGCAAGTGTATTCGCTAGCTGGTTATGATAATTTCCATCTTGATGACGGTACTTGTTCCTCTGAGCTATTAATTTGCTGATGAGACTTCGAGTTAGGTAAATTGTTCGATGACTGCACAGTATGTAGCTGCAATAACGATTCATTAAAAACTGTAGAATTTTGTACGAGTCTAGAGATTCAAGAAAATTCATTTAAAAAAATGGAGGAATCCAAGTATAATGAAATACATGCTAGCTATTGCAGTAATCGTTGTGTAAAAATTCAGACACGCCATCTGTTTTCCATAGAAGCAGCGAGAGGACTCGATAAAAATATGAGAAGATTGAAATTTCATTTGACTCGGAAATAACCGCTCTTCTCGTTCATCTCGTTAAACTTCCGCGCGTACGAGTCTAGAGATTCAAGAAAATTAATTTTAAAAAATGGAGGAATCCAAGTATAATTAAATACATGTTAGCTATTGCAGTAATCGTTGTGTAAAAATTCAGACACGCCATCTGTTTTCCATAGAAGCACACATGAGGACTCGATAAAAATATGAGAAGACTGAAATTTCATTTGACTCAAAAATAACCGCGCTTCTCGTTAATCTCGATCCACTTCTGCGCGTAACAAGATTTACTCTGTTTTAAACATTGACGCACGCAGGTTCCGTGGCTGTTACATCAAACCTTCTACGTCACACATGCGATCGTATCGTCGTCAGTGACGCGCTCCACCGCGAATTTTTCCCGTTGAATATGGGCCTGGTGAATAAACATTTCGCGTGCATGCATGCGCTGGCACGTGTCGTTCGCGAGTACTCGAAATAGAATGCGAATTGTTCCTCTTGATCGATAGTCTGGAATGGCCGATTCCTCGCGCGTTTCAATTAAGGAAATAATCAGAGTAGATCTCTTTGGGAAAACTCGCGGCTACGTCGGAGATTGAAGTAAACGAAACGAAGATACGAGTAATCGAGTTACGTCCGCGAGAACTCGTGAATTATGGAACCCGCTGCTGCGAGAGAGAAATCGAGTTTATCGATCGCGTAAGTCCGCTTCTCCTTCCGATGGTAATGTCATGAATTGACTTTATCCGTCGTGTGTGACAGAAGTTGGCCGCTGGTCCATGAGAGAACGGGACAATTTTATACGCAGAGCAAATCTTCGAAACGCTACTCGTTTTCGGAAGTCAAAAATTCGAATTTATAGATTTTTTAATATAGAAATTGATTTCGACTCGACTAAGATAGCCTGAGATCTGACAAAATAATTTTGAAACTTGTCTATGCCGTAGTTCACGATTTATGAACATTTATAAACAACATTCGAGTTTAACGTTCACAAAGATCACCAGCTGCACATGTAAAATGTATTCTTTACCCTGCCAACGTTGAGTTTCGCGTTTATTGAAAGCGCAATATGAATTTCATTATTTCCAACTCCATTATCAGGCTTTCCATTGAAATTCTACATTGTTGTAATTCTTAATAGTATGCTGTGCAACGTGTACATTGTTACTGCGATCCACAATAGAATGTATGGTACAATAGAATTATATCAAAATATCATTTTCTATTCTCCGTTGATCTTTGAAAATTCGTTTAAAACGAGGAAACCCGATGAAAGTGAGACGAAGGTAGAATATTTCAAAGCACGACGAGTTTGTAATCATTCAAAGAGCATGCATTTTAATACGGCATTTCCGTTCATTAAATGAGTATCGTGCAAACCACCACCGAGGGAGTGGAAGTGCATAAATTGCATCGTGACCTATAACATTTTATTCGCCAAACTAGCGACCAAATATGGCAGAGTACCTGGCGAATTGATACAGAAAATACAATTTATCATCATAATTTTTAATATCACTCTATTATCATCGTAACAAGTACATCTCGGAATGTAATAAAAGCTTCACATCGCAAGCTTGATAAAAAAGAACGTCGGAAAAACTAGAAATACAAGGGATGAACGAGTATCGACGCTCTAAACTCCGCGCTAACCCTTCGCACTCGGAGTTATTTTAACTCGAAAATTAAACATTTCTCTCGACCTGGAATAACTCCTCTCTGTATGAATTTTTTCTCTTCGCGAATATGAGATTGTGCGTGATATAATACCTCGTACAATACCGAAATGTTTAGCAATTGATTGGTACAGCAATTTTTAGCGGTGACTCCGAGGCGCCACGAGCGTGCTAAGGGTTGAACGGGATCGAACAGTAAAAGATAGAATAGAATCCGAAAATTTTATTAAAAAACTCGTGGCGAGACAGTTTCGGGAGACAAGGGTTGGAAAGGTGCAAGAAGGCAGCTCGATCATGCTGGAAAAAAGCGAAATAAAATCCCGGCGTGTTCTCCCATGGGTAAAGAACAGCTGAGCACCCGGTGCCGGGTGGTTGGCGTACGGGAACGTGGATTTACGTCAGTGTGTGGCTGATAATGGAGACGAGTGGAGACGGTCGGACGTAAGAGCGTGGTCAGTTCGATTGCATTCAGCCGGCTCGACGGAATTGCGTGTTCGCCGCTGAGCCAGTCGTTGTCGGGACGGCGAGCCGCGCGGTTCGGTGACACAGTGAGCAGTTTTCGTTCAGGACTCGCGTGTGTCTCTCCTCTTCTCCTCTCTCTCTCTTATCCTTTCTCTCTTATCCTTTCTCCTGTCTCCGGTTCCACGAGGCTCCACGAGGCTCCACGAGGTTGCTCGCACACCTGTACCTGCCGCGATCCTCTGGACCTGTGCTACGAGTCTTCGGACGACATTGTTTACCGCCGCGTGTGCGTCGACCAGCGTGATTAAACGAACCCGAAGAGCAGGTGCTGATGCTCCAGACCTGCCCAGGATCGCCGTGTCGCCTCTCCAGAACCTCTTAAGAATCAAGCTTCGTTTTCCCCGAAGGTTTTTAGCTTATTCGATCTCGTTTTTTGATAGCGCAGGGACTCTGGACCGTGGATCTTTGTGCAAATTTCCCGGTTCGATGGAAAATTATATTTGCGGTTTATTGTAATCGCTTGTACGCCATGCATTGGTGGAGAAAAATGTCGAGCTTGTGTTGCTGTGATTTCACAGGGACGCGATGTTGAAGGGAACGTTGTTTGGGAAACTAGGATGTTTGACCACTCGAGCAAGTATTTTTCGTTGTGAGAAACTATATGAAAAATTGAGGTATTCATTTTAAGCCTTTTCAGCATTATTTTTGTTGACTGTTGTGTCACTCGTGTTTGGCTGACGGAATTATTCGCGACGGTCCTTGAAAATGAACTTTTCTGCTGACGGAATCGCTACACCGAAATTGCTTACCGCCTACAAAATACAAGAGGATCGAAAGATCAATCTTTTTGAATGGCCTCCACGATCTCTCGGATGACAGTCAACAATACAGCTGGTATGAAAACAACGATTGTTTACCGACCGATGTTACTAAAATTTGTTTACTTAAGGAGTGGTCAAGTATCTGTACGTGATTATGTGTATTACCGTCTCGCTGATAAAATCACGAGTATCATTGATCACCACGCCTCTCCCAAAAAATTATACAAGCTTACAATTTTCCTATCAATGTTTGTATCGGGTGTGCAAAATAATTCGTAGTTCGTTCATCTTGAACTTGTTGACTATTTCAATTTGGCGAATGAAAGATTTGGATCTCGACTATCGATCGTGAATTAATTTGTACGCCTGGTATTTTATTGGAATTTCATGTAACTGCATAAAATCCGAGGTTCAGTGGCCAGAGATTTACGTCGAGCTGCTCCGTTTTGTACCCTATCTACATAAATTACTTGAATGAGTTTAATCTCTCGGGTGTAACGATCAAACGAGTGACGAAGCGTTTGATAGCTTCTGCTGACTGCCAGCCGATTGTTCGACAGTCTTGACACAGATTTTCTTAGTCACGGTGGAAGAATGTGGATAGAATAGTTGGTTTTCGCGTTCGGCATGGAAGCAGCTGCGTACAGTTGTGATTCCTACGGCAATTCTTGGTACAAAAGGTGGGTGTTTGAGTCAGGTTTAATTTCGATCGAAACCGTGCATGTGTTCGACGCTTTTGTTACGGATCCCCGGCGATAGTTCGCTACGTCAGTGGCGCACGGTTTATCTGGGAAGTGTTTATCAAGATAGATCAGTTAATTCGACCCGCTCAATTGAAAGGTTGAATGTATTCCCACGCGAATTGGCGTTTTGCAATTATCCTCCGCATCGTTTTCATTCAGTTCGATCTGCTGTATCTATTTTCGCTGTCGGAGTGTTTGATGGGGATCAAAACGGGGCACCCCTGCAAAGCGTAGAATCAATTGATCGACGATGGAAACTTTTCTCCGTCGAAATCAATGTTCCGATTGAATATTCGAGAGACGGACTTACGAATGCAAAACCAATTTGTTTCGAAGCACATTGTTTTTAGCATAGCTAATTGACAGATAACGCGTTGCGAACAAATGTATTCCGAAATTACGTTGGAAAACGTTTTGGAGTACTGTTTATCAAATTCTTTATCGATCGAACTCGAATCGAGGTATTTTCACGTCACGCTTTATTCGATGACCAAATAAATTCCAAAAAATTTCTATTATTCTTCAACGAGTACAACTATCGTGATCGTATTATTCTGCAATTAAAGATCCTCGATAATGACAGCAACGTGACAAATCTCACAAAACGCACGCTGGTTCGAAATTGAGCAAAAGTAAACATTGCCACGTGCGCGCTAGTTTTCTACTTGGCAATCGTTATCACCGAGTGTCGTTCCACAGGATCACGGTTCGTATCACAGAAACGGGATACGGTGCGTAAGGACGCACGTGCCTATCGAGCAACCGGGTTCCTAGAATAGCACGGAGAACAGTCTATCGGTTCGTCACACATGCCGTGTGCACCTTGGTAGCACTTTGCACGTGCACGAACGTGCACGTATGCATTAGCGTGCTATGACTAACCGTGTGTCATGTCTTCTTCTCTTATAATCCGCCAGCGCTCATTCCTCTTCTCTTAATTGGCCCTGCGATCGTCTCATCAAAAATCGATCGTTGACCGCTCTACCCGCCAGCTGGACACGCGCCGGTCAAACGATGAATTAATGATCGCGGGGATGAAACGTGAAATTGATTGCTCCGGGAACAAATTTTTGTACGCCTATGTAGGCTAACGATGAAACGATAACGAGTAATTTATCTTCATCGCGCGAGTCTGGCTGGAACAACAATTCCTCGGATGTACCTTCGAATGTAACTGTGGAAGTTCGATAATTGGCGTTTCACTTGTCTACTTGGCATTGAACTTTCTGAACTATTGTCATAGAGCAATAAGCTGCCACCTTGGCCCCATTTTTTAAGCGTGACGATGAGGGATCTATTGTCTTTTCAACGCGTTCATATTTTCTTTGGAATTGAATAAGATTAAGCAGCACCCAAGCATTATCGTAGTCGAACGAATCGATTGAGAGGGGTTGATGTAATTTAATCAGACGATAAGATTAGAGATGTTTCACCCCTAGCATATACATAGATAAAGGTTCAGGCGTAGGACTCTCGGATACTTCGGGATACAGTTGGAAGAGAGAGAGAGAGAGAGCTCCAAAGATCAATAATTAACATAAATATCTTCTGGGACTATTTGTAACATGTACGCCAGGGATTTCTATGAAATTTTCTTTGCAATACACTGTCTTATACAGTATGTTCGGTATCGATTCAAACATCCCTTACGATGGAAATAAATCAGAGACGCCATAAAAATTCATCGAGATAAACGTTCCGTTACATCCAAGAAATTTAGAACAGAGAATAGAAGCAAAACGAACGAAGTCGTCGCAACCATTCGTTAAAACACGCGTTCGCAAGGGATCGCAAACGAGGCTCGGCTGCAATCGAACGCGTTCAAATAATTCGCTGGCGATTCGACTGGACGCCGGAAAATGCGCGACGGGAATAGTTTCCCTTGGCCGAATCGACGAGATTAAATAAATTGGAACAAATAGGCGAGCTGGTTGAACGCGAGTCTCGGTCGCGCTCGAGCGGATTCCATATCGGCCGGTGCTCGTTGCAGTTTGCTGCACGTGCGAGCGCTAGTGTTTTGGCGCGTTGACCAACGGTTGCACCGGTGCAATTTTCCACGGGTTCTCTCGTCGGGTTGGCACACGAATATACGGGCCCACTTTTTCGATTCCGGGATTAAAGTTGCCGGTCGTGTCGCGTTCGGGCCACGGTCCAAATCGCGGATAATCGCTGGATTCCCTCCTCGTCCCTCTTCGTCGCCTCTCCGTTCGTCGGTCTTTTACGTTTTCGACGGGAAAGGAGCAACGACGGGCCAAGGTTGCCGTATTTTCGAGACCAGATCGAGTATGCAAATCGTTTACCGTCACGCTCCCCTTCCCGACCACCTCCCTTCACCCCTTTGTCATCCATGGATTTATTTATACGCTCGAGTTTCGTGGCATTTACCTGGCCATTACGAAAATAGCAATTTTTCATAAAAATTCAGTAAAGAATCTTTAACCTCGCCGTATTATATTTTTGCTCAATCCAATGAACAGATTTGAATCTCGAAGAGCAACGTATCGAACGTACGAGACCGTTCGAATAATTATAGATACTTAACCCTCGTCTGCTAGGTGGTCTCGCGGACTCCATGGAATTTCTCGAGCCAAGGTTAATTGTACTGTATCCGTCACAAATCAAATCGAACTGTTTACTTCGATGTAAAATCCAAATTGGCTCGAATTCTTGCGTCAAAACGAAAAATAATAATTTTCTGGAATTTTCCTGAAGAAAGTCGACGGTTTATGGGTCAAGCTGGATTCCCAAGTCGCGTTTACCTCCTAACCGGTGATGCTGGAATCGTGATTGCGGTTGGTTTCGATGTTGCGACGGAGGTTAACCGAGCATTTCAATGGATAATGAGAATCAGGATTCGATCATTGGATTTCTCGAGGATGGGAAGTGATTTTCTAGATGACAAGACCGGTCGATTAGATCCGCGAACCTGTTGCCTCTCGCGTGTGCCAATGCGATGCTGTGTACAAACAGTCCTGTTAATGCTTACGTCCTGTGGTGAATAACGTGACGTATTAACACCGTGACCTCATATTACGCATTTATCGTGTCTGGCTGCTGCCACTCTTCGTAGGGAGTCGCTGATGAGCGCAGTTGCACTGTCGGAGAGTTATTTCTCCAGATAGCGAGCGCAATTGATCGAGAATTTTTGCCGAGACAGGGGCTCAATGCTCAAGTTTCGAACACCTCAGACCTGTTTTTATTTTCTTCTTAACCCCACCAATGTATCTTTCACAATTATTATTCCCGGCGGAATTAATTTGGTACTGAAATCGGAATTCGGTTGATACAATTTGGGTACGCATTTGACATCTAATACGCATCCGGGGAAGTTGAAATTTGAATGTTCAGTTATCGAAAATTTTTGCCGAGACAGGGTCAATGTGTACTGAATTTTCAAACACCTCAGACCTGTTTTCATTTTTTACTTAATCCCACAAATGTATTTTTCGTTCCACTGTAATTATTATTATCAGCGGAATGAATTCGGTACTAAAATCAGAATTCGGTTGATACAATTTGGGTACGCATTTGACATCTAATACGCACCCGGGGAAGTTGAAATTTGAATGTTCAATTATTGAGAATTTTTGCCGAGACAGGGTCAATATGTACTGAATTTTCAAGCACCTCAGACCTGTTTTCATTTTTTTCTTAATCCCACCAATGTATTTTTCGTTTCACTGTAATTATACGTTCCTAATTATTATTCCCGGCGGAATTAATTTGGTACTAAAATCAGAATTCGGTTGATACAATTTGGTTACGCATTTGACATTTAATGCGCATCCGGGGAAGTTGAAATTTGAATGTTCACCTTTGAACTTTAATTCGCGAGGAAATTATCAATTAAAATGTGAAATTGTCTGTTCCGCATTGAAATTCGGTGGAATGCGAGTTCGTGATTTTTGTGTTCGACGTTGAATATCGAAATATCTCGCATGCAACGTGTTCAGACACTGTGGTAACGACAGAACGGAACTTCATCAAGGTTCTCGCGGTTCGCAAGGCATGCACCGGCAACGCGTTAAATAAGAAAATAACGTAACAGCCGAGTCATTTGAGCCTCGAAATGATTCATGCTCGCTTGAAACGCGCAGCCAGCTTAAACCATACTTCCTGTTACAGTCTGGTCCACTAGATCCCTTTATGAACAATCGCTACGTTGCATAATGCATTCGGTTTGCCCGCCGGGTCTCGAGCAGATATCGCGCCGAGATCCGAGATTCCATTGTATTTGCGATTTACAGACAATCGAACAGACTCTCTGCTAATTAACGAGCGAACCCGCTTCGATTCCACCGTCGTTGCGCGCACTTTCTTTCGATCATGCTCGTCATACCTCCAGAACTCCATCCTCCAAAATTCAAGTCACAAATACTGGACAGTTATTTCCATTCGTTGGTTAATAATCCTTAAAAATAGCTTAAAAAATTCGTACACATAGTAAGAAGCAGAAATTAAATGAATGAAATCGGTGATCTAAAAATATTGTAATCAAATTTTATTTGGAGGAAAATGTCAACCTAGACAATGACAATGTTATATAACAATTACGTACCCATTAAATTGGTCCATTATACAATAAATGATCCGTTCCTAGGTAATCCGGATTCAAAGTTAAATCCTTTAATTGGTGCATTATATAATAAATGATTCACGTATGATCATGCTAGGACGAAATTTTTCTCGAAATAAAATTTCAGGTAACAAAAGTGGATTTTGGATAGAAACGATACCGTGTGTTTCCGATGCGATATTTGCCTCGGGTAAATTTTTGTAAATTGAGGTACGTGCTTCGTCGCGTAGTAGACAGATAAAAAGTCAGTTTTGATGTGTACCATGGTATCACGGTCGCAATGTGGTAGAATCGTAGTATCGGGAAGGGTTAAGGTTGTGACATACGACCGTGCGATCCTCGTGGCAAGCGGTGACGGGGCGTTTGTTTTATCGAAACGAGGCGTCGACGGGCATCGACACTTTTATCGAGTCGTGGGTATTTCGTTCAGCTGTTTCCACGTTTCAGGATTCCTCGTCTCGCATGTATACTCGAGAAAAACCACTCGGAATGTTTGTGCATTCTCCGATCACGTTTGACAACGCTAGAACACGTAGAAAGTCAGACAAAATCGCAAAGGTACACCATTATCTTGATAAAAAAAAATTCCATTAAGAAATATGGTACGGAAATTTCTTACAATTTCACCATTTCAAATAAGCAATATTAAAGTCTGTTGTAAAAATGATCATTTCAAAATTTAGAATGCGTCACGATATTGTGAGACATCAAATATCTGGAGTCTCTTTAATTCATTGAAATGTTTTGTCAGAATCATTATATCCGCGTATTGTAGGCAATCAGTTTTTTAATGTTCTGTTTATTTATATTCATTTATTCGGTTACCGTAAATTTTGGTTTAATGGTTTTTGTGTTTGGTGGAATTACACGGTCGATTGGTCGCAACGTTAGAAGTCCGAAGTCCACCTGACATTTCGACGAAACGTGCATTTTGAGCGTGGACGTCTAATCATCGGAAGTGCAATTCCGCCTACAGACCTGTCGCATCCTCTTTAGCGAAACCGTTTTCCGGCGGTTGTTCCTTCGACCTTTCGAACGTTCCACGTCTGACCTATGGGAGAATCGATCGTGTCTACGAACCCGCGTTCGTCTTCCTTTGATCCTTTCGTTGCTATCTATGCGGGGACGTGTGGGCTGAATGATTGTTTCTGCGTTCGTAGAATGACTGTGTTAATGACGTCGCCGGCGCCATGATATGCACGCATATTGCGCTCCAAGTGGAGTTTATCGGAGTAGATTTTAATTGGAGTGTCGCTCTAGACGATACGTTTTAAAACGAAATATTGGAATTTTAACGGGACTGGAATTCGTATCTGGCCGCTATTGCTTTTCGAATCGGCCCGTTAATGTCGGGATCCGAACTTTATCGCTGCAGCTTGAATTTGAATTTAATTCCCAACGTTTGAATTCGACTATTCCCATTCGCGCGTAGTCTTAACTAGACCGTTAACATTTAGATGTCACTTCATCCGCCAACATTTGAATGTAAACTCGCCTGTGATACTTTAAATTTGCAACTCGGTCACCAATATTTGAATTTTAAAGCGTACCCGAGCGCAATGAATGAGATTCAAAGCGTGACTCATAGATTGCCATACGTACTTTCCGTCGGTAACATTCGCTGACAATTTTAGTTCGGTGTAATCACACGATCGTGCCGATTACACAATATTTCAATACAAATTACACAACTGAACATCGCCGGAGATACACACAGTCATTGCGAAAACGGGGCAGCTCGTTAAAAACGAGTCGCGCGAACACGAATTGAAAAGCTGCAGAAAGTTATCATCGGAAAGTTATTTGGCTTCAGAATTTCAAGACGCACTTTTCTAGATACGATTTCCAGATATCGGCACACTCGCCGACAGCTGGCGATCGAACGTTTCAGCTTCGAGTGCCGGCGATAACTCGGTTCCTCGTCGGCAACGGAATCGCGATCCGCCTCGATCCACGATTATCGATCAGTTTTCAAGTGACAGCGCGATAAACAGACCGAGAAACGTAAACGCGGAATATGCTGCCGTTCGATCGTTGTTTGTGAACAGTGATGGGACTTTTGTTACTTTTCTTTTATAGTCGCGTCGGTTATGTTCGTCGTCGAGTCCTTGAACACGTGGGAGCGTTGAGGGAACAATAGAAAAGAGGAGAAACGATTTGCGTCGATCGAAGTTTGAAGGATGACGATGCATCTACGATTTTTCTACCATTGTTGGGTGTCGCGGCTCTTGTCAGTGAATTTTTTTAATTTTTATCATGCCTCTCTTTCGCGAAGTATAAGAGAAGTTCTTGTAGTACCGGCCACGAAAATATATTTTACGAAACTTTTACAATTTTTATTCTCACGATGCTCGCTTGAGTACCGATCAAAAAGAATTCTAAAAAATGCAGTCCCTTAAGACAATAATGCAACTTCCCCGTCTACCATTAAAAATTAACAAGATACTACCGATACTCGCTTGAACACTGATAAAAATGAATTCGAAAAACGCAGTCTCTTATCGTGTTAAAGAACCTTATCTTTCCTATCATCGAAAAAAGTGCTATAAGTATACAGGGTGTTCCAGTATTCATGGTACATCAGTGCTGGAACATCCTGTATATACAGGGCGGGGCAATAACTATGACCTCTTTAAATATTGCCGTTATTTGTAATAATATGAGAAAATGTTGTATACAAAACTTACACGGTATAGAGGGGGGCATATTGTGTCGCAAACATTTTCTGCGTGGTTGGAGTCATAGAGGAGACTTCAAGGTTACCTTGATTTTTTTAAATGGAATGTCCTTTTTTATACCATAGATCGATAGAGTATCAAAATCTGCGTATAAAAGTGTTGACCTTCATACGTCCTAAACATAATAGTTAACGAGGTATTATCGAAAGACGAAAGCAAATTATTTCGATAATATCTCGTTAACTATTAGATCTAGGACATACGGAGGTCAATACATTTCTACTCAGAATTCGATAGTCTATCGATTCGTGATACAGAAAATAGGTCTTTCCATAAAAAAAAATCAAAGTGACCTTGAAATCTCCTCTTCGCCTCCACCGCCGCAAAAAATGTTTGTGTCACATTATGGCCCCCTCTGTACCGTGCAAGTTTTGTATATAACATTTTTTCATGTTATCACAAATAACGGCAATATTCAAAGTGGACATAGTTATTGCCCCACCCTGTATATGAACCGTACAGAAAGAAAATTGCGTCTTGTACGTCGAATGCCGAGCGGGTATCGAAACGTTCCTAACAAATAGATGCAGTTACGACTGTTGAGGTTTTCGTGTGTAAGCCGTACCCTGATGGAATGATTTCCCCAACGTTTCGTGATCGTGGACGTTGGGAAAATAATTCCACTAGAACAGGGCGTACACTTGAGGCACCTATGTAGATGGGTAGATGCGGATCGCTTGATCCAGGAGCTCTCTATCCGGTAGGTTAGAGATAGTGTCGTCGGGCGAGAAATCACGAGATCGATTGCACAGGCAGAATCGAAGTGACGGACGAAGGGGAAGTTCCGCGGACATTCAGACGTGGATGCTGTGGCCCGTGTTGGGGGATGACGGGCTGAGCCCAGCGTCGCCCCCGGCGTCGGCCAGCGTCAAGGGGGTTAACAAACTGGCGCCCCTGCTTCTCTGCGGCCCCTGCAAGCCCACCAGCCAAAGGAAGAACCAGACTTCCACGCAGTGGTACGTGCAGCAGGTAAACAACAGTTTCTCGAAAGAGATTCATCATCATCCAGTTTTGTTGCCACGTTGGAGTGCTCTTCTATACGTTTGTTTTCGCCTTTTTCCTCGTTCTCACCGTTTTTCGTTTCGGCTGACGGATGCGACGAATTTTTCCAGGACTCGACCCTCTGTTTCGACGGATCGATCGTGACTCGACTGGCTCGACCGCGATTCCGAGACGCCAAATTTCGTTCAATTTAAAGTTACTCTTGCATTGTTTTGATCCGCACCGTTTCGAGTTAAGACGTTAATATTTGAATTTTTTAAATGCTGTCCCGATACTTGAGTATTTTAGATTTCAGTATTCGAAACGTGTTTGGCTCTCGGAAATCGGGTTCGGTCGTTCGAGTTCAGTTTCCACTTTGCACGTTTATTCTTTTTTTACTTTGTTCGGTTTTCGCCGTTCGTCTCTTTGTGTTATTTGCCTGCTGTGGTGCTTTGTTTTTTTCGCATTGCACTCGATGTACGAGTATGTAGTAGCATTAGCGAGTATTGTGATATCTGTACTGGTTCGACATTGGTGTTTGACACGTTGCATGAAATCTTATGTTTTCAGTGATCCGCAGCCAATCTCGCGCCACTCGTTTAATACCCGTGACTCAAAAGCGATCCGCTTAATCTGTTTCTGCGGTCCGATAGAGTTCGATGAAACCGAATCAGACACCAGAAAGGAGCACTATCGCGACGAACCCCTAACTGGAAACCTGATTCCGTTTGGTTAGAAAGTGTCGAAACTGTGCAGCCTGTCCGTGCCTCCTCGGTAATTGTTTCGGCGCGGTTTCGATTCCGCACGATAAATCCCCCCGCGAAACTTTCCTTTAAAAGAGTTGGGGAATCTTTCGGGCTCCGTTCCGAGGCCTCGGAATCCTGTTCGGAGCGGGCCTTCGCATTCTTTAACTTCAACTTCGTACGATTCTCCAAGACTCCAATAATCTGCCATCGCTTCACAATCATTCACGGACTTTGAAATTTATTGGGGACATTTATGCCGTGTATCAGAAATTATATGACCAGATGAGTTTCCAGATTTTTTATTTTACAATTATTGGAATAATAAAAATGATATCATAGAAAATGATTGTATAGACATGTTTAACACTAGGTTTTCTAATATTCTTAATTTGCAATTATTAAGATCGTAAAGATGCTCCCCTGAGAAATTGTTTACCAAATTTAATTCTTGGGGTATATACTATCGGAAGAATGGCCAAAAATTTGGATAGACACATTCTTGTTATGTTTATAAATTAATGTAAAATAGTCGTATTTAGACTTCCGTAAACCTAGCGTTAAATAAAATCTAAATAAAATAAATATTGTCACTTTTATGGCTCGATAGGTTTGGCGTTAATGAAATAAAAAATTTCTAAATTTCTTCTCAAGAATGACGAATTCAACTAAAATCCGAGTGTTGCCACAAGGGGAGTATTATGTAAGGAATTCTCGAAGATAAGATCCCAGCTCTCGAGGACAGACTTTATTATCCGCGATCCGTGAATGACGGCACACATAACGAGCCCGTTCGATAAATGCGTCGATGAAATGAGATTACGATGCCTCGATAAGCTATCAGTCGCAAGGCGAGCCGCTTTTTCGCACGCAGAATTCGTTTTAGTCGCTTCTGCGAACGGTAAGTGTGTCACTCGCGTCTCTGTGCATGCTTCGGCGATCGTAATACTTTCGCAGTGCATGAGAGGAAAGTGTCGCTGGTGTTTCGGCGTGACGAGCAGATCCGTCGATCCCGTGTTTACCGGCGGGACACGGTAGATCGGAGATATTATTTCCGCTTTTGAACGGCACGGTTCGATTTTTCATCGAGCCAATATTCTGACGCTTCCTATTGCGCCGATGTTCCTTCCGGTCGACTGGAGCTCGGTCAATTCATGCTCGCTGGACATTCGTTTTTCTATAGTTAATCTCGATATTTCTTTTTAAATATACATTGGGATACGCGGGTGGTAATAATAAAAATGAATTCAGTTATAGAAATGTTGTAACGTGCATTGTACGCGTCTTTGACAAATTAAAATTGTGAAAAAATGCACAGACCCTTCGTCTAGAAATCATTGCTTCGGAAAGAAGCTTCTTGCAAGGATCAGGAAAGAGATTTTTTTTTATTAAATTTACACAATAAGATTTCGAGTTTAATAATATTTTATTCATAGTCTTCGCGACGTTCGAACGTCCGTTTGTTTCGGACGATAAAACGTTCGATGACGTTCGCATCCCACAACGCAATCTCCCTCGGTTAAATCAATATTTCCTATTAGCTTTTTATTTTTCCAACGACGTCAACTATCAGGCGCTCACCTCTGCACTGTTTCACTACATTGTTTTTGCTTCTTCTGCGCTATTCCGATGTTAGGTTAAATCGAAGGGGAATTAAATTCTCGAAGGCCTTCGGAGTCACAACAAACATGTAAAAAATAGCTCGAGCCTCTGGGGAATCCAATTTTTGCGGAGTGACTCACATTTTCGCGACGTTTCCATGTAACCGTGTCGAGGCTCGGTTACGATCGTGGTCGACCACGTGGAAGTCGTTTAATCGGGTAATCAGGGTCAGAGTGTCATCGGGACTGTGTCTTTGTCATTAGAGCCCCGTTAATGGGTAAATGAAAAATTGAAATATGGTTACGGTGACCTAATTGGTTCCCCTTCATCTCGTAGTAATTGTTCATTGAGTTACAGTGTTCTACAATTGGAGTATTCTCGTTAAATATGAAGGGTTTCTCTGATTGAGGATGACGTTGAATTCTTTGTAATAGTGTGATGTCGTTGCGACAGTAATTTGAGAAGAAAGAAGTGTTTGCCAGTGCATTCAACTTTGACAGGTCATAAGAAACGTTCCATTGAAACACGATTGATAAAATGATTATCTCTGTTTAAACACGGGTTTATAATACTCGACAATTTAAATTAGGTAACTACCCGATTTGATCCGTAACAGGCTGAATTAGATTAACCTATCAACTCCTATGCTCCTCGTTTGATCGACCATTTTTCCATTCTTATGCTATTCGTTAGCTTGAACTCCGTTTTACAAAACATGTTTGCGACGAACTGTTCCGATTCGCACGGAACCATACCAATGTCCATACCTCTGGCTTACTGGTAAAACAAATTGATATTTCTTAAATTGGTATTTCAATTTCTAAAGAAAACAATGAAAGGTCAAACTCGATATATTTACCAACTTTTATGTTTTATCCTCGCAGATTTTCATGCTTGAGAATTACCGGGAAAAATAATGAAAGGTTAAATTTCAATAGCTGACCTTTCAGCATGCCCTTTTAAAAACGCAATATTATACAATACCATTAAAAAGTTCATACAATTTTTCCAAAATGGTATTACGTTTATATTCTGCCTCGATTCTGTTTCTGGCCGTGAAAGGATTGATCAACTTGAAAATTTTATTACTACGATCACGAGCTGGCAATTTTCTGGGGAAGAGCAAAAGGTCGAACCTCGCCAGTCAATTAACCGAAAAGCCCAGCTACAATTAGAGTACCTTCAATTTTTAATGGCTCATTTTCCCCGGGGGTGACCCGACATGATGGCCAATTGAACAGGTAGCTAATCGCTTTCGATTCCCATGCGATTCGCGTTGTCTGAAATAAATCGAGTGCTGTGCTTACACTAACTGCTGTACCGAGAAACCGATCGTTTTTTCCCCGGGCAAATAAAAGCGTCGGGGTGGGTTCGCGGGTGGGCGAACGTGCATTCGACACCTTGTTTACCGGCAAATGAGTCAGAATGGCAACCGGTGGTAGCAGCTCGTTTAATTGCTTATCTTGTGGATCGTACTTTGCGTACTCGGCTTACGGGCCCGTGTAATTATGCGTTGCCTGACCGGAAGCCGCGTCTAATAGGCTGCCTGTATAGGTCGTGCAGCCGAAGAAAATTCCTTTGTTCTCGGCAGTCGGACAAGCCGACCGCGAGACACATATACCCGACCGGCGTTGTTTACAAAACAACTTGTAAATCGTTTATCGAAAGTTTCCTCGGACAAGATTCGTTTCGCAACTCGCGGGAGGATCGCGCGGACGGCGCATGCATCCGTGCAATTTGAGTTTCAGCTCGCGGCAATTAATTTATTCGTCGTAATTACAGGAACTTTTCTACCTGCTCCTTCTTACTTCGGTGATCGCAATTATCTCTCAAGACTGTGATGAGTCCCGCTGATGAGACGTTCAGGATTACCGAAACGTCTTACCTGCCTAAGTTCTGGTTGTTAGCTTTAATGACACTCTATCAGGAAAAGTGGCTTAACCGGCGTTAGGCGAGCGTGCTCTTGCGTTGCGATACATGCAGTATCAAGCGTCCAGCTTGAAATTCTTTTTATCGCGTACAATCATTTATTCGTTCGAAAAGATTGCATTTGGGAGTGTTCTATGTTTGTCTTTATATTAAAATTCACGTGCTACTCGAGACCTCTGTGAAAGTTAATAATTGTTCTTGCCAGTCAGGCGACTTACAAAGCGTCCTCCGGGTTCGCTGAGAGAATAGGTTGAGGGCCATGAATCGTTGACCCTGACTTGGCTTCGGAGAGTTTCGGCAGCGTTAACACGTTTGGAGTATTGTGCCCTTCTCCTTTCGGCGTGTCTGTGAGCGAGCCGGGTCTCTACGCGAGTGGCTTTTATCCTCGGCATCAACAAAGCTCCGTTTTGTCACCCTTCGTTCTTTGAACTTCCGGCGTGTCCCTCTTTCTCTCTCTTTAACCCTCTCCTGGTGACCACGCGACTCTTTCACGCTTGTCGCAACCTCCGACCCCCACCTTCCAGTCTCGATTCAATCCGATTCGATGATTGCTGGTACGTATTACACCGAGACCGAAAGTTCCTTTGAACCTCTCCTTGCGGTCGAGTGTCAATCACTTGTCTTCGAGTAACTTGTTCTGTCGTTGAATGGGAGAACAGCAACAGCATATCAACGTGGACGCCCTATTCATGGTTTGTCCAATGGCGATTGCTATACAGCCGGTTTCAAACACAGATATAATACCGTTCCTCAAATTTTGTATCACGCACATTGTTCGGTCTCTAAACAGAACGAACGTGAGATTTATATGTACAGTAAAGTCGGGTTTACTGTCCTCGGTCAACACCGGGTTCTAAGTCCAGTGCCTACTCATTCCACTGGCGGCCGATGATTGATCTCGGCTCGGGTATATCGATGTAAACACCGCGCATTGACTCGAATGAATCGAAACGTTCAACTTTCTTAATTTTCATTATTTTTTGAAATGAAATTTCACTATCGTATTTCTGGCATTTTTCCGATTAAAATGAGACCAAACACGATATAATTCCAATTGTATATTTAGTGGTTAAATCGACGATTCAAGTTTCGGTTCCAAGGAAGGACAGCGTATGGGAAAGAAAGAGACACTCATTCTGTCCTTCTCTATGTTCGACTTCTCCTTTGAATTTCATTCTGGCCTTCTCTATGTTCGGAATTTTCCTTTGAAGTAACAAAAATACGATCACAACACCAGGATTACTGTCCTCCAAAAACACGGCTGTTGGACAGTAAACCCGACGTTACTGTATTTATTTAGAAACGGTCGGCTCTAAGAGCTGGAGACACTCGACGCGACGATCTCAGAACAATTCGGGTGTCATCGAACACCACTTCGAGACCTCCTCATGAGCGTACAGATTGACAGGGCAATCTTATGCAAACAAATAGTTTTAGTTCCACATCGCTTTTCCGTATCGTCAAACCTAATTTATTGCATGCTCTTTTTTTTCCTTTTTTCTTTCTTTATAGACTTGCGAAAAAGTGAGAGTGACCAAACAAAAACCGCACGTCTGAGGCCGAGGAGCCTCTTCCTCCCAATCCTTGCCCGGGGTGTCGACAAGGCCCCGTGTCAGCAATTCTCTTGTCGAACATCTATTTTCCCTGGTTGAAAACTCATGTTCTTGTCTTACAATTTATTGCATGCCCTAAACACAGTTTTACTGGAATAGTCCTACTCCGACGACCAAAATGCACCACCCACTCGCCAATAGAAAATAACTTTGTTATCCCATACAGTTTTAGATAGCCAATAAGGATAGACCCGAGTTGACCTTATGCACGACGCCACACCGAAAATCAGTTCTAAGAAATCGTTCGAACTCGAGAGATCTAGAAAATCGCTTGTATCGATGGTTCTTCACCTCGAACATTGTTAATACTGTATCTTGTTAAGTTTTCCAAATACATATTGAGAATGTTAATTACTGAACGCGAATTTTATTTTCAACTAGACGTGGTTACCCACATAACCGCGTCAGAGCCCCGAATATCGTCGCGAGCAAGCGGAACGGAAGTATTTGGACGCTTCACACATCTTTGACGATTCAATTTAATGCTCAGGTCGATTATACACAAAGTTCCTTCAATTTTAATGTTCCTTAACCCGTTGATTTACGATTTATATGACGGTTTCAGTGATTAGAACCTTTTTATACATCGTAATTTTCTAAAAAACGAGAAAATTGATACAAATTCTATGCGTGTATGTTTTCGAATAGCTGTATATTAAAGAAACCAACATTTCAATTCGGTTTAAAGGAAATTATTCACATACGTTTTACGATTTATTTGACGGTTTCAGTGATTAGAACTTTTTTGTAGATCGTAATTTTCTAAAAAACGAGAAAATTGATACAAATTCTATGCGTGTATGTTCTCGACTAGCTATATATTAAAGAAACCAAAATTTCATTTCGGTTTAAAGGAAATTATTTACATACGTTTTACGATTTATTTGACGGTTTCAGAGATTAGAACTTTTTTGTAGATCGTAATTTTCTAAAAATCAAGAAAATTGATACAAATTCTATGCCTGTTTGTTCTCGAATAGCTGTATATTAAAGAAACCAAAATTTCGTTTCGGTTTAAAGGAAATTATTCACATACGTTTTACGATTTATTTGACGGTTTCAGAGATTAGAACTTTTTAGTAAATCCTAATTTTCTAAAAATCAAGAAAATTGATACAAATTCTATGCCTGTATGTTCTCGAATAGCTGTATATTAAAGAAACCAAAATTTCATTTCGGTTAAAAGGAAATTATTCACATACGTTTTACGATTTATTTGACGGTTTCAGTGATTAGAACTTTTTTGTAGACCGTAATTTTCTAAAAATCGAGAAAATTTATACAAATTCTATGCCTGTATGTTCTCGAATAGCTGTATATTAAAGAAACCAAAATTTCATTTCGGTTCAAAGGAAATTATTCACATACGTTTCTATCAGAATCTGTTTAGAATCTGCAACACGAGTCAGGCACGATATCGTAAGGCAAGGGGTTAATTTACAAGACGATTATCAATTATCCTTCTATTTTCCAGAATGAAATATCTCGCAAACACAATAATCAGACGGGAATAAGAACGCTTCACGGACAGCAACCTTGTAGCTCTAAATAAACAGTAGCGGCATACATAACTTTGATACCACTGCGTCCACATCAATTAAAAAATAACGACTTCGAAGAAACCGCATCACGCGCTACACACTCGGATAAACATCGATGCAGATTCCAACAACAACATCAAACAGTACATTCAATGTATATATCGATTAACATACGCATTGGAAGTTACATTATCCGCGAAGCTCCGTCGAAACTGTCTCGAGGCCAGAAAAATATTTTCTTGGACGCATGAAGGTCCGAGATACATAAACGACAGAAACGAACGATTCCCGGATGAAAAAATGTAATTTCGTGGCCCTCGGGTTGTACCCCATAATGCTATCTAAACTGTACGGTCAAGAAAGTGCTGACGATTAGATCACCGCGCGGATTTATCTAACAGGCTTGAGAAAATTGTTGCCCCGAGCGTTGCGAAACTATTTAGCGGAATGGCTGCTATCTGGTCGTCGACGAGGCTCTCTAACGTTCCTCTTTGCTGCACGCAGGTTTCCCGATATCTCCAGCCAATAATTACAGATCTGATTTTCATAGTAAACGCTGCTCCTCGAGGCTAACCGTGATTCACTTCCTATAGCTCGCGTTTCTGCAGAATCGTCTGTAAACAATTCGATCGAGGAACGAGGAAACGTGTAGACACATTTTTAGACTTTTTATCCGTTGCTCGATGCGCTCAGAATTTTACGTGTTGCGCGTTTAATGTGAATTATTCAATGTATGAACGCAACCGTAACACTAAATTGTTAGACGAGGCGAGGATGGGCTGTCGGTGACGATATTTGAGCACAGCCGCGCGACTAAAATAAATTGATTAAGCGGAAATAGCCGGCAGAAAATCGGACTTTCTTTCGTTCGCAATTGGAGGAAAGAGCCCGGGACCGGCATACAAATTTCAGCCGCAATCAGAGTCACGATTGGTAGCGGAACCATGTTCCCGGAATCTAATTCGAGAAATCGATGGTCGGCGTCGCGATGCACAGCCAGGTTCGTCGTGTGTCTAGGTTCACGGTTGGAATATTCCAACGCGGGTTTCTCCCGGATCGAATGGCGGTGTTCGAGAGTTAGGTTCACGAGTCGATGTTCACGAGCAAGTGCACCGGTCGTTGGTTGATAGTCGGATGTATTTCCATGTCTATCGATCGACCGAGGCTCCCCTGTAATCCGCTGTTAAGCTTTTTATAGGCTGACGCGGAGTGATAGAGGCGATGCCAGTTTGTACACACGTCGGTTTCGGTACCCTTCTTAGTATCGACGGATCACTACGCCTTCGCGACGAGGCTAAACGGGGCTAAACGAGGATTTCCTCGGATAGGTTTCGTGAAATCGAAGGATAGTCGCTGGATCAACAAACGTAATACACGGTCGACGCAACGGTAACCTAATAAACCCGTGGCTTTGCGAGCTTGCAAGCCTTGCATCGCATTTTCCAATCCGCGTACGATCCTCGGATGTACAGTCGGTCTCATAATTGATGGATAGCACACGCCCGTTAAACTCTACGTGGACGACCAGGGTCGTGTACGTCCGGAGCGAAATTTTACTCCAGAACTTATTTTTTCCCCATTGATCGTTTAAACGTTTGATGCGTGAGTATGACTTCAAATAGGGAAGCATAAAAAAGGAATTTTCGTACATGAATATACGTAACGTGAATGCGTTAATTCGAAATTGAGGATTTTATAGTACGAGAAATGGAAAACGTATGAATATTCACCCGAGGAATGTGTAGGAGTTAATAAAGCGTGACGTCGACGTTGGAGAAATATAAGACATAAGCTGAATTACTACTATCTGTAGGTCGGCGAGTCATAGTTTCAAAGTTGAGAGTCGTGATTCGTTCTCGGAACAGCATTTTTTTATGAAGAAGATCGATACAAGGAAAATATGACTCGTGCGATCTAACTTGCAACAGAATTAAATATTTCGATAAAGATCTATCAGCCGCTTTGTAGGACACAGTTTCGTGTGAAATCTTGATCTGCGTTTATAATTGACGTTTTCTATTAAGAAATCTAAATGGACTTGAATTCAGCGGTTCTCATAATTCTGTCTAATTTACGGAATCAGTTAGGGTGAGCTGGGGCGAGCCAGTTATGCGAACCACTGTAGAAGCAAGTTACCAAAGCTGTTCCGAAGTTAGACCAAAGTTTGTTAATACACTCCAGCGGAAATACAAGGAAAATATGTACATAGAGTCGTTGGTTATTTGTGTGTGATCGATTGAGTCATCATTGATTCATATTTGCCTTCCAATTACAGAGAAATTGTGAAACGACATTCACAGATATTTTTACAACATAGAATAGTTGAAGAATAGGATTATCCTTGTTTTTCTTTCTCTTTGTAAATGGATTTGTGCCTATTTGGCCGGTATAATTAAATTGGCTTCGCTCCGGATTAACACAGCTGTTTTTTTCCCCGGATTGGTGTTAATCGAATTGTTTCTTTCTCTGCTTTCTTAATCAAACGTCCGCTTATTCGATCTTTTCATCTTCAACCGTATTATTCCTCTCTGTACTTAAAATTAGATCAAGAAGAATAAGTAATAGTCCATTCTCTGTGCGCATTTGTTCTCTGCCCGATATGCATGATCACTGGTTGTTTGCCGGGGAGTTATAGTTACCATTGACCTTCTTTACGCAAATGGGTTTCCTTGAAGTGTTTCCTGCCTCGCATATAAAAGAAAATTACAATTATTGTAACATTACGTTTGTCATACATGTTCACGTTGCTTCGTGTTTAATACCCTTGAGCTCCTTCGTAAGGGTAGTTATAAGCTTCTGGCATTATTGAACTTTATTACCGAGAAACCATTGTCGTATACATGTTGCGAGCAGCTTACGAAGTTCACAAGTGATCAATGGCATCGCTGAGTATCGCAAAGTGTTGGTTACTTTACATACAGAATGTATAACTTGATCGAGCGAAATAGATTTTTATGCCTTGCACATTAAAAATTGGAAAACATTAACACTTTACCTACCGGAAGCCTATTAATAGGATTTACAATAGGTTTACAAACATTGTGCTGTACCAAAAGAAACCATAGAAATTTTCTTTTACATCTTAATCTTAAATGAAACTATTAGATGGCGTTATCGAGGGTGACTTGTAAGTTCACAATGAAAATTGCTGTTGCTATCGAAGGTTCCATTAGAAACTGTTCAGCCATGTACCATAGATTTTTCAAAATTATGCAATAATCACCGGTCGGTAATGTGTTAAACCAAGATCTCCATCTGCCCGATTCGTTAAATCATTTCCCAAAGCGACCAACAGGTTCTTCTCGCTGGCCGCTTCTGCGCAACCGTTTAAAATCGTTGATTTAATTCTGATTTACGGAATCGCGCCGGTGAATGGAAAGTTTGCGAGTGTCGAGGGATTCGCTGGATTTTTATTCACCTAGAGAGGCCTCCGGGGAACAATGGCGAGTTGACGTGTTCCTCGAAGCCGTCTCCAAGGACGAGGGAGTACGAGGACCTTAAGTCACGCTCGGGTTCTCTCTGCGAGCCTCTAATTGCCGGTTCGTTCCGGAGCGTAAGCCCGCCTTTTTCCACAGAGAGCTGAGTTTACCCGCTTGTACAGTCTCTCGAGCCTTCATCCGCGAGCCGTACGGCCCCGCGGATCGTTGAAAAACGCGGCTAGTTTTCCGCGGCGAATGTTGTTTCAGGTTTCTGTTACGATCCTTATAAACATCCGTAACGACCGTGCATTCTGCCCGTCGAATTGCACCTGGCTCTCGCGCCGCGGATACCTTCTCTCGCCGCTATCCGAACGCCTGCGCTCCGAAAAAACGAAAGAGAGAGTGCCGTTGGATGTTACAGGCTTGGCCAGTGCCGGACCGAAGCCTCTAGAGACCCCTAACGCTTCGAAGATTTCGGGGTTCCATCGCTTCGGCGTAATGTCTCATTTCCCCGACAGAATTTCTATACACCTCCGCTACTGTGTCGTACGATAATTGCAAATATCAATTTTCTTTAATTCGATTAGAACATTTGGATCAGCTAGTCTTAAATCGTGTACTTAATGGTATCCTAGAAAAGTTGTACAGAATTTTAGAAATATGCTGGTACGATGACTAGACTGCGGATCTTTACGCAAAATAAAATAATGTTCGTATCGATTGCAGGCCACAGGAGCCAAATAAAAATTGTATCCTTCTTTTAACTGTCCTATTAAGCTGAAAGTAATATCTCGATCTCCTTAAAAATTTGCAACATCGAATGCATCAAATCCGGAGTCTAATGACGACATTTTAAACCATGAAAATATTTGAAAGACGGATTGAAAATCTGCATCGCGCAGCGTCGCTGTCATCGCAGATCGAGACGCGCCATTTACCAGGACAGGACATTTATCGGTCAGCTCGGAGTATCGCGGCGAGATTAGCAAACCATCATCGTCTCGGCGAGCATATAGACCGAGACGAGTCTGTGGTAAAATTAGAAACGCTGGCAGCGCCGATTATGTCCTCAAAAATCGGTCCATGGGAATAAATTCGAGGGGCCTGCCCGAGGGGACGGGGAACCGCTAAAAATAGCGTTCTCACTTGGACACGCTTCCCTCTGCTTTTATTTCGACCGCTAAAAATGACGTCGCGGACTTACCTGCGCTGTTAAGCTACGTCCACACCGAAGCAACATGCAGCCTCTTGTTGTCTTCTTTCAAGATACACCTCAACTGAAACTTGCTCGATGCCGTTTCGGTGTGAAGGTAGCTGCAGCAACGCTGCCAACGAGGATCATAATGTCCCCCTGAGTACCATCGTCGGATTCCAGGCGACCCGGTCCCGTTCTAAAATCGACGCGGCGGAGAAAAAGAAAAGACGCTGCGAGAGAGCGAAGAAACGCCTCGCGTAATTGTCGACGGCTATTGTCCCCGGCATGCAACATTTGCCAGAGTGCAACGACAGTGCAACAGCTGCGCACAATGCACCAAGCTCCTATCCGCGATCGATGGGACCGCGAGAGACCGAGGGCTTTTGTGCGAGGATAATCATCATCGCCGCGAACCACCAATCCGCCCCGCGAATTTACATTGTACTGGCGCGCGCGCGCGCTCACGGCAACATTGTTGCGAACCCGCGATACCAGCCGACAATTCGCGTGCTGGAAACCGGACGGCAAACTTGTTAGACGCGGAATTCTCGGCGACGAATTAACCCCTTTACCTGCATTTTCGTGCGCTGGGTCGATTTCACACAAATGCAGCTCGACCCTCTGCTACTGTAATTCTCCTCGTTGGGATGTTAACGAAGTAAATTCATTTCTACATTTCTTCTATGCGTGAATCGAATATCACGAATTTCTTCCACGTTGCGAAAAAATGCAGTTCATTAGAATTCTCAAAACAAGACGAAAGTAGATAATTTACGAACGTCATTGTACGAGGAGCAGCAACACGAAGTTCACACTCTCGTTTCAGCGATGCTCGGAAACAACGCACAGTTAATTGTAAGAAAATAGTTTTTGCAGGCCAAGTCTGTGTTCGCTCGTTAAGTTGCTTGCGCGCATGTTATTAGGCATTTGTGCGTTTTCTTGCTGCAAGTGTGGTATCTGGAGCGCGGATCATTAGCGATTCCCTCGGGCGCATCTGAATATTTAATTGTCGAAGAAGGAATCGGAGAAACCCATTTAAACACAAAGATCCTCTCGTCAATCTAAAATTAAACAGTCCTAACCGAGACCTTGCTGCCCACTTAAGGGTTAAACTCACGACTATCGTAACTCGGAAACTTTCTCAAGGAAGTCTGCAGTGAAAACATGAATTGCATCGTATTAAAATTATATTCCCCGCACAACCATAAAACAAACTAACCGCACTAAACAGAAATAAAATTCAATTAAAATCTGTGCTCACCCTCGAGGACTTTCCAGCGCTATAAAAACACAAGAATTGTTTATGAAAAGGTTTTTAGACACGAGAAAATATTATTTCATGCACTGCTGCACCGTTTTACACACCCTCGTACTTTGCGAGGCTTCTCGCAGAAGGAAGTTTAGCGGACCGCGAGCGGTCACGGGTTCGTAATTAAAGCAGCTCGATCGTGAATTACGGATCTAAGATCGCAGGCACGAGTATCTGGTTCGCATACGGGGATAAGGATCTATCCTCCCTGTTGCTCCCGCAAGAGTGTTTATCGTTCCAGAGTGATATTGGCGGGCGCCGGAAACGAGCCGTGCGAGATGCAAGACCGGCCGTGTTTATTTGTCGTGAAATCTATTCGCGTGCGCGCGAACCAGGGCTTCTAGACGCTTTTGTGCATCTCCTTTTGTACCCTCTCCGTACTCTCTCGCCCCCTTTTCTCCGTGCCCGTGGAAACGAGGATCGGCGCCGAGTTTTCTCGTTTTCGCGGAGCGTTGAAAAGGGAGACGTCGAACGCGCGCGCTTAGAAACGCTTGAAAATGTTCGAGGAAGCCACGCGCGCCCTGCTTGAAACTGTGAGTGCACTTTCCGAAACGGTTCGAGTGTCGTATAGTTACGGGACGCTTTATCCGACGACATGACAGTGTGCACATCGCGCGCCGCAATCCTTAGGATTTTCTGGATTTGCAGAAACACGCACACGTTCTTTGTTACGTACAGTAATGCCTCGATATATGTGAACACTTCGGGACAGAAATGTCGCTTGTGTAAAGATACTGTTTCTTTATATCTTGCTAGAAGGTAGAACACGATACGGAGTAAAAGAGTCTTCTCATTCTTGATTTTTATAAACCGTTCACCGAAATATTTGTGATATTTTTCTGATTATCCGAATCAGTGGAACATGTGGAATTTTTGTGGCACGACTATTTATTGATTTGTACGAAGAATCGCCTGTAGATTTTATTAGGAACCACAACAGGTGTCTCAGAATGTTTTCAGACTTTTCAAAGCAATATGAAATAGATTAGCGAGAGTCTTCTCATTCTTGATTTTTATGAAACGTTCATCGAGATATTTCTGACATTTTTCTGCTCACCCGAATCAGTGGAACATGTGGAATTTTTGTTGCACGATTATTTATTGATTTGTACAAAGAATCGCCTGTAGATTTGATTAGGAACCACAACAGGTGCCTCAGAGTATTTTCAGACTTTTCAAAGCAGTATAAAATAGATTAGTGAGAGTTTTTTTTATTCTTGAGTTTTATAAAATGTTCACCGAAATATTTTTCTGATTATCCAAATCAGTGGAACATGTGGAATTTTTGTTGCACGCCTATTTATTGATTTGTACAAAGAATCACCTGTAGATTTTATTAGAAACCACAACAGGTGCCTCAGAGTATTTTCAGACTTTTCAAAGCAATATGAAATAGATTAGCGAGAGTCTTCTCATTCTTGATTTTTATGAAACGTTCATCGAGATATTTCTGACACTTTTCTGACCATCCGAATCAGTGGAACATGTGGAATTTTTGTTGCACGACTATTTATTGATTTGTACAAAGAATCGCCTGTAGATTTTATTAGGAACCACAACAGGTGCCTCAGAGTATTTTCAGACTTTTCAAAGCAGTATGAAATAGATTAGCGAGAGTCTTCTTATTCTTGAGTTTTATAAAATGTTCACCGAAATATTTGTAACATATTTCTGATTATCCGAATCTGTGGAATTTTTGTTGCTAGTAGATTAGGAACCACAAGTGCCTCAGAGTATTTTCAGACTTTTCAAAGCAGTATGAAATTTATTAGCGAGAAAATGATATTGCCGAAGTATGAGCACCTCGCGTCGATGATCGAGCGTGCAACGTGGCGAATGAGGAAGAGACACCGGACGATCAGAGAACGATCGGGACGATAGCTCGAGCGAAGTTTCTAGGAGGCCTATGCGGGAAGATAAAGCGTTCCATCCGGCTAATCGCGATTCAAGCCGTGAAATGGACGGCCGAGGTCAATTCCGAGCCGGGAGTCAATTATTTCAATAAATCTGCCGAGTGCACGGCGTCCATTGATTAGCTCGTCCCCTATTAAAGAGACGGCTGCTCGTGATAGGGGATAACCCGTGAAATTAGCAACGTAAATCATCCCCCAGCGTTCGCGATGTTTTCGTCGGTCATTAAGCGTCTGTGATCGTCGTCGACGCCCACCGATCCACTCGAAAGACCTTTCGTTGTCTTACTCGATGGTAACATTGTCGTTTCTTTTTCTAATTTACAGCCCACGTGGCGCTTATGGGGCGAAGAAAGGGGCGATGGCGTCATATACACGGTGTACCTGAAGAAGGTCCGGTACCACAGGCCGACCAGGAGCCTCTCTGCATCGGTGAGTCCAATCTTATCGAATAACGTTCATCGTAAACTAATTTTTCGAAAGAAGAGACCGAGAATGATGCGGCTGTAATAGCTAATTTGAATCATGCCAGGCTAACAACTGGATTATGGAGATTTATGCAAACTTGCACTCGCAGAAGAAACTGAAATTGAAGGAAGTTTTCTCCTCCGCAAATTAGATGAAGCTCCGTGAAGTTTTGCTGAATTTCTCATTTTTCTGCTTAGGATGTTAATTGTTGAACTTTCTACGCTGTACAGGGTGATCCACAAGTTTCACACATGAATATTTCAGCATTAAATAAACTTTAAACTTACCTATTAAATTTTTTACACGTATAGGTCGATTAAAGATTTGCACTTTTAGAGAAATTTATTTGCGTGATCCATAATTGCCAAGGATGCTATAAACTATAAACCATTCAATTTATTGTTAAGTAGCGTTTCTTGCGTACGTTCGTTTGAGTCATTCGCGTAAGGACAGTCCGAACTAAAGAGACATCAACCCGACCCTATCTAATCTAACCAAGAGGTTCGGTTCGTGTCGAACTATTTGCGTAGACGCTAATTCAAACCTAACCCAGTTAAATAAAGGAAACCGAGATATCTTGTTGTACAAAGTGAACGCCTTACTTGTGCTAGCTAGCCTTGGCGCATTCGAAAGCTTGTGTTAAATAAACATATCACTATTCAATACCTCTAGCTAAAAACTCTTAAAAACCGGCTGCGTAAACACCGGAGAAAGTCATTAATCCCAGCTATTCTCTTTTCCCATTTTCACCTGATTCAGGTCAATCAAAATATTTATTAGAATAAATTTAATGAAATATAAATTTCTACATAAATTCTCTCAAACTCGAGCACAAGTGTCAAAACCGAGAAATGCATAGACAGTAGAATGTGTATTGTAGATTATTTTTATCCGCGAAGAATTTCATTTACCTCGATCTTAGTTTCAGAACGAGGCACAATGGGATGAGCTAAAATTTTCTATTTTACCGACGCTAAAATCATAAGAATTCTTGCTTGCTTATTAAAATCATAAAAATTCATCCACGTTAATTAGAATCGTAAAGATGCGTCTGCGATAAGCTTCGAAATTTTCCAATTTCATCATTAACGAAACCATAAAGGTGCTTTCACAAAAATAATTAAATGAATTTCTTCGATCATTTAAATTCGTAACTTTCGTAAGAAGGTATATATAAGGATAGCTTCTGATTGTTGGGCGTTTCTAATGTTAATTTCTGGGATCTTGTCGCAGGACTCGGACGACGAGATTTCGCACCTAGAATGGGAGACGGTGAGGGTCCGTTTCCTGAAAGCTGGCACCGTGCAGCGTCTGGTCGAGAGTTTGGCAAACGACGACGGGGAACTCGAGTCGACGTACATCAATGTCTTCTTGGCGACGTATCGCGCGTTCACAACGCCCCGAGAAGTTCTCGAGCTATTGTTAGCGAGGTACGACGCCCTCGACGAGGGATCAGGCGCCCTGACAGGTGAACAGCACCGAAAGACCCTCGTGCAGGCACTTCACGTTTGGTTGGACGCGTATCCTGGTGACTGGAAATCGCCGCCGAATCATCCTCTGCTCACCAGACTCTTGGAGTTCACGCATCAACGGCTTCCTGGCTCTGAGCTCGAGCTCAAGGCAAGGCATCGGCTGCACAGGTTCCAGCGAGAGGATCAAATAGGTAAGCGAGTCAATATCGTTCGAGCATCATTCTCGAGATTCGTGAAAACCAGCCTGAGTCCCTTGCCAATTTACCTGACGTTCCTTGCGGTCCCATTCCGTGAAGTTGAAGCGGAATCCCTCGAGGTTTGCGAACCATTTATTATTTATCAATAGGCTGCGATCCTCTAAAGTTTTATACATCAGCCTCAGGAAACGCAGTAGTACTTGTCACTCCAGTGCAACTTCCGCGGATGTTTACCAAACCGTTATCACAATTTCATGTTCCTCGCAGTGACTCCTCGCTCTGAATCACGCATCGATGACTCGTTTGCTGATTATACCTTTTCCGTAGATTCCTGCATGGTGTACGACAATGGTCGCCTTCCACGAGGATCTCCAGAGCCGATCGTGGACCACTGGACGAGCTACAGCTTTCCCGAAGTGCCTCACCGGCATTTCGCCGAGCAGCTGACCCGGATGGACGCTGAAGTGTTCAAGAAGCTGGTTGCCCATCAGTGTCTCGGTGCTGTCTGGTCCAGAAGAGATCGTTCAAGGAGCCACGATGCTGCCACTGTTCTAGCAACTGTGAACCAGTTCAATGCTGTCTCGCTGAGAGTGATCTCGACGATTCTGATGGAGCCGGCGATGAAGTCTCAGGAGCGAGCCAGGATCCTGGAGACGTGGATTGATATTGCTCAAGAGCTGAGAGTGTTGAAGAACTTTAGCAGTCTGAAGGCTATAGTGTCCGGCCTGCAGAGTAATCCTGTCTATAGGCTGGAAAAGTGCTGGCAGTGCATGCCCAGGGAGAAACATGAATTGTTTAGGGAGCTGGAGAGGATCTTCTCGGAGGAGAACAACGCGTGGACACAGAGAGAGCTGCTGATCAAAGAAGGCACCGCTAAATTTGCAGATACCGCTGGAAGGAGCGACAGACACCTGCAGAAGCTCTTCCAGAAGCAGAACACCCACGCTGGCGTGAGTGGACGCTTTTAATAGTCTTCTAGAACCTCGTGTCACGTTAGTAAATCCTCTGTAAGATCTGGTCACTTTGATGGTCAACGAGTTGAGTCAATATCTGCAAGCAATTGAGGTTGATCGTCACTTGAATAGGACAGAGTTGGCATCGTATGTTTCAGAAAAAAATGTACCTAACAGTTAATGAAAGAAGCTCGACGATTCTTCGCTTATTTATGCTGATCTGTCTCGTTGAAAATAGAATAGCTCTTCTGTAGTAGCTTATTTCTATCCTGTAAACTTCGCGCCATTCTGCTCATACTTTAGCTTCCCGACTATAAATTTTATGCTCTTGGGAAACGAGTAGCAACAGCAGCAGCTAGCTGCAATGTTGGCGAGGCGTCAAAGTCGTACATTACCCAGACACAACTGGTAGCAACCCATTAAAATTCCTCGTAGCTCGATTCCCCATCTCGCGCGATCTTCCTCTTCTAATTTCGTAACAAAGTGGAATTTATCTAACCAACGAAACTATCTGCTGTTTAGAACATCAGCTACGGAACGATACCGTATCTGGGAACCTTCCTGACGGATCTCACGATGATAGACACTGCGATATCGGACACGATAGCCGACGGACTGATCAACTTCGACAAGAGACGGAAGGAGTTCGAAGTGCTGGCTAGGATAAGATTGCTCCAGGGTGCGGCGAACGCGTACAACTTCAGCACGGATACTCTCTTTGATCGTTGGTTCCATTCTGTAGTGGTGCTGGACGATCGGGAAGCCTACAAGCTCAGCTGCCAGATAGAACCGCCTCCTCCGGGCAACACTTTAAACAATCGAGGCAAGAAGAAGCAGGTCAGTCGAGTGTCTTCCAGGCTTATTTCGTTTGGAAGAAAACGGTATCCCACCAGTCCCACTAGTCCTACTCGTTTGGACTCGTTCTCTAACCCGTATCTCTTCTTGCAGGCCCACCAGGGACACCGTAAAAACGACTCGATCGCCTCAACATCCAGCTCGAGCAGCTCCCAGTTCTACTGCGACCTGGATTCTCTACCCAGCTCGCCGCACAACTCTCTCGACCGTCGCACGTCGCCGTCCCAGATGTCCAGCTCGTCTTCGAGCTCGTCATTGCCCTCTTTGGACGTGTCTCTGAGCTCTGGGGGTGGTAACGGTGCCGTGGGCAACCAGCATAATCGCCTAGCCCCGGTGATCACTGCGAACGGGAACACACCTAACTTAGTTGGTCTGTCCAGCCCAAGCCACTCGCATAAGAGCTCGCCGGACTTCTACATCATCAAGGTGACGATGGAGAGCGACAACGTGGAGACGGACGGTGTGGTACTGTACAAGTCCATCATGTTGTCGAACAACGAGAGGACACCTCAAGTGATCCGTAACGCGATGCTCAAGTTGGGATTCGAGGGCAGCCCGGACCAGTACACCCTCGCCCAAGTGCTGCCGGACAGGGAAATGGTCTTGCCTAACTCCGCGAACGTTTACTATGCCGTAAACACCGCGCACAACTTGAATTTTATTTTGAGACCTAGAAGAGAGCCTAACGACATCGCCACGGACAGCCCCAAGAGCAAGACCAGCCACAGCCACAAGCGGTAGTGCTAGACCACCTCTTCAGGATTAAGGACAGAGAATCTCGACGCGTCACAGCGTGGTGCCGTTTCACCATATGGCGTGTTCTTTTTCATAACCATGACAGTACGGACGTCTCGTTCTTTTCTTTTCGTTGTTTCTCTAGCGATAAACACGTCGGCGTATATCGACTCTCTTCAGACTCACCGAGGAGGATCGTCGATCGATGTATTAGGGCTTTTACTATCACTTCTCAATCCGGATATCGAGATATATCGAGTAGACTGCGGATCTATGCAAAAATAAAAACTTTCCAAGTCAATTGTATCGAACAGAAGTTAATTGAAGATGTACTGCTTCTATCGATAATTTCAATGAGTCGAGATTAATGTAATGACATAGACTTGACATGCTTACATACGTTTACCGACTTCACAGTTTTGTATTTTTCTTATTCATTTCATAAATGCATAAGATCCTCGGTCGAATAAGTAACAGCCTTAAAACTATACATCTTCTGTCTGTTCTTTTCCTCGTTCTTTTTCTACTCACCGGTTGCACACGCTCGCGTCTACGCAACGTTACCCGCCCACACACGGTACTACTCGATATTCGACATGTTTATTATTACGATTGCCGCGGGCTAATTTAGCGAACTTAGATACATATTAGGTAGCGTGAGTCATAGGTCCGTCGTCGACGCGCGAAACGAACAAAGATAAGCGACGATAAGGTAGCTGTTTAGCTTTAGTTCCGTGTGTAGTCACGTTACATTTATATATATGTATACATATATACTGTGGAGATCGTGGCCCGCGGACCCGACGAGAGAGGTTCGAAGAGACACGAAGGAACTGGCTGCGGTCTGCGGGCGCCAGAGTCTATTGTGATTTTTGTACATAAGTTTAGTTCCGTAGCGCGGCTTCGAGGACGCGACCGTTCGATCGATCGGCCGGACCACATGTGGACCCGAACGAAAATTGTCAATTATGCAAGTTTATCTGACGTCGCGAAAAAAAATACAAGTGCGAGGAAAGCAAACACGGAAAACCGGTCGGGGGAAAGAATCGTTCAAATCGACTGTGCACACATATTCGTCCATTCCGTGATTCATTTTTCTATCCGCGCGACCAGAGACGCGCGCGGCGCGGAGAAATTCCGTTCTGTGATATAATATTGGACATACTTCTCATTTCGGCTTTGGCATAATATAACCGGATGAAAACCGAAATCGAGCACTCGTTTCCGGCTGGAATAAGAAACCAAGGATGGATGAGTGACGAAAGAAAAAGAAGAAGAAAAAAAAGGAAAGAAAACACGTATGGAATCCCGAATACTCGTTCCGATATCGAAGCTGGCACGCGTTAGAACGCGTACGAACGTGCGTTGATATATTTTTACAAAGGACCCGCATGCATTCGTAATGTAGGAGAAAAAAAGGGAAGCACACAGGATTCGATTGCGGCAGGATCCAAACCCGAGGTAACCGGTTCCCTTTTCGCATCGCAGGGTTTGGATGCCTCGATGCATTAGCTTAGGCAATTTTGTACTTACCTCTACCTACCGATTTCCCCGATTTCCTCTTTCCCCAATCGTCTAAGTAGCTGTATATGTTCGTGTACACGTCAATTCCTTACCGAAGTTCGTGCAAAGTTGTGTGTAATACGAGTCGATCAAGGTGACAATAGATGGCCTACAATTTTACACGGCGTTTTCCTGGGAATGATCCTTCCTGTAATTTATTTCGAAAGATGCGTGGAAAAGTGAAAACGGTCCTATACCTTCGATACCCTTAACGTTTAAGGTTAGCGACGACGTATTTATGAACTTTTTTGTTCTTGCATCTTTGTTAACCTTTTATATTTTCGGAAAATAACAGTACTATTTAAGTGTCGGAACAATCTGGTCGTGTTCTGATTGCGTACGCACGTAGAATTGCCTTGCATTCCAACCTAACCCTTGATCCTCGACAATGAGCCGTAAACATTGCAGCGATTGTTCTTCGTGTAAGGATCATCCTCTGACCCGGAATTGTCGAATAGCACCCCTCGACATACAATCGGTCCACAAGAATCAATTGAATTATTGCCATAAGTAGACAGTGGATTTTATGCATTTATGACAAAAATGAGTAGGTGTAATTTAAAACCGTACAAACATTAGAAGAATTTAATAATACTGTTATATTATTTTCCACCTATCAAACATACTAAGGAAGAATATAAATTTCTATTTTACTCCAGATTGTTGCAATTCAGCTAGAAAATTTTTATTTTGCATGAAGATCCGCTGTCTAGTCGCCAGCAAACCACCCTCGGTAAGTTACAAAAATCTAGACTCCATTCTTTCACTGGATAAGGAGTACTTTCACACAGGACGACGGTATGAAAGACGGGTCTAGAATCGTCCCCTAACTTTTCACAGCCGTGCAGCCCCATAAAATTGCTCTAAAATTCTTTCCTCCTATAAGCACCACCAGTAGCCTATCAACTAACACCGCTAATCCCGTCTATCAGAGCTAACCTTGCCGGCCGCGTTATCTCGAGCGAAGGGGATGATCAGATCGTTCTCGCGCGAGGTGGAAACCGCCGCCGCGTGGCCCCCGTTGATGACTTCCGGTGTGCCAGCAGATCCGGCACGCGAACCTGTTGATCCAGTTCAAAGAGGGTGCAAACACCCCCGGAGAGAGTGCAGAGCGACGGTCAGCCAGCCAGGTAAGTGCAGCAGACCTTCTCGGTTTCTGATGACCGAGGGCTTGGGTCAGTTTCGACCGGTGATCATTCAGTTGGAGGGGAAGAGAGAGCGAGACAGTGCTCTAACACTCCTCCAGTTGACGATCATTCAGTTGAAGAGAGAGAGCCAACTCCTTCGGCTGACGATCGATCACGCGATTAGGGTGAAGCTTCCTTGAGGGTAACCGCGGGGGCTAGCCACGCCAGCCTGGTATCCTGTTAAACTGGCTCAAGGTCGCCCGTTTACGTCAGAAACGGCGAACTCGAGGAATTCGTACGTGCATGCCTGTAGAGGCTTAATTGAACCTGAGTAGCGATTCCTGGCCACCGTCATCCGAGACCCGGCGATCCCGAATATCTCTGGAATGATGCGACGTAGGTCGCGGGTGCTTGATTTATCCTCGGCCTGGAGCAGTTGGGGCGGAACGAGTGCACCCTCGAAATCCACCCTCCTAGCCGCGACATACTGTGCTAAGGTGTTTTCGTTAGGGATGCTTGGAATTATCTTCAGATTCGCGTATTTCCAGAATTCCTGAAGACGAGCTCGAGGAGACTAGAGTTCACCCTTGCGTGGGCGACCTGGTACTCCTCTCACGATTTTGTTCGGCAATTTTTTAGACTTCTGACAATATCATACTTTTCTAATAGTCTTTCGAAGACCAAAGATTAAGATACTTTGACAATACTCGTCTCCGGAAGAACATCTATCGTCTCAAACCAGAGTTACGATCACGAAGATATGCGCAGACATGATCCCACGACTGTTGGTCGCGCATCAGCTATCGCGTCACGGTTTTAATTTGGACATATAACGCCATCGCGTGCCCGACCATGATCGACAGTTCCTACTGCGACGCAGAATTAAACGTCACTGCAGGTAGACGGATACGGTTGCCGCATCATGAAGTCTATGAAGCAAACATATCATATTCTTCTGTGTTCGTCGCACTGGTTTTTTTACATTTTTGCAAATAGACCAATATTTTACTGCCAGCGTAAAAAATATCCAAAAGGTAGATTGTAGTGTATTACAGTATTCTAAATACAATGTTATCCTCGATACATCGACTTTCTACAAGAACCTTCACATCACCACCAACACTCGGCCAACCCCCGAAGGACTAAATACCCAAGGCGCCCCATTACAGTGATCAAAGCAGGAACAATAATCTGTAAAGAAAACTTCAAGCTGACCGTAGCCCGAACGATCATAGTCTGCATCTTACACGACTGTTCAACCCAAACATTCCTAATCGAGCCGTACGAAGACAACAATACTGCACCCTGAAGACAAAATATTAAACAACGATACAAAATTAAACAAAACCGTTCTACCTCGAATTTGAACTCCACATAAACCCACCCCATCGAGCCCCAATCGACCCCCAGAGGACTAACTACCCTTAGCAGCCGGTTCCAGTGATCAGAGCAAGAAACAACGATCAGCAAAGGGAAACAGAACCGAAAACTCGCTCCAAGCTCACTCTCACCCTCGCAGAAATCCGCGAGCTTGCGCCCTCGCTGGCTCTGCTCACTCTCTTATTTCTCGGTAGACAGCGCTGTGGTAGCTTCGGCAGCGCATCCCCCTCCCGAGTCGAGCCGCCCCTAGCCACCGATTGAACCGGTGAACTCTCGTCGAAGCAACCCCCAGCTAGGGCCTCGGTCTAGAAGAGAGAGGCAGTCGTGAGCTTGGTGCCGAGCTGGGGCGATGCTCGTGGCTCGCGTGTGCTTCGCGATCGCGCCGAGTGCTCGCCATTCCGTGTTGTTTCGCGTGTCGTTGTTCTACCCTTTCCGAGGAAAGCATCACGTTCGTTCGCCTCCGCGTTTGTGGCCGCGTTCATCCCCTCTGGTCGCACCCTCGTCTTCGTCGTCGTGGTCGTGGTTGTGGTCGTCGTCGACGCACCGGACGCTGGCAGAACGGGCTCCGTCGGTGCAACGACCGTGCGACGATCGGACGGCCGCACGTGAGCACCTGCGATCCGCTGCGAGATGAGAAACGTGAGTCCATCTCACACCCTCACCTCTCAGAGTTCGCGAGAGTCTGCGAGGACCGAGTCTGTCTGGCAAGGACGCTCGCACCGAGCGAAAGAGGCCGCGCGCGGATTCGCGGGTGGCGCGAGATGGCAGACGTTCGCCAACCCTCGCGAAATTCGAAACGAAACCAGCAGAGACTCCGCGAACAAGCCCCTCTCGACCCGGCTGAGGTTTCTAGGCTTTCGACGTGGCGAGGCCGCGTTGTCGGGTTTCGGTTTGCCGGCGGATCAAGGACTACCCGACTGCGGTCGACTCGTTCCTCTTCACCCTCCCCGGATTCGCTATCTTTCTCTCTCCCCCGTTCGTCTTCTCCGTCTCTCTCTCTCTCTCGCCCTCTATCTCGAGCTCTTTCACTAGAGGCCTTGATCCCTGCCAAACTGAACTCTGCATGTCCCCCTCGGTGCACACTCCTTCAAGGATTGTTGATGCAAAGTTTCCGGGAATCGCCAAACGGGCCGACTTCTCTGTCCTTGATCGATGCTGTTGATGATGTACAGTCCCGAGTCCTTGGAGGAGCACGGATCGTTCAGTGCACGGGTTCCTGGGGTTGCGGCCTTGATCGCTGAGGGCTTATCGATGACCCGAGTTTTCGGTGGCTCGTGCATGAATTTTAAGTTGACGGAATTCGTTGGAATTTGTTCAGGATTCTTTAAGATCGTTTCGAATTATGTTGGGGGTATAGGATTTTTATTCTTGAAGGTGAACTTCCTTCTTTGTAACGATCTTCAACTATTCAGCTATCAATCAAGTGTTCCGTGAGTGAACTAGATCCGAGTATTTTACTGCAGTCTAAGGACCTGAACGATTTTGAAAGTGTTATTGCCTCAATTTGTCTGCCTCTTATCATCAAACCGTTTAACGATCCTTTGAACCACTTTTCTGTGCTTCCAATTTCCTCTGGGTCTACGAAATCGCAAGTGTTTCTAAGGATTTCATTTCACTCTGACATAGATTGTCATCGGTAATCTAGCAGGGACTCTCAATTGTTTAGATTCATCAGTGTCTGTTAAGTAAGGTGTTAAGTTTTCTTTGAAATAATTGGGAACTAGTTTATCACGAGCTGATTGCGAAGAATGGTAGCCTTGGCAGTGAATAAGCTGGCTATAGCGATCTTCAACTACCCTCCACATTCAAAATTAGACTTTGACCTTTTATTTAGACATGGTCGTCGCCTTGAAAGTGAAGATCCTGCTTAGAGTGATCTTCAACTAACCCCCTACCTTACTCTTGACTCGATAGTGAAGATCTTGCTTATAAAGATCTTCAGCTATCCCCTCCCTTGAAAACCAGCCCTTGATTTTTTACTGAAAATTAAAATTTTCACTTGTAAGTGACCATCCCGATTATAATGATCTTCAACTACTCCCACGTTGAAAATTAGCCGTTGTTTTGTCACTTAAACTTACACGTTGGTTTTGAACTTCTAACTCAGAATTTTCTACTGAAAATTAAAACTTTCACTTGAAAGTGACCATCCTGATTATAATGATCTTCGACTACCCCCTCGTTGAAAATTTGCCGTTGTTTTGTCACTTAAACTTACACGTTGGTTTTGAACTTCTAACTCAGAATTTTTTACTGAAAATTAAAACTTTCACTTGAAAGTGACCATCCTGATTATAATGATCTTCAACTACCCCCTCGTTGAAAATTTGCCGTTGTTTTGTCACTTAAACTTACACGTTGATTTTGAACTTCTAACTCAGAATTTTTTACTGAAAATTACGATGGTAACTACCCCCATCTTGAAAATTAGCTCTTGATTTTTCACTTGGACTTCGACTTTCAACTTTTAATTTAGACTTAGATCTCTGTCTTAGCCTCAGCCTTAGACTTTGACCGATTTCCGAACCTGTCTCACGCATTGCATCGTAATCGAGAGTCTTCCGCCGCTTCAGGAATGATTATTGTATCGCTTTGTCCGCGTCCTTTCATCAAGAATCGTTCAGCGCTCCTTTGAAGCGCTCCTCCACGCTTGCATCATTCCTTTGAGCCACTGTACACGAAATTGCAAGTGTTTTCCAGGGTTCAGCTCCGTTCTAATTAACTAGATACTCGTCAGAGTTTCAGCAACGTCTCGAGTGTTAAGACTCGGCCAGTGTTTGTTGATTCGTTCGGACGATAAGTTGAGTCAAACTGTTGGACGCAAGTGCCATTCAATTCCGCGCCGTTCGCTCTCGAACCGCTACTTCATCTCCTTAGCCGAATGATTGCAACGGATATCTGTTTCGTCGACGTAGTTGCAGAATGATCGCGTCGAACCATTGTCCGTCGATCGCATGAAAAATTGCATACTGTCGTCGTCGCTGTGAAATCAATAACCTCGTGAACGGTTTAAAAATATTTATGAAAGAGTCGCTGCTTCCAGAAGAGTGTTGGTGCACGCTACAAGTGTCCTGTAAACGTTACAGCGTATACGGTGACTAATAAATCTCGCGATCTGTTGAAATTGTTGTTCGAGAGAATGTTTGGCCGATCGTCGCAATTTTTATTTGTTTGAGAGAAGAGGAGGAGAGATTCTGAATGTGTAGTTTACAAGACATGTGCAGAATATTGGAATGCTTTTAACGTCGAAAGGTGCACGGTTATCTGCAAAACAGATATTTGTTTTTATAGAAAATGTGGCCACGATGGCCACTTATTCCACAACATTTTTATCGTTTCATCACAGGACATCCTCGATCAATTGAGGTTCGAGAGAAATTCGCTGAACAATATCCACCCCCGACGTTCAGCAATTTCATAGCATTTCTTCAGGATCACTACCCATTCGATACGTGGCCCAGTACCGTTACAGTGACCTGACATCGAAAACCTTTCACTTAAACATTCACCCCCTAACCCAATTCTTTCGAGTTTGCGGAAAACGTGTGCAACGCGAGAAGTGGTTCGAAAAATATATACGATATTTATCATCGTTTAAATAAATAGTGTTGACGAGCTATGCATTTGAGAGTAGCGCTTCTGTATCGACGTCCCAAAAAACCGGCTTTACTCCAACCTATTAAATTTTAATCCCGCTGGTTACACTTTTAATCGGCGTAAAACCGGTGGGAATGATCAGGTGGCTTCGATTATCACAGCTTCCGCTCCGCCGTCTGCTTAATTCTATACCGTTGCAAGTTCCTTCCAGTTCCTGGAGAAAACCATCCCCTCGCCGCGTTCCCACCTCCGTCGGGCTGCTTCCTCGGAATTTTCTCGTTCGTTTCCATCCCCGGTCTTTGTCTTCGTCTAGGCCACTTGCCTGGCCACGAGTTACTCGGCCCAAAGTCAAGTGGATATCAACCTTCACCCCTCGCGTTCCACCCCCGGCCGGTTTTTTATATTCCGCGCGTTCATCACGTAGCAGCCTCTGCACCCACATGTGCTTTTTATCCGGTCTTCCTCCACACTTTCTCCTTCTCAACCCTCTCTTTCGCCATCCCTCGTAATCCGTCTACATTTTATAATTCACCCCCTCGTTTCCATCCACTTCTTAATCAACTCGAAGACAATATATCGTCTCGTTCTTGTACAGACTGTTTCAGGCTAAAATGTTATCAATGCCAGTAGTCTTGAAAAAGTTCTCATTGTTTTAATTGTCATTGTCCCCTGCAAATGTTTTTCTGAGGCACAAATGTACGTAATAAAGAGGGTGAAACTGAATAAATCATTGTATAAATCGTTGTCAGTAGGCAACACAGGTAGAACCAGCAAGTTCGGCCATTTTTCCATCCAGTACTCCGCTAATTTCTTGTTTGTCTGAATTTCCCTTGTCTTTGGCTCGGTCTGTTGCACTTCGACCGTACTTCGTCGGAGAGCTTCGTTTTCTTTTGTCCCGTTCTTTGACATTTTCTAGGATCCGTTTTCTACGTCGAGAAGTTCCAACTTTATTTTCTTATATTCCGTTACCATCCATTTGTACCCATCATTTTGCCTTCCCTCGCGTTTTGTCCATCCTTCTTTCGAGCGTCCCCGGGCTCTTTTGTCTCGGTGGATTCTTTTTTTCGCTCCTTCGTCTCCCTGCTCGGACTCGGTTTCATTTTTATTTGTACATATTGTTTCTACTTGCACAGCTCGCGCTCCTTTTTCTACCCCCGAGCACCACGCTCTCGTCCCTCTCTCGCTCTTTCTCTCGCCCCCCATTATTTTCTGTTAATGTTACGCCCACACTCTACTCCACTTTCCTACCGACTTTTTATTCGTTTTACTTTGGCACTTTTCCTACATCTTTTCACCCCTTCCCCCTCCCCGCCGCCGCTATTTTTTTTACCTCGATCGAGCCTCGAGCTTGTTTCATTTTTACGCGAGACTCGCCCATTGTTTCCGCTATCCCTTTCATTCGTCCATTTAGCTTACCCACTTTTTCCCGTGGCCCTCTCTCGCCGGATATTCCGTCGGCGTTTTCCTGTCCATTTTCTTGCAAAGCTGTTTCTTATTGTGATTGATCAACCCTTCCCGATTGTACACTTCCTTCAACCGATCGCGATCGCGGATCTATTATTCATTTCCTCCCCCGACCTTTCTCTCGTCCGGATCTTTTCTTCTGAATCAGTTTCAATCTTTTCAACCACTGTTCGCTGCAGGCTCGACAATGCAGATTCAATAGTAAAAGCAAACAGGCTCGCCGCTCGAATTCGTCTTAACATCAGCTGTATCATTATGAAATAAAAAATGCATTTTAACCCTTTTCACTCGGAGCTATTTTATCTCGAAATTTAAACATTTCTTCCGACCTAGAGTATTTCCATTCTATACGATTATTTTCATTTTAAGGATATGAAATTAATATAATACCTCATACAATATTTAAATGTTTAGTAATTGGTTAGGTCTCAGCTTATTTAATAATGTAAACAATGTTTTGAATTATGTTACAGCAATTTTTAACGGTGACTCTGAGTCACCACTCGAGAGTTAAGGGTTAATATTAAAAGAATCGCAATGATTTCCATTTTTCAAAATGAAATTTCATATATAGAAGTTTGTAGATGTTTAAATACTGTTCCAGTTTTGTTAGAAACATGTCAAATTGACACAAGGGATGGACGAGGGTTAAGAACGGAAAGCGTGGTACAAAATCTCTTGAATTTCGACGAAGTAGAGGGGTGTATGAATAAAAAAAGATGCAATACCGAAGCCTTATTCTTCGTACCTTTAGATTTACGCAAATTTTTCAAATCGACTTTTATCCAATTTTTCGGGCCAAATATTCCACCGTGCGTCGTATGGAAGTATCCAATTTGAATGAAACCATGCTATTCCATTTTTAACAATACGCCCCCGAAGAGGTTGAGCAATTGTTCACAAAAACCGTGCGGGGTGAATAAGGGTTGCGGCTCGGTCAGTTTGTTCCCATCAATTTGTAGGTCCGGGGGCCGTTTTTATCGGCGTTCGTCACCTTGTTTCCCCTGCGTCGATCATTTTGTCCCTGTCCTGCTGACAGCGCTGGTTTTCCCGGGTGTACAGGAAATATTCCTTCGGTTTTATTATTAGCCTCCACCCCCGAGCCACCCGTTCCACACAACGCCCTTCTGACCACGTACTCGTATCCCGTATCGCGTATTCTCTCTCGATACGGTGCAGCACTCGATCGATCTATCGAGTCGACCTTACAGGACGACGAGGCTACCCTCGGTCCAACGAATTCCGTTTTAATGAATTTTCCAACGGCGATTTTCTGGCCGAAGCTGGCTCTGACCGCCTGCTAATTATTGGCTGACAGTGTCGTGTGCGAAGACGGGCACCGCGGCTGGCAGATACGTCACTGAAAGCGAAAAGCTTGGACAGGCTTGTTTTAGGCTGGAACCGAAATTTGACACGTTGTTAAATTTTCTTGGCGGAATTTCCTGAGAGCGGAGCGACTGTACCGGCTATGTCAAACGACGGATTTCAGGGGTGGTTTAGAATCATGAAATTGGGAATAATTATTACCAGGATATGTCGTGAGAAATGTGACACAACTGAAAATATATTTCTAGAACCAGTATAATAATAAATATATAAATTGTGGTGGACTTTATAACTAGACTGCGCATCTTTATGCATTTAACACTTTACCTACCGGAAGCCTATTTAATAGGATTTTCAATAAGTGTGCTGTACGACAAGAAAGCATAGAAATTTTGTTTTACATTGCAATCTTAAATGTGAAACTTTTCGATGACGTTATTGAGTGTAACTTGTTAATTCACAATGAAAATTGCCGTTGTTGTTGAAGGTTCCATTAAAGAGCGTTTAGCCACGTACCACAGATTTTTCAAAATTATGCAATAATCACCGGTCGGTAATGTGTTAAGGCATATGAACATTTTCTGAAAATGCTAGAATATTGAAGTCGATAGAATTTAATACAATTTTTACTTATTTTGGATCTACAAAGGCTGTTCCCACTGAAGATAGGATTTTATTTGATTCCACTTTCTTAAAATTTGATTAGAAAAACTGAAAATTGCATAAACATCCGCAGTATCTACGTAGCAATACATTATTTTACATTTCTAAATTGGTTATATACAATTTAAAAAATTGGCAATTTTAGGTAATTTTCAAATGGTTCTCCTGTAAAATTTCCTTGACTGTATTCAGCTTTAATCAACATTGAAGCGCTCATAAAATGATTGATAGATTTCTATAAATAATAAAATCCGCGATCCAATTCTTAAATAACAAAAATATTATCAGGAGCAGATTAGTGCTGTCTCGATAAGAGGGTGCTGAATGGTACTAAAAAATACGTTTATTATCAGGAGCAGATTAGGACTGTCTCAATAAGAGGGTGCTGAAGGCTACTAAAAAATATGTTTATTATCAGGAGCAGATTAGAGCTGTCTCAATAAGAGGGTGCTGAAGGCTACTAAAAAATATATTTATTTGTAACGGCCGCCTCATTGAATAGAAATCTAGGCGACATCGAGATCTACATTGTAGCCAGCGGCAATCCTTATTATAATTATGCAGCATTTAATGGTCGCATGACGTGTTTTGCAATAAAGTTCCACTTAACACTGAAAGTTCCAACGCGCGCCAGTAATGCATGCGGTTTTACAATACGATACCACCGTAGTTTCAAGTTAGTTGGTCACCACTCATTCGCAGTTGTTTGTTGAGAGTAACCATAATGGAGGGTCAGCCAGGTCGTAGGATTAATAGTGTTGTATTATCGTTAATATTAATTCAACACATGTTCCGTGCCGCTAGTGCACTTAAACCTTGTTTCGTGCGACGAATCAGTCAAACATTGCGTATAGATGAAGCATACCATCAAATATGGACTACAATCCGAATTCAAAATTATTACACTCTCCTCCTCTTTATTCTCGAAATGAATTTTGCAGTTGCATTCAATCATCGTGCGCCAAACACGTTCCATTTTTTATTTCAATTTCATTCTTCCTGAAAGATCGAACAATGTTTACTACTCGGTATACATATCGGTTAACGTTTCATCAAAATGTATGAGAGATTTTATGCTATGACTAAAATTGGAATTGTTGAAGTATGCTTGAAATTTCAAAATTGTTTCACCCACCTCCTCTTCGTTCTCGAAATGAATTTTGCAGTTGCATCGAGTCACGAAAGTTACACGATATCAGAGTGTTTTTATAATACGACTAAAATTGGAATTGTTGAAGTATGCTTTAAATTTCAAAATTGTACTCAGAGCCGTAAAAACTCTTTTTTGAATTGCAACGACGGCCGAGTCGGTTTACGCCGCAAAATATTATGCACACCAACGGAAGACATAAAAAGAATGCAGCGCGCAAGATGTCGGCCGTATTCCTGCCAGTTATCTGGTTTAATTAATCTCAAGCAATCGCGGAGCAATTTCACTGTTGAAACAAGCAAACACCTGCTAAAAGCAACCGGTCCGGTTTCGGTGTAACGCAAAAATAGTGATCGGTTTTAATCTGCAAATCCGCGGGTACGTGTTGAAGCATGCCGTCCCGCGAAACCGCTGTCCGCAACAATAAAAGAATTAGATATAATCCGCGACAAACATAGTATAAACACGGAGCAGACCATTTATATTTCATTGACCAAATAAATATCGCGGTAACTCCTGTAAATAACAATTCCTTATGCTGATTCTGAACTGCTAAATCCCGATTTGTCAGAGATTCTTTTTCTGGTTAGAATGTGAAGGTAATTTCAGATTATTCGGCCTGATGAAGATATAAACGAGACGACTACGGAGCCAATTTAAATTGCAAACCAGCTTAGGCGGTCAAAGCGGATTTTCGGACTTTGTTTGGGGCCGCGGCGGCGGCTATGAATCCCCAAACCCCGGAGACACAACGTTCTCTACCTCGTTCTGCTGTCTTGATCCCTCACAGACGCGGTCTAATAAAAGTTACCTGAAATTGCTTTCGACGTTGATCGCGTCGCTATTACGTATTCATGATCCCCGGCATAAAATATTACGGATTTCGTTGTCGCGGACGCCTACGGATCCGCGAATCAGTACTTTCCTGTCGTAAATCCGCTGTGATCGTCACCAATGTATTAATAACGCATTTTTATAATGTCACCGGCTTGTAATAAGACGCCAGATACGATCTTACGACGTCTTCGGGACGAGATCATGGCAATTTACGGTTTTGTTCAGCGATATCGCGTTCTGACGCCAATTTCTCCGGAGGCCATCTTGCTTCGCCGCGTTATCTCAGCATTTACCATCTTCGCTACTGGCCTAGGATCGGCTTATTTTTTTTTGCAATTTTACTGTGCCACGAATTGGAGAAATCAATATCGTATCAGTCGTACAAATTTTATAAATGTCTCACTATATATTAAATTATTTATAATTAGACTGCGGAGGTTCGTGCAATTTACAATTTTCGTAGACTTTTAAGAAAGTGGTACCAAATAAAGTTCTATTTTCATTGGTAATAAAAATTTGTAGGTACGAAATAAATAAGAATCGTACTAAATTCGGTCGAATTTGATGCTCCAGCATATTTTGAAAATTTTTATAATATATTTCTGGCTTTTATTTTACAATTAGTTAAATTATAACGATGCCTTGACTCGAAATGATTATACACATTTTTATATCCAAGCACATATTATCCCTCAGCACTCGAGTGGTCACATTATTAACCCTTTGCACTCGAATGACGACTCGGAGGCGCCATTAATAATTCTGATACCATTATTCAAAATATTTGTTGCATTATTAAATTTGTATTTCACATTTTAATAAACCGCTGAAAGTATTGTACGAGGTAAAATGAAAATATTTTAGGCCAGAAGAAAGATTCGATTTTCCAAAATTAGAATAGCATCGAGTGCAAAGGGTTAAATATGTTGGTACCTAATCTAAACGTTTAAGTATTGCACGAGGTATTTAATATCCATAAAATTAACAAAATTACATTGAGTGAAATTATTCTAGGTGGGAATAAATGTTTAATATTGTAGTTAAAATAACTGTTAAGGGTTAAACTAAAAATCACAGAAAATCTATATAAATTCTATAATGTGATTTTTATAAGGCAACGCATGCCAGCCATTTTTAGAGCTCGACTTCCAGTTGATACGTAATTACTAGACTGCGGGTTGACAGTGCCTCATTCCCTATTGCAGGATCAATTCGATCGACGATTGTGCAATAAGACGTATCAGGTGACAGACGCTATAGCGATCGTCCTGCGAAGCTGCAGTCTCTTTTAAATTGCTTGTAGAGCAGTGGCTCGGCTCATTTCCCGGCTCTGTCATTTCGATCACGTCCAAAAATCGTTCTGTCAGAGAGGACTCCATTCTTCGACAAATCGGGTCGCTTTAACTCGATCAGAATGCGATCGAGGGAGGGGGGGGGGGGCAGGGAGACAGGCAACATTGTTGCGAGGTCCGCAATTGGTGGCGGACGGGTGGCAGCCAATCCGGGGGTGTTTTTATTCAGAAAAACGGGGAGAAAGACGGGACAAAAGTGCCGATTGGCTGGATCTGCTTGTCGGAAGCGCTGAGCCGTTCGACATTCGGGGATTTTCAGGTGGCTTTGTTCCCTCAGTCCGCTCGCGTTCGTTCTCGCGAAAAGGTGGCGCCGATTTTTTTTTTTCGAAAATTCTTTCCCTTCGTGCCGATTGCTAGAAAGTTTCCCTCCTCTCGCTCGCGTTCCCGCCGCCAGGTTCGTTGATTAGTTTGTGTGTGTGCCGCTCCATCCCCCGGGATCTGTTCGCCATTGTTCTCGTTTTGTTTCTCACGGTGATCGGGGTCGGCGAAGTTCTCCGAAAAAAAAGTTTATTCTATCCGGGGAGCCGTCGACAGAGATTTTTCAACACTTGCCGTTTTTTGTTCCGGGAAATATTTTTTAAAACGAGCTTCACCCGGACCGTCGAGAAAGTTTGGAATAACAGCGCGCGCTTTGCGCGCAGAACGAGGTGTTGGTAAATGTGCTCGTTGATTTTGTTGAAATACATAACTGCTGCTGGCTCGCTCGGCAGACCGATAATTACCTTCGGAGCACTGTGTTGAATTAGTTTAACCGTAACACTGTGGATGGTAGACGGGAATTCGTCTCGTGTTTTGGAAATGGGTTAATGTCGGCAAACGAACATCGCATAGTTGTTGATCGTAATATCTGTGCCGACTTAATAAAACCCGCAGTCTAGTCGCCACGATCTTGATTACAGTATAATGAAATATCTGCGCTCATTTTGATGAGAGCGATAACGATACTGTTAAAATGGAGATATAACGAGGCAAAGCCTTGACGATATTTTATAAATATTCTTATCGATACGCTGAAAAAATTCTCCGTCGAAACACTGATGACCAGTTAATGCCTGTTATTGGAAAAGGGAACAAACTTTAAATTAAAACGATCTACGGTCCGATAAGGAAGTTAGTACACAGCTGGAAGTTTACCGGGGAGCATGGTTAGAAAGAAACAGTGAAATAATGCGTTCGATTGAGATTAATTAGAAAAATTGGCACGTTGGCAGCCCGTTAACTGAAAAACATTGCCCAGAAATTAAGAGGGCCGTCGATCCGAAACGTTATCGCTTACGAAATCTTCGTGCCGGGTAAATTGGGTTAAATGTGTTTGCATGCTCGTGTAACCGCGTGTGCACAATAATTCAAGGCTTAATTGGTGTCACGGTAGGCGAGTGGCCACCGCCGCTGAATTCGTTCGGTTTTCTTTAACAGAGGACAACTTGTCTTTTCGATTGTGCCGCGGTGAAACACATCGCGTTCCATATATCAAAATTAACAATGAGAAATAATCACTTCCATTTAATTTTCATATTGAATAATGATCTTTAGTTCAGCTATAAATTTTCCGAATATTATTATTATTATTATTATTATGTACGGACCGAAATCCATTTATACAAATGTTTACAATACAAAAGAAAAACAAAAATGAAAGTCTTAACCTAAAATTACTTACAAAGGGACATGCCGCAAGCTGTAAGAATACAGAAGTTAGTTTACGATATGCAGAAAATTGATTTTCGTAAAATCGTAGTCGTAGCTCGCCGGTAAGGAACGCGTTAAGCTAAAATTGTGTATGCTAACCGGTGTGGATTTTTAATTTTACGATTATGGAGACAATAAAAATGATTAAGAAACGATGGTACAGATATCTTTAGTAGATCATGCATCACAATAGGAGCCGCACAAAGTCTAAATAAATCAATCGATATTGTAATTTTTATAAGGAAACATGTACCAGTTACTTTTAAGGCTCGGCAGGTTTAGCGTTAATAAATAAACATTGCATCGGCCGGGCTGTCCATGCTAGAATTTGCACGCGCAATTTCTCGAATCGAGTGTTTTTTTCAGTTCTCCAACTACGGGCGAAATTGCAAAGCATTTTCGTAATTCGCGATCGTTAAAGATGGCCGATCGGTGTCACGGCTCGCGAGTTGCCCGCTATGGAAGATTCTCCTTTTCTCTCTGTGCTGTAGCTGTTCTCGGCTGACTGCTTGATTATTCGAGGCTTTGAGAATGGTTGGAAAACGCCAGGTAAACACTATCGCCGGAGACGTTTTAGAGGAGAGTCCAGCGTGGTTTTCTTCAGCGAGGTTCTCTTTGATGGTTGTCGCCAGGAAACGTCCATTATTACGCTCCCTCGTTGTCTAATTGAACCTATTCCGCTCTTTTTTCTCATCCGCGTGTTATCTCGAATTACTTAAGTGTACACCGTGGCCAGGACAAGGATTTAATCCTTTAACGTTGATTTGCTGTTAGCGGCGGACTAATTACGCCCGGGGAACTAGTTCCTCGGCCAGGGAACCGTAACGATCCTGTTTAAAATTAATTCGATCCAGCCTGCCTCTTTTAATTGCTAATGACAGGCATCCAGGCGGCGTTGAATTTCGCGAGCGTGGCTTCGACAGCTATCTTTGTTCGGGTTATCGTGTTTTTGTGACGGGAACTTGTACCGACTCGGACAAAGTAGCCGTAATCATGCGCTTTCGTCGTTAGGGTATATGTGGCTCGATGGGCTTGCTTTCTTCTGGGACGAACTGGTTAGATATGGCTTAATAAAACTGGACTTGTAATTATCGCTATAGCAGACGTAAACAGATTGCGGATTTTAGTCCAATTTAAAATTATCACGTAGAGGAAATTCGATTATATTTATTAAAAGACTTAATTTATCGAAATTGAAATAGGAAAAAGCATCTTGTCTCTATTAACAGTTCTAGCAGTAAAAGCAGGTTTAATTCGAAGTTTTATAAAAACTGTCACGTAGAGAATTCTTAATTTTATTCATCGAAAAATTCTTGGTGGCAGCGTAGATTTTTATGAATTAATTTCTCAAGATTGAAATGCAAAAAAGCTTTTCTGGCTTATTAAAAGTTCTATCATGTTGTAAAGCAGGTAAAAAGAGACTAAACGTCTGCAGCTTAGCGATTAAACACTTTTTACTTGCGATTTTATAAACTTGTACGCGCCAGAATGGCACAACAAGTTCGAACGCATTACCTATGCAACAATCATTTGCAATTCATTGGAAAATATTTTACCACCGCCAAGACTGCCTCGCCAAGTGTATATTCACCCGAGAATTAATTGATAAATATTTCAACACAATGGAGATTCTAATCAACGCGATATTATGGAAAATATTTCCATGAAGCTCGCGGTACATTGCGTGTACAAAAAACCAAATTTCGACCTAGCCGCATTTACACAGTTTTACATATTTATAAACGAAATCAGGCCAGAAATATAACAAACTGGCGATCGATCATTCCATAAAGCTGGGTACAAAATAAACATTGTGTTCACAATTATTACCTAGTGTCATGAATTTTTCAGTTAGCCTAGAAGATTCGAGAGCAAAATCCACCATTTCCTATTTCATTCGAAACAACGGGCGCCGTCGATCCCATGGCGATCGATGATGCCATTAAAAGCTGCGTACAAAATAAACATTGTATTCACAATTATTAGCCAGTGTAATGAATTTTGCAGTTTGCCTAGAAGATTCAAGAAAAAAATCCACAATTTTCTATTTCATTCGAAATAACGCGTGTCGTGGATCGCATGGTGATCGATGATGCCATTAAAAGCTGCGTACAAAATAAACATTGTATTCACAATTATTAGCCAGTGTAATGAATTTTGCAGTTTGCCTAGAAGATTCAAGAAAAAACTCCACGATTTTCTATTTCATTCGAAATAACGCGTGTCGTGGATCGCATGACGATCGATGATGACATTAAAAGCTGCGTATAAAATAAACATTGTATTCACAATTATTAGCCAGTGTAATGAATTTTGCAGTTTGCCTAGAAGATTCAAGAAAAAAATCCACGCTTTTCTATTTCATTCGAAACAACGCGTGCCGTGGATCGCGTGGCGATCGATAATGCCATTAAAAACTGCGTACAAAATGAACATTGTATTCACAATTATTAGCCAGTGTAATGAATGTTGCAGTTTGCCTAGAAGATTCAAGAAAAAAATCCACGATTTTCTATTTCATTCGAAATAACGCGTGTCGTGGATCGCATGGCGATCGATGATGCCATTAAAAGCTGCGTACAAAATAAACATTGTATTCACAATTATCAGCCGGTGTAATGAATTTTTCAGTTTGCCTAGAAGATTCAAGAGCAAAATCCACCATTTCCTATTTCATTCGAAACAACTCGTGTCGTGGATCGCATGGCGATCGATGATACCATTAAGCTGCGTACAAAATAAACATGGTACTCACAATTATTAGCTAGTGTAATGAATTTTTCAGTTACCCTAGAAGATTCAAGAGCAAAATCCACCATTTCCTATTTCATTCGAAACAACTCGTGTCGTGGATCGCATGGCGATCGATGATACCATTAAGCTGCGTACAAAATAAACATGGTACTCACAATTATTAGCTAGTGTAATGAATTTTTCAGTTACCCTAGAAGATTCAAGAAAAAAATCCACGCTTTTCTATTTCATTCGAAACAACGGGAGTGGTGGATCTCATGGTGATCGATGATGCCATTAAAAGCTGCGTACAAAATAAACATTCTATTCACAATTATTAGCCAGTGTAATGAATGTTGCAGTTTGCCTAGAAGATTCAAGAAAAAAATCCACGATTTTCTATTTCATTCGAAACAACGAGTGCCGTGAATCTTATGGCGATCGATGATGCCATTAAGCTGCGTACAAAATAAACATTGTACTCATAATTATTAGCCGGTGTAATGAATTTTGCAGTCAGCTTAGAAGATTCAAGAGCAAAGTGCCCAATTTTCGATTTGATTCGAAACGACGCATGCGATGGAATCAAAAAATCGATGCTCGATTTGGGGCCTCGTTAGCCCCTAATTTCGGTGCTGGAACAATGGCAGCGCGGAACCGTGTCCCTGCTGGTGTTCTAATAGGTGTCCCGGTGACATTTTCACCCCCTCGTCCCGAAAGATGCTTGTAGGTCTGAATTTCTCTAAGAAACCCCCTCTTCTAGTTGCTGAAGTTGCAAGGAGGGGAAGGGGCTAATAAGCGACGCGGAAAGCCGTGCCTCTGGCGTTGAATCGGCTCGTTTCCTCCGGTAGGCAGAATGCTAGCCTGCTCCTCTCTCCCTCTCTCTTTCTGTCTCTCTCCTTTCTCCTCTCGTAACACTTTCCAGCCCTCGACCTCGTGGCCGAGGATCGATCCCTGTGACGTAGTGCGTGAGCATGCCTTCGTGGAAAAAACGAAGTGGGGCTGGTTCTCGCGGTGCAAACGGGCGAGGAGGGGGACAGGGTTGCGAACACGTTAATAACTAATAGAAATGCTCGTCTGTCCCATGTGTACAGGTCGCGGCAAGTGTTACGGTCGAAACGTTAACCCCTTACTCGCTACGATCCTCGCAGAACGACTTTCGTCGGGCTTGCTAGAGTGCTGGCGATACTTCCCGTCGGTTTACACCTGCGAAATTGCGTTCCGTTGGCGAAAAGTGCCCTGTCTCCTGCGAGGACGCACATACAGCTTTTTATTTTATTTTATCGGAGGAGGGCAGTGAATGGGTTCGCGAGGGAAATAGTGTGCGTGGATCTGGGATTAAATGTTGGGTTGATTTTTAAGTAATTTCTGTTTATTCGTTTTATTTGTTAATGCAGAATTAAATGTTGGATTGATTTTTCAATCATTTCTTTTTGAGCTTTATTTGTGGATGTAGAATTAAATGTGTTTCAGTTTTATTTGCCAATAATGTTAACAATTTTTTGAGACCCCTTGAGACCTTTTGAAGTAATTGGCAATGTACAAGTTTACAAGTACAATTTTGTTGTTAATCCCCATTAACCTTGGGAACAACCTCATTACATTAAAATGGCTATTCTCGAGTTTAATCTTTATTTTTAAACTGGCTCGTAGAAATTGTTTCGGAATATCCGACACGCACAGTCGAACACCCTACACACTCGCCGTTATTTGGCATGTCCTCTTGACATGTGTCAGACAGCTCGAGTATAATAAGCGATTAGCGCGATAAATGGTATCGTTACAGAAGCAAATTATTTTTGACTCGATCTAACATCGTATCGAATCAAACGAATTAATAATTGCAGGACTTCCGGCAGTTATTTGTCAACCAACACAGAAGTATGAAAAAATGATTTTCTCTGATGTCCAATAGATTTTTTTTGGAGCTTCTTTCGACAGAGGAATTATTTAAATTGATTTACAGAACGCGACGTGCAGCTGCATAAGAACCGACACGATGACGTGGGTTCCTGAGAGGTGGATTTAAAGTAAATTTACTTCAGATGTGTCAGAACATGAGATTTTGCCAGAGAGTACATTGTGAACATGTAGTATACATATATGCATATAGTAGGGCTCCATTTTTATGAACCCCAGGGACGAGAGCAGTTCGTGTAACTGACAGCAGCAGACTGAAAAGTAGTTCACATAGCGTGCGAGTCGTTCATGGTAGTCCACCTAATTCTCGTCGGTAGCTGTGACTTTTCGTTCGAATAATTCTGATAAGTGAATTTCGTGTAACACGTTTCATCTTGGAATTTAGTTAATTTAACTGTGACACCTCAAAGGCTTATCTTTTCGAATATTGTTCTACTGTAGTTCTACTGTGACTATTAGGTTGATGGAAAAGTTCTGTCGTATTTGAAATAACCAGGTCATTTTGCTTGTAAATGAAACACACGCATTTCTAACGAGTCATTGGGAAACAGGAATTGGAAATATAATGGAAATGATATTATCGAATAATATTAAACATATATTTTTATAAATTCATTCAAATGTTTTCTTTGCAACACGACAGAACTTTCCCTCCAACCTAACGTTTGCATTGTCGTAGAATTTATTTAGCCAAGGGGTGTCTTTATGTAAGGACTAGGTCCCTCGAAGAACGATAACCCTAGGTCATCCCCAAATCGTGACCGCATGAAACCCAGGAGCGCTTCTGTTTGACTGTTTCTGGGGGAGGCGCCATATTTGTTTCATCGGCAGTATGTTCGGAGCCAAATCTATAGTAAGGTAAACACAGTTGGAATATAACCAGGAGCCATTTACAAGCCTTGATAAAAGAGAAAAGAAATCCAACCACCCCTAAATGGAACTCAATTTTGTTTAAATTATATCTAGTAAATACAGTACCATTTAGAGAGGACGGTACGAACGGGTTCAATTTGAAAGAGTGCTCCGTAAATGTTATAACTCTCGAACAAATCGTAGTACAGCTGAACCATTCGTATTTGGCGTCCGTCTGTCGCGAAACCACCCCCATCGACCTCTTATCGTTCCCCTGATTTATGGCTGGAACAGTCGAAGACGACGTTCCGTGAAATTACCAGGCGATTCTTAAAACGTGCACCCCCTTTGCCGAAGATGAAGTCTGTCCTCCCCCTTTCCGGGGCTGACTTTGAGAGATAAGGGTTGCTTCCGGGGGGGTCGAAGGCTGACAATGAGATTGAGGGGTGTAGAGCCGCGTAGAGGTTGTTCGAAGGTTATCAGCTCTCCCTTAATGGATTTATTGGTTTCGTGGTGGTCATGATGGATGTTCCACCCTCTCGCCACCCAAACTGGGGTTGGTTTTTTTAGATGTCTCCGCGTGTCCCATCTGAATTGATTTATCGATCATTTTTTTACATTCGTAATCTAATATCATTCAAGAGTAAATCGAATTATGAAAACTGTAGACGGAAATTTATATTCGGAATTTGTATTCGGAAATTTATTTATATTCTATATAATTGGCAATGCTTAGGACCGTTCGCAGATCTAATGAATAATTTTTAAAAATTTACTTTTTATGATATCTCGTGTATACACATTAGCCTTTCCGATATCCTCAATGAAACAGCTATTCAGTTAGTTTAACTGTCACAAATTGAGTACTTAAATGACAATTTTGATGTTCCCGGTCAAAAATGACTCCGGCACAGCGCTCGGAGGGTTACAAATAATTTTACATACGAAAAGATCGTGTATATTTAGCTTCACCGATTTCTCACACATTCCCCAATGTCAGCGAGCCGAAGTTCGAGCTTCCCCCTAACAAAAGTTGTTTCGTTATAACGTGGCTTACGTGGCTCACATTCTGAGGCTAACTGTGCGCGATAAGCAACGTTTTCCCGGTGTTCGTCGGTGAATTTAGTGCTTGCACGATGAGAAGTAATGCGACCGAAGCGAGCTTCCGGGACAGTTACTCGAACTTTATGATAGTGTGAGATCACTGCCACTCGCGCCACCCTTATAGATGCTTGTGGTGCCTCGCCTAGCCTCGCGATACCATGAATCCTCACCTTTAGCCTGCTGTCTTCATTCTTCAGAATTTTATCGAGTTTATCAGTCCTGTTACAGAAATGTAACTTTATTGCTGCATTAGGTTTATCGCGGACATCGAAGCGCCATTACGGATTTTACGTGCTCTCGGTTTTCCCTGATAAATAAGTACACGGTACCGGAACAGTTATTTTTGCTGTTTGAGATTGTACTAAATTTATGTTTCGTGTAAAAATATTACTTTATCGTCTACCGTATTAAACTTATTACGAACACATTAAAGTGGTAATAAAAATTTGTTTCATTCAAAGTTGTCCATGTCACAAACTGCCTGAAAATAATTCACATCGACGGAGATGATTTTTATTAGCTGTGTAAGTTTATTGCAGACGTGTCGAAGTATCATAGAATGCACGAATAAATGCAGAACGCGGTTGCATAAATGATGATTGAAAAATTAGTTGGCAGTTGTGTAAGCTGATGATAATTAATAATTACGATGTTCACGGTGGTTTAGGTTGGGCAGGTTCGAGTGCATAATGAAATCGGTGTGCATCGCCGTTGATTAACCCTGTAGCGGGTTCACTCGCACGTGCAGGTGCATCGCAGCTATAGAAACGCACTCGGGCGTTCGTTACTCGGTTTTCTGGCTGCAATATGACGAGCTGTTTGTCTCGTACACGTGTCACGCGAATAACAACCGATTCGCCGAGACTTGGCAAGCGAACCGCGACGAAACTATTGTTCGCATCGACTGTTTTTAATGCGTTATGAACGTCGTTGTTGCGCTTTTCCCTCGAAAGCCGCTCTCCCTGGAAACACGTTGATCCCCGGCCTTGTCCCACCGGGAGCTACACAAGTTTCATAGTTTAACAATGCACCCCCTCGAGCTCCTCTCCTCACCCATCTTAATAGCTTACCGTTTAAGATAAAAATTTATGCTCTATTCTTTTCTGAACCGCGGAAAACTTTTCTGCCTGTTTATGCTTCCACCCGGCCCGCTCAAAGATTAATCTAAATATTCACTGACAATCTCTCAACCTAAATCTCGGATCGGCTGCTCAATGTTTGCACTAAATGTGTCAATCTCCGAGCGAAAGGTTACCGGAAGTCGGTCGGAAAGTGGGAAAAGCTCCACCAGTATTTTTACACCTCACGAAATGGTGTCTTTCGCGCGGCTGCGGGCGAGCTTCGCGTGATAAGGGTCCATAGCGAATTTACATCATGCTTCTGGCAATAGCGATATCGGAATGTCTGTGTCGAAGGAGTTTGCGAGAGACGATCAAATCAAATTGTATAGCTCGTGAGTCACGACTCGTGACAAACGCAAGCACCGCATGTTTTAAAAAGTTTGTTTAAACGATACAATGGTTAGAGAGTAACCACGAAAATAATTTATGCTCCCATAGACTGATTACATCGCTCCTGTGTTCCTAGCATTACGACAAGGGTTTAATTAAAAAATGTCACGAAGGCCACGATACACTATACAGGACCATTATCTGTAATATTCTACTCTTTTGCAGTTCAACATTGACTTAATCGAAAGGAATGCATATCTAGGAAAATAGATCGTATCCAGACTGGATTGATCCCATCCTGTGGAAAGATGGATACGAATTAAACACACAGATTCAAAAAATGGCGCAATGGTTAAAAATCAACCACGAGGACTCGAGACGTTAATCATTGAATTCATCGTGAAAAGTTCAGGTTTTGAGAAATAATTTATGCTCACATCGAGTGATTACATCGCTCCTGTGTTTCCAGTATTACGACAAGGGTTAAATTAAAAATTGGCACGAAGGTCTACTTTTTTCCAATTCGACAATGAGTGAAAATAGATCGTATCCAGACTGGATTGATCCCATCCTGTGGAAAGATGGATACGAATTGAAACACAGATTCAAAAAATGGCGCAATGGTTAAAAAGCAACCACGAGGGCT
>CM052191.1:8997234-9051322 GCA_028455805.1 Lasioglossum figueresi
CAAAGGAGAAGCCGAACATAGAGAAGGACAGAATGAGTGTCTCTTTCTTTCCCATACGCTGTCCTTCCTTGCGACCGAAACTTGAATCGTCGATTTAACCACTAAATACAATTGGAATTATATCGTGTTTGGTCTTATATTAATCAGAGAAATGCCAGAAATACGATAGTGAAATTTCATGAAAAAAAATAATGAAAATTAAGAAAGTTGAACATTTCGATTCATTCGAGTCAATGTGTACCCGACTTAGAACCCGGTGTATACCGAGGACAGTAATCTCGACTTTACTGTATTCGGTTAGTTTAATTGGCAGAAATTTAGTACTTAAATGACAATTTGAATGTTCCCGGTGAAAAATGACTCCGGCACAGCACGCGGAGGGTTAAAAGGTGTACGAATACTTTGCACACCCGCTGTACGTGTAAAAATGTAGAAATAAATCGTACGAAAGATAGGAGCAAGTAAACGGTTAACGCCGTAATCACACAACAAGCCAGAGTATTAGCCAATCGACGTGACACCGAAGAGCGGCGATCGGGTACGCGGGAATCATTTAAATCCTTCAGCAAGGGTCATCCAGCTGCCGCGTGCAAAAACACAGTAACCCATCGGCGGGATTAGGGCGGGCCAATTGCGAGCCGCAAATTGCACCGAATCACTGGCAAATTGTATTTCAAGGGTCACAATTAAATCCCGGCTGGGTCGAGGGGGGCCGATCCTGTAGCTGATTAGCAAAAAGCGTGTTCCAGTTGAGGGTGGTGGGGGATGTAGAAGCATTCGAACCCGTTCGCCCCCGTGTATTTACAATGAGGAGTTCGGGGAGGGGAGCGTTTGCGCAGGTAATTAGCGATACCGGCTAATTGACCGGCGATAGGACGCTGTGAGCGCGCGCGCGCGTTTAATGACGCGCTTCTAATTGCCTGCAGCCGTCGCGCGCGTATTTTTATTCCGCGGCCGGCGAAACGGATTAAGCGGACACGTAACGGCGCCGTGTGTCTTGCGCCCAGGTGTAATCTGTTCCGAGAATCGTATCGTTTCGTTCCAGAGGGTTGCATCTCGCTGAAAAAAATCATTCCAATCGCGATCTTCTCCGTGGGAAAGCTGCGAGGTCGGTTCGAGATAAATATGACCCACCGATGACCCTTCTGCTTTTGCATCTCTCGTTTACGCACGCGAGAACCGTGATTTTCGTACTCTGGTTTGTGTACAAAATTTATTTAGAAATATATCGAAATTATTTTGTGTTACAAATGAAATGCAAAAGTAACATTTTAATACCTCTTTTATTCGTTTAGTTTTATACAGATATCTTTGTACGAGATAGTTTACGACCGTTTGAAGGATCATTTTAACGGGAACTGTTCTCTAAAGTAGGATCAGCACATAAAGAGTTAAAAGGACGTTGTTAAGCTCCATTTTGATATGACGTTGGTCATCCAGAAGTCTATATTAATGAGCCATTATGGTAAGTGAAGTAATAAGAACTTGCACAGTTTTGTTCCGCTATCTGCAAAATGGCTGCTGGGTTTATCGTACCGGTGGAACCGTGTATAATAACTTACGTGTGCTTTATCACCTTTTAATTAAAATGATCGCAGTTAACACACGAGGTTTGACGATCGTATCGAAAGCGTGACTATTTAACTGGACTATTTAAGTGGACTATTTAACACTCAAAGTATCCTAACAAATTCGTTGCATCAAAATAAGAGAGACATTAAAGAAATTTCTATCGACATAAACACATCTCAAACATAAAACCACGACGAGATAAAACATGAAACCAAAATGGTTCATAAAGGATCGCATATAAAATTTATTAAAAGAGATACCGCTGTCCATAAATTGTATTCTCCAATGAGAGAATGTATTCCCGTATAAATACATTCCTCGGAAGAAGAAAATTCCAGTTTGAGTACAACAATGCGTACGTAAGCGCGAATAAGATGGGTTCGCAAAGTTTGATCCGTTCCCCAGAGAAGTTCTGCGCGTGGTTTCAAAGATAGATAGAAATGTCTCCGTCCAGGATCCACGTTCCACGGATGCCATGAGAGCATCCCTAACACCATGTGCTACGTCCTCGAGGTCCGGTTTCACGGTTTCGAGCCTCGTAAACTTCACGCTTGATCACGGCGTTCTAGCATCACACGCACGGTAACGATCTCTCTCGCAATCATGCTTCGTCCTCGTCGAGATCTCGAGCGTGAAACCCGCGGCCCTAAGGACATGGGAACACGTCCAGAACTGTTTTGCTCCTGATGTCCCCGTGGATCCTGCGCGGCGGATCCATTCACCTAACCGGAAGTCTGCGTGAAACGACGTCCTCCAAGCTGTTGTTTCCTCGAAGACACCGAATCTTCGAAATAGCAATTAAATTAAATGCAAAAACAAATAAGACCATCGTGCAACAGATGTCACTCAATTTATCCTGCATTCTTTAAATGATTTTCAATTAATTCTAATATGTTCGTTTAGAGTACCGCCCTTTAGAGTACGAACTGTTTGGACTAATTATAATAAATTGATTTTCTAATAATAAATGTGTGTATTTATAAGTTTATAAAATTGAGAGGAAGACTGGTGGAAGAATATTTAAAGGTAATAGAGGTCTCGGGGGCTGTAGAGAGCCGCTGAACAAAGCGTGTAGTCGATAGGGGGACGCGTTTTCGTTCGAAGAGGCGTTCGAACGTGTTCCGGAAGTAGGACGAGCGATCGTCACGCACGGATGATCGATCGGTTGTCTTCGAGGAAACGTTTCCCGAAAGCTTGGCGTCGTTTCGGACAGCAGTCCGATGTCGAAATAAGTCAACTGGCGGTGTGTCTTTCTTGTTTTCTGTTTCGCTGTACCAGAAGCACAGTCAGGTAACTCATCAACCGTACGAACAGAAAGGCAGAGAGAATGTAAGATACATAACGTGAGAGAGAGAGAGTGTGTAAGAGAGAAAGAGTGCGGGAGAGAGGGGAGAGAGGAATCAGCACACAGTACAGAACAAACGACGGATTTCTTGGACGATCAGAAACTTTGGACAAAATATCATTTTCCTCTTCTATACGTGACTGAATAAGGAAATCTAAATTATTCAGACACTCGTAAATATTAAAATTATACGATGTAAATATTGTAGAATCTTCTGTGGTCATATACTGGCAGACAGAATTTTTTAAACCTGCTGGGAAAATTTAGAATAACTTCAATTGTTAAAATTCAATTATTAAAAGATCTAAATCAGTAAATATTAAAATTATACGATGTAAATATTGTAGAATCTTCTGTGGTCATATACTTGTAGACAGAATTTTTTAACCGGTTGGGCAAATTTAGAACTTTAATTATTAAAATTTAATTATTAAAAGATCTAAATCAGTAAATATTAAAATTATACGATGGAAATATTGTAGAATCTTCTGTGGTCATATACTGGTAGACAGAATTTCTTAAACCGGTTGGGCAAATTTAGAAGAATTTTAATTATTAAAATTCAATTATTAAAAAGTTTAGATCAGTAAATATGCCGAGATTTGAGAAGCCTGCAGTTACACTCATACACAGAACACTAAAGAATAATGTACTGCGTCGGTGTGTAATGATTGGAAAGGTTGAAAGCCCTCATTATAATTTCAATGAAGCTCGGAACTCGGTACGAAATAGAGCGCGATCGACTTAACTTATGGCATAACTCTTTCACCGCAGTTACGGTAAACATACACCTTGATCGATTGATCCCGGAAAATGGGGAAAACGCTACCATGAGTCACGATGAACGCGACTGAAGTAATTAATGTAACAGATTCAACTAGTTACTGAAATGATTCTTTTCAAGAGGAAAACATTTTTTTCATAAAGAAATTTAGTTTATCTTTGGGCCCTATGAATTCTAAAGAAATATAACAACGTCTCCATATTTGGCCACGAGACTACTGTCCGGGCCACAGAAGATTCAAGATGGAGATCGAGGAAAAATTGGCCGATTTTACGAGGACCGTTCTGGCCACAGTTTTCCGTACCGTTTGAATTTTCTGGTCGTTCCAATCTCGCCGTGGTTTTCGAATATTCTCATATACGTACATACATGTACGTACACGTACATGCACACACGCACACTGAGTAACGATCGATGTCGCATGAAAGTGTTATGCGCAGATCGGCCGGGCTTGGGACTAGAGGGCGGCGAAGAGCTCGAGAGAAAGGAAATAAGTGTCGAAACTGGGCAAATTTTTCTGTCACACTGCGAACCTTTGCAATTTCTTCTCTTTCCGCTAACAGAAATCCGACAAATATTTTTGCAACGATTCATGAAGCAGGAAAATCATTTTCCTCGAAAATAATGTTCAAAGGAAATTCACTGCAGTCCCTTCTACATCGACTTAAGACGTAACGTTTCAATTCTCCCAGCATCTCAAGATCATTTTCATCAGAGAAATAATTGTGCGAATCTTCGGAGTCTCTCGTCTCAAAGAAAATTCGTTTTATTTCGTTCCGACTTCACTGGGGTCACTGCAATTTTCATTTGACGTCTTCAATGATAATTAACTTCTATGGTTTCTCTGTTGACGTGACTCGCGATGTTACAATTTTCAAAGACCCTGCAAATGATTTTGGCTTACCTCGCGATGTTGCAATTTCCGAGATGTCGAGAACTGATCGCGCGAAAGCATGAAAATCAGTAAAAATGAACTGCGACGCGAATGCATCAGCTCGCGGAGTCTCTCGTTCGGAACAAAAGTTAGTTCGGCTTCATTTGCTCCCATTTAAGTTGCAATATCGCAGTAGCGGACGTAGTCTGAAGTATTCATGGAGTTTGAAAAATATTTCCATCGATCGGCGAGCAACATTCTCGCGCACGAGTTTCTCCCGAGCTTTTAAACATTTTTCCGAGGTAGACAAGGAGATGGCGGAGGGGAGGAGGGTAATCGGAAATTCTTTTTTTCCCGACGGCGTTTTCCGGGGAACGATAAATCGAGTCGCCTGGAACTGCATTCGACCGCTCGTTAAAAGTAGGAACAGGTGGCTGGGCTGACCTCGCGGCTGATTCCCCTCGGAGATCAGAATGCTGGCTCGATTGTCGTCCCGGTTTCGATACGTTCAATCCGCTCGTTCCCTGCGAAACGAGTCGATGATTTCTCCGGCGAACGAAACCAGCCGCGGCCATGTTTCTCTGCTCTTTTTTGGTATCGCCGGGTTCTTTTGCCCGGGACGAGTGCGCGTGATAAGGACAGATTAGCCTCGAAACGTCGCCGGAATTCCCTCCGACTCGATGCTCTCCGCGGCCATCGAAGCCGCTTGATCTTCAGATACGGGACAATCGTCTCGCGATTTACCCTGAATGCAAATTTCATCGCGCACCGAGCCGGGAGAAATGAAACTGCCTCGAGAAAATTGAAGAGATGCAAATTGCCCAATTATTTATCGGTTTGTTTGACGAGATACATGAAAATAAATTCGTATACAATTCTTAATAATTAAGTCTCGGATCATATCCAGTAATCGTAACCGAACGGGGAAGATGCTACGAGGAAAATGTACATACATAGGAATCCATTAGAAAATAAAGACTGCAACATCCTCTCTCGACTTCGCGTGATTGGAAAGGTTAACAAAAGTTTCCTCCGGTAATTATTTTCCTTCCGCTACGACCAGCGTAAATATTATCTTTTGATTAGATGATGCCCCGTCTATTGCTCTGCAATATTACCGTGGTTATGTAAAGAAACTAACAGCTCCACAACAGAATCTTCTCCTTGTAATGTTCGTTCTAATCCATTACTATAACAGGTTCTAAGGATTCTAATATCCTCCGAAGGATTACACGATACGTATATATTTCCGTCGAAGGTTTCCTTTTCTAATATTGGTTTTGTTTCAAAGGATCCCCGCGATGGCAATATCTCCTCGGAGATCCCTTTGCAAATGGAAAAATCGCGAGGATTCCGCGGGAATGTGAATACAAAATAAAAATTAAAAGAAATGAATCCTTTCTCTGGGAGTTTCGCTCTGCCGACGATTTATCGTCAGGATCTCGCAATTATGGAACCGAGAATTCCTCTAGGCTTAGCACGCCGGCATTTCGTTGCATGACAATGTATGATGCATATGCGCATAGTTTATGAATTTATAGAAGAATTACACACACGAACACGACGCCTCCTCTACGTACGTGTACACGTAATTTGCATTACATCGCGAGCCGGAGGCAGGTCGTGAAGTATAAACGCATTCAACCGAGCCCGTTTAAGGCGGCCATATTGAAATCGATCGAAAAATCTATCGGCGCGGGACACCCGAAATTAAAAAGTTTCAATCACGCAGAGAATATCACAGCGATGCATATCCGCAGAATTCATAGTGCAAAATTTTTTGAATGTCTTCCACATTCGTTGGAGGCTCCATATTACTGCATATTTTTGAAACATTTTAATTTTCCACTTGCTAAACTTTATTGTATAATAAGAGCATAGTAAAGAAAAAAGGTTTGAAAGAAGCTTGTAACGAGAAAGAAAGGAACGATTAATGGGAAGACAATCCAAATAGATTAGTCGCACGTGAGGAGGCCGGGAGATCGAAAATCGAGGGGTAAAATCGTGGAGGGAATCCAGTTCGCCCTCCCCCCGACGGGGGGTAGGAATCAGTTCTTAAATGGGCTCGGCGCACGGAGGACTTTTATTAACCCCGTGGCGATGACACAAGTTCGGCGACAAGACCCCGCGTAACGAGCCGATTGTTCACCTTATCTCCTTTATCAGCCGGATTAATCCGTGCTTCGCAATCGGGCCTGTCGCCGGGGGAGGGAGATCAATTACAGGACTCCCGGGGGTCGAACAGACGATCCCCCCCCCCTCCCTCCTGTTCGCTCCGTTCGTTCCTCCTCGTCCACCTTGTCCGAGCGTGAAATTCTTTCTGTTCTTGTTGCGCCTGAACGGTTTATTGATTGCATCCGGCGCGCGGCTTGTGTAAATGCGCCTGTACGCGGCATTCCGTGCCGGGGACAAATATCTGCCGGATTAAGTATTCATGGTGGACCGTGCTTTGCAAGTATAATACCCCGTGTTCTTTTCCCTCCTGTCTCTCGCGATATTTTATCTATCGGGAGTCGCTTTCGGGGGTGGCTTCGACGGCGGATGCGAACGGGTCAGCTCGCGATCAGGAATCCCGCGAATCGAGAAAAATCTGTCTTCCTTTTGTCTCGAGATTCCGCTGTAATGCTCGATCGCATTTTTATCTGGGAAGAAGGAATCGGTAGCTGGGAAACCAGGGGTGCACTTGTTGCGAGAAGATTTTCGTACGAATTCAAGTTCTTACAATTATTGTGTTTCGAAGTCGAGTCGCCATCCGCCGTCTCCTTAATGCTTTACAAGTATAATACCCCGTGTTCTTTCCCCCTTCCTTCGTCTCTCGCGATATTTTATCCCTCGGGAGTCGCTTTCTGGGGTGGCTTCGACGGCGGATGCGATCGGGTCAGCTCGCGATCAGGAGTCCCGCGAATCGAGAAGAATCTGTCCTCCTTTTGTCTCGAGATTCCGCTATAATACTCGATCGCATTTTTATCTGGGAAGATTGAATCGGTAGCTGGGAAACCAGGGGTGCACTTGCTGCGAGAAGATTTTCGTACGAATTCAAGTTCTTACAATTATTCTGTTTCGAAGTCGAGTCGCCATCCGCCGTCTCCCCGCCTCGCTACTATTCCGACGTGTTTTTCCTCCCCGCCGCGTAAATTCAGTCTTCGCAACGTCAAATTGGCGACATTTTATTACGGACGGTCTTTTAGCGTGTATTTTTGCCTGCGGCAAATAATTTGCATATCCCAGCACGAGACGCGAAGCATAAATCGGATCACGAACTATTGATGGCGCATAATACGCGTGGGAATTCGGCGGCCATTGAAAACGGGATCCACGTATATGGAATCCGTATTTTCGATTTATCTCCGAGCGATTCCAATATTATATATCCGAAATTGAGCGTTTCGAAGGATTTTTAAACGTCGTTGAAACCTAAATAGTAAATATCCCAGTAAATATCCCAGTAAATAGAAACGATATTTGACGGTAATTTGAAAAAGGAAGCATGGCTAATTTTACACTTTTCCGTGATTGGACGTTAAATACGAGTCTCCGAGGGACAAAGGAAATGATTCGCGACGGGGCAATTTGTCACGTCGGAGAATGAATTATCCGAAACGCTCGGGACAGGTGGACGCCCGCGGTTCTTCGCACTCGGAACGAGATCCGCAAGAGTTCCGATTTAATTGTTCCCACCTGGAAATTAATACGACTCGGTGTTCACCTAATTAATGTCCCGCGGATGTTCACTCGTAGACAATCCATTTATCGACGCCCGATAAACGTCAAACACTGCGGCGAACGTTCTGCTGCAGCCTGCAGCCTTTTTTCTGCGGAAATTGTTATTCCAAATTCTCCTATTTCGTATAAACACTATTTTGTAAGCATAAAACGTATCGAACAACTTTGAGATCAATTTCCTTTCTTACAGAATGACTTTCAATATGCATTAAAAATATGTATGATCGTTGGAAATCATAGTGGACGTAACGGAAAGGAGATCGATATGACAAACAAGCCGAAAGTAATTTTTTCCATAATTATTTTTAGAAGTCCGAAACTGCTGACACCATCGCGGCCGATGACGCAGCGGTGGCGTCACACGGAAGTCGATCGATAATAGCCAGTAATTCAGGCGTTATTTTTAAACAATTTTTTCGGACATTCAAAGCTGACAATTTTACTCCTATTTATAGCTAAATTTAATTTATAAATCGTTGACAATAACGTCAATAGAGAAAAAAAAGCAAAATTTGTACACCACTTGTACCGCTCCGTTTCTGCGAGCCGAATTTCTGTGTGTTAAAATTTATTATGACCGCCTGTACGCGAGTTTCGGTCTTCAAAAATTCGCAGAAGCGGAAAATTGTGTATCCGGTGAAAAAATGCCGATTTTCCGAGCGATTTGAAGGAAATCGAGCGTGTTCGAACGATAAAAAAGTTCAAGCTCCAAGTTCGCGGGTTTTCCCCGGGCCGATTAAGCTGTGACCGGGTCACTCGCGAGCGCGATGCAAATTGAGCAATTTTATCGGCTGTGTTTCCGCAGGAAAAAAAATAGAAAGAAAGATAGCGAGTGAGAGAGAGACAGAGAGAGAGCGTGTGTGAGAGAGTCAGAGTGGTAGAAAGAAAATCAGAGGTCCGTTGCATGCATCCCGCGAGACACACGAAAAACACGCACCGGCACAGGATCCCAATCTCTGTTCGAACAATATTTTCACTTGTATGCATCCGCATTCTTTTTTCTATCCGTTCTTCTTCTTCGTTACTTTTTTCTGTTCACGATTTTCTCTCTCGTTTCCTTTTAATTTGTCTCTCTTCGTTCGTTCTCCTATTATTTTTTGTTCTCTCCGTTTCGGAACACAAGATGATTTTCTGTCCATGGCGCCCGACACGTCGAACGATGAGGCCCGAGTGGCGCCCGATGAAAATGGGAGCTCCGTCGTTGTCACGTTTCACGGCCGAGCCACCTTCGTGCATTCCAATGGCCGTCGAGTTCAGATTTATGGAATCCCGAAGGCGCCTCGTGCCGCGAGTTTGACTTTCTTGAATCACTGCTGCGAAATCGCTGGAAAATAATTACCGAACTGTTCGAGGACTTCGAAACACATTTCTATTACCAGAAACGGTCTTCGATAATCGATTCATATTTTATTTTGTCATTTTATTCGGACTGCTTTCATTGAAGTGAGACTTTCTCTGATACTGTTCTTTTCAGTTACAAATCCGTATAAGCTTCCATGAACGCGGTTTTAATTCCACAAACTGTGAAATAAAAAATTCAATCAACGGTGGTGGGTTTAGAGTTACAATTCGTCAGTTTCAAATGTTTTGATTAAAATTTGACTGTGATTCGTGAAAGTTAAACCAGGAGATTCGACGGATTAAGGGATTATGCTCAGTCGGATGGCTGAAAAAGTGTTTTTCCGGAATTCTTTTCTCCGTAAACTGTATTCAACAAGGATCTTTCTATTTAAGATACCATTCGATGGTCTTCTAAATAAAAGAAAAGAATCGCTTCGAGTAAAAAATACCCGATAAATAACTTTATTTCGGATGTTTGATTGAGCAGAATGTCTTAAGAGGTCCCGATTTGAACGTCGCGCGCTCGGGTGCTCGCGTAAGCGGAAGCAACGGAAGAAATTTGAAAGGCATTTAAGAAACAGGCTATCAGTGACAGACACACCAAGGAGTGGCGCCCTGGATAGAAGGTTTTAGTCAGCACTGGTCGCGGACCAGTCACCAGGCAGCTTCCGGCCTGATGGAAAGTCTGTGAATTGTTCTCAGGGGTGGGTGTCTACATTTCGAGGGTGGAGGAGGGTTCGGTGGCCGAGCGGGCTGGACTCAGGCCAGGAGACACCATCTTGGAGGTGAACGGCACACCCTTCCGGTCGGTAACCCACGAGGAGGCCCTCACAGTGAGTTTTAACTTTCATTTTCCGAAGAACAACCCGCAAACACAGTTCGCAAACCGTAAACCATCCTCCCGTTCCCGTTCATATTTCTGGCAACCGCACCCGCGAAGATCGACGATAATGCCCAAAAATTTCGCCGCTCTGTTTACTTATTTCCCTCTTACTTGGACCGACGTCAAACCGCCACTATGTCTTCCTGTCTCCTGCGTCATCCTGACTATAAATTCGCGGACGTTCCTCGTAAAAATAATTCATCTTTCACAACGTCTGCTAATAATCGGACAATGCACTTCTTTGGAGGACATGTTTGTAGCGGATCCCATGCATATCGTCAACACAGTTTTCACCGACTACAGATTTGACCGACAACGACTTTAGTCCGCGACAGTATTATTCGATCTTAACACATTACCGACCGGTGATTACTGCATAATTTTGAAAGATCTATGGTACACGACTAAACAATTTTTAATGGAACCTCTTCAATAGCAACAGTAATTTTCATTGTGAAGTAACAAATCGCTCTCAATAACGTCATCTAATAGTTTCACATTTAACACTAGGTTTACGGAGCTGTAGAAATAACTATTTCACATTACTTTATAAACGTAACAAGGATGTGTCTATCCAAATTTTTGGCTATTTTTCCAATAATATATACCCAAAGAAATAAATTTGGTAAACAATTCCTCAGGAAAGCACTTTTACTTTTAAGAATATCAGAACCCGTCATTTTGACGGGTCCCGTAAATCTAGTGTTAAGATGGCAATGTAAAAGAAAATTTCTATGCTTTCTTTTGGTACAGCACAATTATTGAAAATCCTATTAATAGGCTTCCAGTAGGTAAAGTGTTAACACCGTTTGACAACAACGTTAGCCGACTACATCTAATTCGTCTTATAATGTAATAATTATATATTTATACAAAAGTCAAAGCGTCGGTGTAGAATAGTTAAAAGAAAAAATGTCGGATAAATTCGTCGACGGTCAAAGTCGTTGTCGGCCAAAGTTATTGTCGGTCAAATCTGGAGTCGGTAAGAACTGTGTCGATGAAACCTGTGTCGCTGATTTCCATGGGACCCGTTTGTAGCTTGGTTTGAATTCAAAAAATTCTTTAAAAATTAATTCAGCTGCAGAAACATCCGGTAGATTATTTATAGAGACATTCAGGATCGACTTTCATTTTGCGTAATTTTTATATCCTTCACCTTGAGCGACCTTGAACAATCACATCGAATAACTATCATCGATGGAGTAGATCAAAAGGTCTACAATATTCAATTGGTCAGTGAAACACACATCGTTGAAACGACCGAAGGTGACCTTCAAATGTAATCATATTGGTACTCTAAGAAAAGTGTTGGTTACCACAATAAGGCCTTAATATTTGATCAGTCGAAAGTAGTACAGTACTAAAAGTAACGTGTAGTATCAGACTAGTAGCGTCGGTGCATCGTAGATCTTCGGAAGGCTAGCAATTTTCGCGACCGAGTTGGTAGGACCAATGACAGTGACCTTGAACCAGAAGTCGACTTGGAGGATTCTCTTCTGGTTGGAGTAGCTAATATTGAGTCACGTAACTCAAGGTCGTTGCTATAAACTCCTGCAATCTCAAGATCACAGATAATCTACCCTGCTGATCTCGGGTTCGTCCCTACACTCTTCCAACAACCACTTGAACCTCCAACATATAAAAACAATCGAATGAAATGGAGGGTTTGCCTAAAAATAAACGTACCGACGCTGGTAAACGCTAACAAGCCTCCATTCACATTTGTTGTCGATTCAGCGCACTCGAGTTTACTGCGTCTAACTAACAGCTGATAACGAAATACTACCATTGCCTACTTAAGAAGTTATAAATTTATCATTTAATTTCGAATGTTTTGTAACAGTAAATAACATAACGCGATATATCGTTGAATTTGTCTCAGAAAATACTATCGTGTTATGACCAGAGCTGGGGAAAATAGTATTTTAAATAGTAAATAATAAATAATCCTATTTATTTTAAAGTATGTGTACAACTTAGAAAATAAAATATTTTATTTGATGCAGTCATTTTTGGAAATAAAATCATTTATTTGAGGCAGTAATTTTTGAAACTAGTATTTGCCAATGGTATCTTATTTGAAGAATATTTAAAATATTTGTATGTTGTTTGTATTTTCAATTTCAATTTTAAATATCATTGCTGAAAATAATGGTTCGAATGCAATATATTTATGAGTGTAAATCGCTTCTTAACGATAAGATAGACTGTATGTTTATGCGGTTTCTCAGAGTATTATAACAATGCAAAAAGTAATATATTTTATTTCGTGTTTCAGATTGTTAAAATAGAAATATTTTATTTTGTGGATCAAACTGTTGATATAGAAATATTTTATTTTGAGGTTATATCATTGCTGAAAATAATGATTCGAATTCAATACATTAATGAGTGTAAATCGCTTCTTAACGATAAGATAGACTGTCTGTTTATGCGGTTTCTCAGAGTATTATAACAATGCAAAAAGTAATATATTTTATTTCGTGTTTCAGATTGTTAAAATAGAAATATTTCATTTTGAGGTTCAGATTGTTAAAATAGAAATATTTTATTTTCGAAATGATATATCTTATCTGAAATACTATTTTCTTTAAGCAAAATAAAATCGAAAACATTAAATAGTATTTGAAATATTTGTTTCGCCAAATAATGCCCACCTCTGGTTATGACAAACAAAATGAACAGTTCCATTTAAAAAAATTAATATGATTTTGAAATGTCCCTCTCCCCTACCATTCGAATCCTGAAAAAATTACACCATACGATTGTTCCCTTCGTACCGAATAAGTATTTTCGTAACTTCGTTGTGTCACGAGATATTTCCGTTATCAGATAAAGGAAACACCCTGTATATTATATGACAATACGATCGAAGGAATCGGACAATGTATTCGGGCGTGTCTCTAACAGAGGGGTAAGCAGAGGTTATTAATCATTGAAACGAAGGTACCCAAGCATTCCTTCTATCGCATTCGTCGTGTCGAAACTCGGCCCCCGGCACGTCCTATCGAGCCGTTCGATTTTGGAACGTTTCCCCAAACACGGGAGCCTGGCTACGTGCCTAATCGCAATTAAAAATCGCCGTTTAAATTATCCTGGTCGGGATGGCAATTGCCGTCCAATCGATCCGAGTCGTCCCGTATTTATGAGTGACCTTAGAAGTTAGAGAAACCCCATCGATTGCGGATGCCGACTCGGCCGAGGCTCTCAAGTAAATTACAGGGGGTGGGGTACACGATTCCCCTCGATTCCCGTTATCTGGCGAGCGTATCGGGTCACTCACTGAGTCAAGTGGTTGCTCCTTGCCTTTCGCTCCTATCCTTACTATCAAAAATAATATTTTCTATTCCTCAAGTAGCTCTCTCAAGTAAGCTTAACCCTTAGCACTCGAATGGCGACTCCGAGGCGCCACTAAAAATTGCTGTACCGTTATTCAAAATATTGTTTAGATTATTAAATATATCGGTATCCAATCAGTTACCAAACATCTAGGTATCGTGTATGAGGTATTTATACCAATTTCATATACATAAAATATAAAAAAATCATAGGGAATGGAAATATTCTAAATCGAAAGAAATGTTTAATTTTCGAGTTGAAATAGTTTCGAGTGCAAAGGGTTAACCCTCAAACATGGACAAACCTTGAAGACTTCTCATATTTTCCTATTCTTTAATTCTGACAATACTCGATCACCTTCTGACCCTTATTCAGTGGTTACAATGTGCAATAGTGCAATAAATATGAACAGTCTGGCAGACTTTCTATAGTCGCTGCAAGAAGTTTCAATGACTGCAGGGGTTGGTGCTACCCTTTCTTGACCTTCTTTCGGGGTGCACTTTCAGAATTTTTTCTTGACTAACTAAATAACGCGGCATCGTGAAACTTTGCAGAGTTATCATATATTTCAGCTATATTCGTGAATTCCTGCAAACCGCAATCGTTAATATCGTAGTAGTTCTTCACCGAAAAAGTATTAAGGACGTTCAGTTCTCTGACTCGTCAGAAAATCAATATTAAAAATTTTCGAGAAGAATGTTTTCGTAAAACATTTTATTTCGACTTGAAAAAGATGAATGGCATTTATCATTAGTATAGATTCTGTTTGTAGAATCTTCGTTACAGGGTTGAAGAAGATTAAGGAATTTTCATGCTTCGACCGACTAGTTGTTTCGATTTTCTATTTTCTAACTGTCTTTAATTAAAGGGGCCGAACGAGAGCTATATATTTCTGGATGGTTAGTGAAAGAAAAAAAATGGCGCTTTGAGGCTCTCTGGCAGTTTACGTCGTTTAAAATCGATTTCCATTGATGTCACAGGACGCTTTCCGCGACCCTTTGATCTCTTTTCAGAATTATTCGGTAGACACTCTGTCGCCCGTCCTTCGGATTCATTTCTGTGTCACTAGGCTATTTTTTAATGGTACTGAAACGTGAAATTTGCAACTGCCGTCCGAGCTACAAATAAAAAATTCGCGATTTAGTAGGATCGAGGATTAAAACGACATTAAGGAAGAAATTTATTTGAGGATTTCAAATAGTATCAAGACACAGAATGAATTGCGTATTTTCCGGTGTATTAATTCTCTGGAAGCGAATTCTTTCTCCTCGCTTCGGGGGCTTGTGTGTATCTCCGTTTTCGCTGAGATCATCCGTTTGTCGAGATCCCAGCTGAGGAAGCATTTGGCAGGATTCGTCCTCGTATTTAATTCAACTTCTAAGCAGCTCATAGAGATTATGGAAAATTGGAGGTGTACAGAACTCGCTTATAGTAAAAGTTTCAACGACGTTATCGTTGTTCGCGGGGGCAGTTTGTCTCGCCAATTTTCTTGGAATCTCTGTTGGAGACGCGTAGCCCTCTTGGGGGAAACGAACGTCTGAGGAAACGAAGAAAACTCGACGACAGCAATTGTGCTGGATGTTTCGCTCCACAGAAATTGATGCGAATAAACCTTGCCATTTTTCCGGACAATGAAGTTATACATTGAGCTCATCCTAACAAAAACTTTGCCGTCCTTTCACGCTCTTTTGAAACCCTAATCGTTTCTAAGCATTTAATTCCTATGAGAAAACGAATTTTTTCCAGAGGTTAGAAACTCGCAACGTCCGGAATCCATTTTTCACACTTCCTCAGTAACTTTTCGACACCATCGACAGTCGAAAATTCTTGCCTCGAACTTTCGAATTCCTACGCGAGCCGAACAATTTTCTCTCGCCTCAAGCATTCCGTAAAGTCCAAAAATTGACAACTTCTTCCATATTTCGCGCATCAACCCCTCCGGGGGTTGGAACGCTGAAATTCCCGTTCCCAATATCGAGTTTGCCGAGAGTAAAAGTTTCATGCAAAATTGCCTCGGCTCGGCTAAGAAAACGTGGCGGAGCTGTTGGTCCGAGTTGATGGAGGGTTGCGAAATTTTCGCGATGTCGGGCAAGGGAGAGAGATATGCGAGAGGGAAAAATTTTAGGGAACAGCTAGGAGGGACTATTGACTGGCCGGGATGGAAAGGAGCGTCGCTCGGAGCCACGCCACAAGTAATCTCTGGTGTAAACGCTTCTGATGGGTATCTCTGGATCCGGTGGCTCGTCATACTCTCACAGTAGCTCGGCAGCTTCTAGACAAAAGCCCGTCGACAATGGGCCATCAGAGTATCGGGCTGTCTCGGTGAAGAGGCACCTAGCTGCGCGAAAACTACCTCGGAAACTTCGCATGTTCCGACGGCTTTTTTTTATTGGTGGGACCCACTTCGGCGACGGTTTCGGCACTTTCAACGAATTAAAAATATTCTACCGCGCTATTCTGGAATATTGGAAATGGCTCCACGTTCACTGAACGTTCGAGAACGCTTCGTCGTTGCTTCCGATGCTGGCTGGATAAGCTGTTCGATTTTTGAAGCGAAAACTTTCGCTGGGCAGTGAACAAGTCTGATCTGTCACGCTCCTGAAACGTTATTCGGATAAACTCGGAGGAGCCGAGTTTTATGCGCGCAGTATTGGTCTGCTTTTTAGCTTCATTTTTTAAGAATATATTAACTGTTGGAGCAAGTTTCGGACATTTTTATTTCATCGCGAGCTTCATTCTGTATCCCAGAAACGTAAAGAGCGACATTAGCAGTTAAATATTATTCGCCATCGAGCTCCTCCGAAGGTCTAACGCGATAAGAGCGCGGAGTGCCGTTGAAATCGTGAAGCATCGTCGGCGCAATATCTCTGGAAGCGAGTCGAGCCCGATGTTTGTTGTGCCTCCGATTGATATTGCTCCCAGTTGTCTGTGCGAATTCACTCGAACACATCGGTCGTCCCTTTTCCCGCCGTCCCGGAAGTTACCGTATCTCTGGGAAACTCGGAGAAATTCAATCTCGAGAGATTGCGTTCGAAGAATCCTCACGGCCTTGAAAGTTGTTCCACGTTTCGCCGAAGTGGACACGTAAGGGAGCCAGTCGAGCAGGATAAACAAGATTGGCGACGCGGAAAAATGAAAAAGTGAAACCTTCAAGTGCTTCGCCTCTCTAGGATCCTCGGACAAAGAAAAATGGCACCTTTTGCTGCCGTTTTAGCCGCGTCGCGTCGCCATTCATTCTTACGTGCATCTCTTACGTACATTCTTCGATCATTTCAGAGATACTTCGCTATCGCTTAATTGCTAGAACAATTTTTAAAACATTGTAGTATAAAATATATGTAGTATAAAAGTATGTAAGTGTGTAAATATGTGGTATACAGTAGCGGAGAAAAGTTTAAGACGCTCTAAAAACGACGATAACTATTTTAATGTCGTACTATACGATTTGAACTTTTTTTCGGAAGCTAGAGCTTTTTTCGGTATCTTGAGTTTACTACAGGATGCGAAAAGAAATTTTTTCAAAAATTGAAATTGATCGGAATTGTCGGAGAAATACTAAATGTCGCATTTTCAACTTTTTTATGTAGGCCTATATTGGAAATTTAAAAAATACGTCTTGTCGATCTGTGCGAATTAAACATATTCTGAAAATTTCGTCAAAATTGGTCAACGTTGCTATTAGCTACAAACGTTTAAAGACGGTAAAAATTGCAGATTTTCACGATTTTCGACCTCAAACTGAAATAAATCTAAGGATTCTTACATCTTTCGATGCCTAGCGATGTTCTCCTTATCAACCGATTTCGATGAAACTTTCACAGTGCATACAATTCACACGGATCGACAAAATGTATTTTTTAAATTTTCAATATAGTCCCAAATAAAAAAGTTGAAAATGCAACTTTTAGTATTTTTTCTACAATTCCGATCAATTGTAATTTTTGAAAATTTTCTTTTCGCATCCTGTAGTAAACTAATTGGTCTAGCTTCCGATAAAAGTTCAAATCGTATAGTACAATATTAAAATAGTTATCGTCTTTTTTTTTATATAAGTTTTGTTAATTCATAGATAGCATTTTTTTCATATTTTTCTATTAGCGTGATGATCCAGTGGTGGGGTGTTTATAGATTATTGGTTACTCACCATTGAATTAACCTATTGTATTCTTTACGCACTTGTCTCAAGAATAAGTATACTTTGTACGACAACAGTAGTTCGAGAATAAAATTCTTTTATAATAACACAATAGAATTTCCCGTAAATTACATTTCACTCATTCACCCTCGACAATCATCTTAGTGCAGAATTGCACGTTCCGATGACGACCTTCCTCCCCAAAATGGCTACGATCTGAATATAGAACTGGGCTGTTGGAAAACTCTGAAGACTCAGGAATCATTGTACACGGATGTCGCGTAGAACCGGTTGAATCGTTTCCACTGATTCAATTCGTCGTTAAGAATTATTGGGGTATAAAATGGCCGCGCGATTCAGACCGTCCCGATTCTGAAGTCGCGAAGATTGAAAGTGTGTTTCCTTTTTGTTTTTGTTTTTTTTTATTATCGGCGCAATCGATACGGAAAATCGCGATGAAAGGAGAAATATGAAGAGAAATGTACAACCAGCGGAGACTTGTTAATTAACGAGTGGATCAGCCTTGACCCGAATGCCCCCCGGAAATTGGAGGAGCCGCGGCGTTTCGTTCTTTGAACGATCGCGATGAGTCAAATGGTTGACCCAGTTCGACGATCCACGGATTAAGTTTCCGGTTCTGCCCCGGCTGTGCTACAGGATAACACTGTCACCTACTCGTTACCATGATCGAAACGAAGTTCTGTTGATTCAAGGTCTTTTTATTAGGTTCCGGTTTTCGGCCGAGCGCTGAGTCGCCTAACTTCTGCGACGCCGCGAATTCCGCCGAGGCGAACAAACACCTCGCGCATGAAAATTTGTTCGATTCGACGAAGTACAGCGAAACTGAATTAGCCGGAATTTGAATATGAATCTGCCTGCTTGAACTCCAACCTCGAAGACCAAAATTTATTTCGCGCGCAAGCTGAGCTCGAACGGTTAAATTCCAGGCTCGGATTGAAATTTAAGAGCGCCGAATGTTTAATCAAGATCGAATTTACGAGTTCGACCGCTTCATCGAAATCTCAATTTAAATTCGATGTCCTCGGATTTAAATTTCGGTCACTATTTTTATTCAATTTCGAATGCGAGTTAATTTTTATGTTTTAAACGGATTTCATATCGCACGATGATGGTAACGTTTACGGTCGTTTATACGAAACTCTTTCTCCGTTAAACTCCGGTGCAATTAAACTCGAAAACAAATGTTTGCACGTGCATTTCGTTCTGTTTAACTCGTTGATTATACACGGGCGACGCAAATGAATTATTGTGTCGACGTATCGAGTGTACAGAGCTTTGGATGTTAATTCTGTGGATATGGACGATTTAGAGGGGAATTAAAATGAACACGAATTGTGCGATGTTTTATTCTTTTTTTAAATAAATCAACTAGTTTTCCACGACGGAGCAACCAACCGCGACGAACGACACACGAAAAAGTTAGCGTAGAACGTCGGGTTCCTTAAATTTACCATTGCGCTAATGAATTCAGTAGAACAACGTGCCATAAATCAGACGAACTTTTCGCGCGACCCTCCGGATCCGTATATCTACGTGTGTGCGCGTATGTTCGTTTACCGCGAACGTCTGTGTGCGCGTGTGTGTGTTTGGTTTGAACACAGGGGCTCTTGCTTGCACGTCTACGAGCCATTACGAAATAACGAGCTGCCGGCACCGTTACACTTTACGACAGCCGTGCAATTTAATCTGCCAGTTCGTCCAAACGTTTATGCCCGATCGATGTCAGACGAGACGCAGACTCGTGCCGGATGTCGGTCTCTGGGAAACCGCGTTTCGGTACGGGAAGAAAGAAGAGGAAGAAGACTCGGTATATGCCAACGATGCGCTCACGTTCAGATAACCCGCGACTTTTCTCGGGAATTTCTTAAGCGTCCGTTATCGAACGCTGCACTGTTCGAATAAATACAATCGGCTCGGCACGTTTCCACCCCTCGAGCCATAAAGTAGCACGAACCTACATTCACGACGATGCACGCGAATTTTAGGACCGCGAATTAGCCCGCAGAAAAATTCAACGAAATTCAATTAACTCCTAGAGAGAAATATTGAGAAGACCAGGTGTGAACACTTGAATTTCAGTATTTCGTTATTCAACATGCTGACAAAGTAGCTCGAGACGCAGTAGAAAAATCGACCACTGGTCGGGCATTTGTACAAGACCGTCAAATATGAAATATTTTAACATGTACTCCGCCGTCCGATGACTTTAACAACTCATTTTCCACAGGAAAACAAGGCACTTAATTTTCCACCAGACAAGAGATATCAGCAGATTTCTCCCGGAACAGATAAATAGCCTCCATTCTCCAGGCACTTGCAAATTTCCATTTGTATAGGGGCGAGTCTCGAATTTCAGCACCCTCATCTGAAATACTATTCCAGGCACCCACGCACCCCCATAATTCCTTTCACCGGGGATAGGACGCTCGTTCCATTCGAGCGTCACGCGATAGTGAAACAAGAATGCGAGCGACAACTGGGTACGCTCGGAAGCTGAACAAAGTTTTCGTGTTCCCCGCACGTCGCCATTAGCCCCTCGTCCTCCCACCGTTCGATTTTTTTCCTCCCTCGGGCGCGGGCGTCTCTGTTTCGCCTCGGCGTCGCGGCGCCAGGCATCCCGGCGTCCTCCGACCAGTCCCCCGTCATTTATTTTCTCTACATAATGCACGAAGCCGCCGCGGATGCTGCTTCACAGCCCCGGAAACGCGCTTTGCGAAGCTGCGAGAATTCCAAACTCTTTCTTGCTGTCACTGCATGCGTTCGGACTTGTTGTTCCATTCGAACATTGCACCAACTGAACAGTAACAACATTAAATCGATCGCGACTTAATTAATTGTGAGCCACGCGGATTTTTCGAGGTACCTTGCCATTATTTCGGACGAAAAATGAGACATCTTTATGTCATCATTGTCCGAAGCAATAGATATCTTTATAGCGTGTTTAGGCTCGATTCGATAGCGTGGACACAAATTTTTGTTGCATTAGTAGACTGCGGATTTTATCCACCTACGACATAAATTAGAGGGTGGAATATAAAAATTGTAGAGACCTCGGAAGATTATTAACTCGTTAGCTTGTTGGAAGCGTTCGATGGCACAGGAGAAACATCGACCATTAGTCAGACATTGGTAAAAGTTTCTCCAAAATTCAATGTTTTAACTCGTGCTACTACTTTCTCACATAATGATGATATTCAAGCACGATTCAATGTTATGAACAAATTTTTGCTGCATGTAGCGCTTAATGGTGCTTCATTACCATTTAATAATATCCGTAAGGAAGCTAAAAGAAAATTCGGCGAAATTTAAAAGGGATCGTAAACTCCTTATTTACTGGAAATCTTTTAATAGGTTCTTCAACGACCGTGCTGCATTTTAAAGAAGCAGAGAATTTTCTTCCAAGAAACAAACCCAAAAGAAATTGTCAGACTGTGTTACTCGAGATACCTTCGTTCACGTAAAAAATTGCAATTACGTATAATGAGCAGTCAAAATGCAGAAAATTAGCATAAAAAGTCCAAGCGTATAATCGCGAACGGACAGGTTAAAAAATAAATTGCCGATGAATGCATTTCAAAGTTTGAGCTGTTCGAACTCCAAACAGTTCTATCAGTCCGAACTGTTTCATTAGTTCTCACTAGCGGGGGAACTCGAACTGTTCGAATTTCGAACCATTTCGAACTTCAGTTAGAGCACTATTACGAACACTGGCAAGCTGTGTCGAGTGCGCACCCGTACGTGAAAATACACACACGTAGGGGACGATAGATCGATTCGAAATTGCTTTCGTTGCATCCTGTCTGCCTTGCTTCGAGAAAAAGACTGTTTGCCTTCGTTACTGTATCGACGAACTTTTCTATTTTCCCTGCTAACCGGTTTCTTCTTGGATCCGTTGATCTCTCCGTCGATCATTCTACTTTTGTTGAATGTTCGCAGGGATTTCAACCCCCTGGATCTTTAAGCAAATTCTCTTTCCCCTACATCTTTCGATAAAAAGTGAAACGATGACTTTCAATTCCGAGTACAAGATTTCTTACGGCAGAAATAAAGTAATCGTGATGTACACTCCCGCTGAAAAATATGTGGACACTTTGTTGCAAGTAGAATTTATTTCAATAGTACCAAATTGTACAATTTAATTATTATATCATTATTCTTCGGCAGGGCTAATACTGCTTCGATCTACGATGATCCATTAGCGTGGTTTGCTGTCTTCTCAAGACAATATTAATCATTATCGGTGAGATACCTAATGAATTTATTATTGACCGTGTAAACTAGACAGCGTAAAAAATTTTATACGTGTCCTCCACATAATTTTGAGCGGGAGTGTATATATCATAGCATTAGAGAAGTTTTAAAAAGATATTTAAACTGGGTACCCGGTTAACGACACAAGGGTTGAAAAACGAAAATTTTGAAATACGAAACTCACAATTATTATTAAAATATATATATTCTCTGGTACTGTGTAAACTAGACCGCATAAAAAATTAAACGTGTCGTCCATATAATTTTGAGCGGAAGTGTATAATCAATAAACTTTATAATGTTTATTATAAATTTGTGCCGAGTACGAATGTGTAATTAAAAATAATTTGGTGCAGATTTTTAGAATTCTATGGGAGCTGGATTTGAAGGGAAAAATCACGGAAATCATGCTTCATATAATTGACAGGGACGACGTGATCATATTCGTGGCTCGTGCACTCGAATCCTGTCAATCGCTCTGAATACTTTTCACTCTTAGGCTCGCTGTAATTAGAGCAGGCCGTCAATCAACGAAATGATTGACAGCCCTCCACGTGGAATCGCGTTCTGCCGAAAATGAGGTCTCTGATTAATGCACTGCGGACTATTCAATTGTAACAATCGTCGTGCGAGAACATGGTCGAATATCACATTTCCAAAAATGTCGAAAGAATTATGGAACACCAAAAACAACGAACACGTTCGAATAAACAAGAAAAATTTGATATTTCATTTTGCACGAAAATCCTCAGGAAACCCTCAAACGTTTCAACTTACAAATTAATTTATAATAAATATTTAATATAACAAATTTAATAAATATTAAATATAACTATCGTTCAAAGCGTTCTGTTTCTTTGCGAAGTATTTTTACAAAATTATTTCTCTTGTCGATGAACTATCCAGGACGATAGCTCAGTTATGTTGGGTTAACTCGGCATTTGGCTCTAAAACCGAATATATGCAGAAATAACAGCGAGCCGTGCATAATGCAACAAATGCATTATATCCAGCTGTCTGGCCCGCGGCTATGTTGCCTAGGATCCCTTAATAACGATAATTCCTCGTTACCCGTGTACTCCCGACAGAGCTACTCTAGCCCCAGGAATGGCATTGGGAATCATAACTAAGACACGAGAGGTTATGTGTCTCCAGCCTCGCAACATGGCGACTACAAAATCTCGCGCCGTTGTACAGGCCCCCGGAACTTGCCTTAATAGCCATGAAGTTATGAGTAACTCGACTGGTAGACTGTCCCCTTAAATTGCCGAAACGATTCAACGAACCAGAATTTTCGCCGAGGGTGGCGGAAGCGCTTCACGGCCATAAATTCCCGCCGTTCATCCCCTGTTGCAGGGAATACTTGACCCAGAAAAGTCGCCGCGAGAATTCGCGAATGTGATCGAACCCTTATCCGCGAACTAAATACCGATTGTCATGGAAATGCGTTCACCCCTTCGCCCCGACCCCTGGGACGTTCGCGAACTATACGGGGTGTGCTGCACGTGCAAAACCACCCCAAACTTGCCAATGCAAATTGAACGGTTCTTTATCGTTTCATACTTTGATGCTGCATTTTTGAGATGATTCGATTTTACAGCAGAAATAGAAACCGTCGTTCTATGAAACCACAGTTTTTGGAAAAATTATTATTAGAGGATGGTAATAGAATAAAATGTTTTATTTGTGAGATTGGGTGATTACACAAGCGCATTATTACTCTTCGATTAATCCAGTCCCAACCCTTTCCCTGTTGCCCTTTTCTCCTCATCGATTGGCATTCGCGGAACACTCGTGAACAGAAGAAATGTATTGCTGCGTTTTATTATCTCCGATGTTTAGGGGGCACTTAACCCAGAAACACGGTACGAGATCGCGAAATGGCCGCGTCCAGATATCGGTTACGATCACGAAATATCCCCATATCTACACGGGGTGGCTTCGGTATCTAGGCCAAGCCATGGTTTCCCAATCCTTCGATAAATTAAGCCATTTGGCAACGTAACTCTTGTTTCTAAGGCAGCAGAAGCACTGGAAGTATGAGACAAAGATAAAGATCCATCTTAGAATTTAAAAAAAAAAATCTGAAGAACAGTATGGGTCTCTTTTATTATTTTTTGACATGTTATCAAAATATTAATTTCGTAGAACAATTGAAAAATTTTGTTGTACAATTTTCAGCTTGTTAAAGATATTAAAAATATTTCATTCATCCAATCAATTATTGAAATTAGATCTCCGAGATACGTATCGTAATCAAAATTGCCTGGAGTGAAAGTCAATTTCTGTTTGATGTTTTGACAAGGTTAATTTTATGCGCGGCGTTGATTCAGTTATATGTATAGAAGCCCCACGGGAGAGAAAGAGAGAGAGAGATATTGCAACAAAAGTTAGTTGTCCCGGTGTTTTTCAAGAGAACCGGGTCATTTTGGTCCGGTCGCGATGGTCCGTAAAATCAAGCGACCTTAATCAACAAAACCATGTTACTGCTCGTTAACCGGTGTCATGGAGAACGTGCGTCGGTGAAAAGCTCTTGATCACTGCGCCTTTTCCCTTGACAACGTCGAAATTTTCATCATCGTGTACTCCACAAAGTGAATCTACCTCGGTCTACGAATTGCGAATTCATAAAATGATTGAAGCTTGTTTCGATACGAAAAACAATATTCACACATTTTTAGATCAGCACCAAATGATACTTGCAATTTGTCCTCGATACCCATCGATTCTATTTATTTGACCACTATCCCAGATTTTGTATTGAAACAATTAATTTTTAAAAGAAACACTAAAGAAAAAAAGAAAGACATGACTAAAAATTATGAAAAGTTTGCAAGAAACAAAATTTTTTACAGTGGTCAATGCGTTGACTCCAGGTTTTGTTTCACACGTGGCCCGGCAGTTTTCACGCAGTTTCATCGAATCCTGAGGGTCAGGCTTTTCTGACGGACGTGTTTCCCGTTCATATATTCATTCGTCGGGATTCCTGACCCGCGAATGAAAAGAGCTCCCCGATCCGTGAGATTTAATGGAGCGATAAAGTAACACTTTCCGATCCCAATGGCGCGGCTAACTCGATTCCATCAGAACACGGACTTACGAGCTTCCAGGGATGATGTGAAAAAGTCAATTTCATCGCTAAACTCACTTTTCTATGAACCAGCCGGGAAATTCATGCCGGTGTCTCGATCGCACGTCCGATCTTCTTTATCCATCCTTCGTTTACTTGTGCTTCGAATTTACCAAAAATAGTTCTACCACAGTGCTGGAAATATTTATTGCGTCGCGCAAATCCGTTTCCCGATAGCGCACACTATTTTTCTGAACCGTTTGAATAAACGTCGGAATCAATATTTTATTTGTAAATAATACGGTTTTTTAAATTTCGTGGAGATTTACACGATTTTTTCGAGGTTCGTAAAAATATCGGAATTAATATGTATGTCAAGCGACAGATTAATAAGTAACATATTAATTAAATACAGCTATTAACGACATTAACCAACGTACACCCCCGCTCAAAAGTATGTGGACGACACGTTTAATTTGTATGAGGTCTAGTTTACACAATACCAGAGAATATATATTTTAATAATAATTGTGTGAGTTTCGTATTTCGAAATTTTCGTTTTTCAACCCTTCCGTCGTTAACCGGGGTACCCATTTTAAAAATCTCATTTAAAACTTCTCTAGTGCTTTTGTCGATAGATAAACAAATTATTTTTATGTCTATGATATATACACTCTCGCACAAAATTATGAGGGCGACACGTTTAATTTTCTATGCGGTCTAGTTTACACAATATACCAGAGAATATATATTTTAATAATAATAGTGAGTTTCGTATTTCAAAATTTTCGTTTTTCAACCCTTATGTCGTTAACCGGGTACACAGTTTAAATATCTTTTTGAAACTTCTCTAATGCTTTTGTCGATAAATAAACATATTATTTTTATGTCTATGATATGTACACTCTCGCTCAAAATTATGAGGACGGCACGTTTAATTTTTTATGCGGTCTAGTTTACACAGTACCAGAGAATATATATATTTCAATAATAATTGTGTGAGTTTCGTATTTCGAAATTTTCTTTTTTCAACCCTTGTGTCGTTAACCGGGTACCCACTTTAAATATCTTTTTAAAACTTCTCTAATGCTATGATAAATACACTCCCGCTCAAAATTATGTGGAGGACACGTATAATATTTTGTATGCGGTCTAGTTTACACGGTCAATAATAAATTCATTAGATATCTCACCGATAATGATTAATATTGTCTTGAGAAGACAGCAAACCACGCTAATGGATCATCGTAGATCGAAGCAGTATTAGCCCTGCCGAAGAATAATGATATAATAATAATTAAATTGTACAATTTGGTACTATTAAAATAAATTATACTTGCAACAATGTGTCCACATGTTTTTCGGCGGGAGTGTACGTCATTCTTAGCTATTCTACTATTAATTAGGGGTGGTATCGTGGTGAATCACGGGAAGACTGATAGTCTCCGGTTATCTGCTGATGTCCAGAACGTGTACCGTGTTCGCGGGTGGTTCTCGAGGAATCGAATCGAATCGAAGCTGTCCTCGGGACTGGTCCGAAAATACGTGCACGATAGGACAGCCCCGTGGGAGCGGCGTGTGACGTCGCCGAACGGAAATAGTCCTGGCCAGGACACGATAACGAGTTTCGACCGAGTTGGCTCGCGGCTTCACGCGCCCTTCGACCTTATGAATTATTTATTTAATTGGCCCCCAACCGGAAGACAAACGGCGGACAAGAATTCGCCGAGCATACGACACACAGGACGTAGAAAGTCAGACCGTTTCTCAATGGTCTCCAGCGTATCGTAATTTACACTGCTGCTTTGGGGTAGGTCCGTATCCTCCACCCTGCAACCCTTACCGCGACCTTGAACACTCCGGTGAAGAGGGAATGGTCTCACTGGGTGATGTATTTGCAGGCTGTGTCTTCGAGAGAGTTTGATTTGTCTGGTGGACTTTCGATTAATTGTTTCATCGTGCTAGTGGAAACATTGTGGACTATTGCCTGAATCTCCGTTTTTAATCAAAATGTTTCTATTAATAGCAAGATGCAGCAGCGACGTAGACATTTATTTCTTTCAATAATCATTTTATTCAGGAAACGTTACAGAGGAAAATATAAAGGAATAACCTATTTGTGCAGTCAGAAGATTTTTCTTGTGGTAAAAATGAAATAAATGTACCACGAGTGGTCGTTAGTATTACAAATGTCGTCTTCAATTTTATAACGATGCGCGTACCATAGCATAAAAATGATTCTATAAATATCGGAAAATGAGTGAAATTTTCAGGAATGTAGAAGGGAGTTCGTATTGAGGAAGATCGGAGGGATTTCTTCCGTTGATCGGATAGTTGCCAGCGCATAAAGTAGAAACGCTATTACTCTTTGTTAATTCACGTTTCTTCCATCGATCATTCAGAATCTTGAAGTATTACAAGTGTTAAGACACCATGTACGCGGCATAAAGAATTTACTACTAGCTTCAAAGAGTTTTATAGACAGCTTTAATACCACCATAAAGTTTTCAGATACCTCACTTTTCACTTCATCTTCAGTTATATTAAGTGGACTACGGATACCTGTGTATTTACGGCAAATTGAAGCGCTCTAAAAAATGTCAAGAATTCGAATATTTCGCTGCATTATTACCAGCTTATTACAATTATTAGGAAAAGAAATAAAAGTCCATGTAGCTTCCGTAGCTGCAAAATAATAATAATTTTTATTTTGCATGAAGATCCGCAGTCTTATCATAAAAATACCAAAATCTGTTCAAATAAAAAGTGAGTGTTTCCAGCAGAAGTACAATGATTAAGAAAATAAATAATTGGTCATGTAGCTACCGTAGCTGCAAAATAATAACAATTTTTGTTTTGCACGAAGATCCGCAGTCTAATAATAATAATACCAAAATCTGTTCCCATAAAAAGTGATTGTTTCCAGAAGAAATACAATGATTAAAAAAAGAAATAATAGGCCATGTAGCTACCGTAGCTGTAAAATAATAACAATTTTTATTTTGCACGAAGATCCGCAGACTAATAATAAAAATACCAAAATCTGTTCCCATAAAAAGTGATTGTTTCCAGTAGAAATACAATGATTAAAAAAAGAAATAATAGGCCATGTAGCTACCGTAGCTGCAAAATAATAACAATGTTTATTTTGCACGAAGATCCGCAGACTAATAATAAAACTACCAAAATCTGTTCAAATAAAAAGTGTGTGTTTCCAGCAGAAATACAATGATTAAGAAAAGAAATAATTGCCCATATAGCTACCGTAGCTGCAAAATAATGACAATTTTCATTTTGCATAAAGATCCGAATATAATTTGCAAAAATAATAACTTCTTTGTAAATGTAATTTAGAAGATCCCGATGATGTCTGAACTGTAACAAACAGATCCGGTGAAGCGAGTGTTTCCAGCAGAAAGAGGGCTCTCCGCAACAGTTTAAACGAAGCTATAATTGCGTAACGGAGGGGAGAGTACCTATGTTGAAAAATTCTCCGATTCAGCGGGGAATGCTGACTTGTTAATTTTCCGCCGACAAGAGACTTCGAACGGTGGATGCAATTGTCAAGGGAGAGGGACAGTTACGAATCCAGCGGCGCTGGAGGGATGCTGCTTTATTCTGCAGTTTCGACCGTAATCCGTGACAGATTCCCATCTGCGGAAAGGGGGAGCACAAACGATTGCTTAACTACGGGAACAGGGAGAGAGGGAGAGCGAGAGACAGGAGAGAATCTGTTTCACAAGGAATATTGTCCAGGACATCTCGCGCAGGACCGCGTTATTATCGCGGTCGTTCTCCTTGTGCACCGATGCGGATGCAAAACGGGAGCGTCTCGCGTGCTCGCCGACGATTAAAAAGTCGCCCAGATGCTTATCCGTAATAAACCCGGCGCAAGTTCATCCGAAACCGTACGTTTCCCAGCCAATTACCTCCCTGCGAAGTGTACACTGTTCCCAGGGCGACCGGGCGATTTCTCTTTGTCCCTTCGATTGCAATTCTGCGGATTTTCATGCAAAATGAAAATAGTCCTGCAGTTACGAAAAAAGGAAGGTAGACAAAAATTGATTCGCAACCTATTGCTTTTTGGGAAGCAAGGTACGTAGTTTTATTTAAAAAAAAAGGTATTGAATTTTGAACTTGATTTATTTAGATGTTCTCCCTACTAAGGCTAGGCTGTGACTGAACAGAGTTCGGCAGCTCGTTGATACGTTTAAAGAAAAACGTCCGAAAGGGATCGTGTCAGCGGGCTAAAAGAAACGCGGCTCTGTCTTTGATTCGATATCTAAAGGCACCGCGAGTTACAATGTAACGGACCCGTAGATATGGGATCTGAAACATTATACATATACACTGTGTGTGGTTCCTGGAACCGTATTCATTTCTGTACAATGTACAGTGTACATATATCTATACAACCTCGAAAAACAAGAACGATTAACCGAAAACTTGAAGAAAAATTAAAATCATACGACAGTCCTGAGAAAATATTTCTGAAATAATCCAAAGAGCCGTTCAGCGATTAGCTCAACTCTCTCGGACGTGGGATCCAATTATCCCCGTCGAGCCACCGGCTAATTCCGGTCGATTAGAAATTTTTTAACGGTCCTCCAGGGGCAAGATTCAATTTATTAGCCGCGATTCTCCGAGTGCTCGCATACTCGTTCTCGAGTGCACTCCGGGAGCAGAAGATTGACTCGATCCTCTTCCGCGAGGTCTCCGGAGTGGCCAGGTTCCTAGACACAATGAATTCCCGCAGTTTCATCTGGAAAAGAATTCCTGCTGGATCCTGAAGGATCTCCTCTCGCAGACGTAGGGAGACGCCGGTGCATAGTTCGCACAGATACGACAAAAATTGCATCTTTGTCCGGCCAGAACCGTAGCATCCTAAGGACGTGGATCCGGGCTGGGTCAAGGATAGGCAGGATGTGACGTCACGGCCCGGCAGGAGATCGATATCCTAGCTACCGTGGCGGCGTCACCGCAAAACGCACTGTCTGCTCCTTGTTGACTTTGCACGTGCCAATTTTCGTCGAGCGTGCGCTGCTACAGTTTATACACGCCCGGCAATCTATTCCTTGGCCAGGGAACAGGTGTTCTACGATCTACATGTTGATCTTTCGACGTACCGTGTTGTCGCAATTAGATCTCGCGCCTTCCCGCCGCTGCTCTTGTTGACATTTTTTCATCGCCAAGTCCAAATAGAGATTTATGCTCCGCTAGCGATGCTCGAGTTGAAATTAATATTCTACCGACCATGCTCGAATTGAATTGAACCGAATCTTATGTCCGTATTTTATAAATTCATGACAGAAATGAGTACATCGAAGATCGAATTTAGAAAGACTGTTGTATTATTTCGAGCAAGTCTCAATTATTAATGTGACCCTTTGACCTCGACTATCTCCTCCGAGGCACCACTAATTCGGCCACTCGTGTATCATGAAATTCATGCAGACAATTGCAGGTCTGGTTTAGATGACTGAATATTCTGTTTGCATTTCGTTCGTGGATTTTATACATTTCTAGCAGAAATGTGTACGTCGAAGAAAGAATTTAGAAAGACTGTTGTAGTCTTTCGATCAACTCGACTGGCCCCTTTGAAGCGTCATACGTTTGGCCACTGATGTATCATGAACTGCTACGAGTGGTTACGATAGCGAAACGTAGCAGTAGTTTGTCTCGAGATTTTGGATAATTTCTAGAACGATCATCCTTCGATTTGGTCCAGTGGCTTCAGCCCCTTTGAATTTGCCAGTATGATCGAACTATTACGACTGGTTCTGATAGTTAAATTTAGTGGTGGTTGGTGCAGAGATTTCGGCTAATTTCGTGAAGGATAATCCACCGGCATGTTCGCTGGCTCGTGCGAGGAATAATACAGAAATCGTTTTGTTCCTCGTTGACCTGACACGCGCCGATTGTCCCCTGTGTCACTTGCCAAGGCTGCCTCGGAGGAAACCCTTCACGGACAATGATTTCTTTCAGTTTGCTGAGGCACGACATGTATAAGCGGTCTATTCTGAGGACGACCACGAGAAATCGTTCCCCCAGTGATACATATCATGGATTCTTTTGCATAAGAGGACCGTTCTAAATCTTGAATGACGTACAAAGAGACAGCCTTATCGACTTGACACTCTGATAATACGGGTTTTCCCCGTTTTGCGTTGGCACGGTTGAACGTTCGGCTGCATCCACGCGATATCTTCGATGGACAACTTGATTCCCTTCTTAATTCGACTGAATTTGGCAAGCGTAACATCGAATCCACGTTCGCAAATGTTTTCTCGTTTTCTCTTCAATCTCTCGTTCGTATTGTATTGAATTAATAACGCGCAATAAAATTACCAAACACAATCCACGACATTTAATTTAATCCAATAAATAATTACCTGCTTCTAATTCCTGTTTAACGTGGAACTTGTTCAATTTTTAACGCTCCCTGGAATTAACAGTCGCGTATAACGTTCGACAACAATATCTCAGTGTATAACAAACAGACCCTGTACACACATATACATTGTCTACCTGTCTGCATGCATTTGAACTACAAAGTCCATTGGATACATACAAACAGCATCCGCTAATGAATCAGAGATTCAGTGGAATACAACAGGGTTAATTATTCATAGTTCCATTACAGTAATCCAGGGAATTAGGAATCTGAAAGGCTTTGCTCGGAACACAGAAACATTCTTTCGAGGATATATTTAACTAGCAGGACAGAAGAATTAATAAATAAAATTCTACTATTCTTTCCTCTATGCAACATTAATTCTGAACATTAGAGTTCCACTATCATCCTGTCTTGCCCAAAGGTGTCGAAGCCGCGCAACACCGCAGGCATTAACAGGCCCACAAACCTTGTCCCATATTCAAATGACGATACGATCCTCTTAAAACGACGCCATTAATTAATTATGCACATGTATTCCCTTCAACCCTCACCCTGGCCATCCTTATCGTATCAATCCCAAACGAAGTACGAGGTGTGATCAAGAAGTACGGTGAATTTTTGAGTTTCGCGGGATACCTACAGTCGATTTTCGTTTTCTTTTTTTTCTTATGCTGGCACGCTCGTCCCGAACATACGTTCACAGTTTCAGCTATATAGCATTTTTTGTTTGTTCGCGAGAAGCGTAAAGGTTAGAAGTGTTTTGCGTGTTCGGCGATTTTTTGCTGTCGAAAGAGATGGATCAAAGAATTTGCATCAAATTTTGTGAAAAAAATGGAATTAAGTGCTCCAAAACGCTTGAAACGTTGACAGTGGCATACGGCGAGTGTACTCTGAGGAAAAAAAAATGTTTATAAGTGGTACAAGCTCTTACAAGAACGCCGAGAAGATGTTAACGACGAAGCTCGCCCTGGACGCCCCAGCACGTCAACAACCGATGAAAACCTTGAAGAAGCGAAGAAAATAGTGTTGGGGAATCGTCGAATCACCATTAGAGAAGTTGCCGATGATGTCGGCATCTCGTTTGGTTCGTGCCAAGCAATTTGAACGGAATTTTGGAAACACAACTCATGGATTTTGCATCACGATAATGCACCTGCTCGCGCATCGTTGCTTGCGAGTAATTTTTTGGCCAGGAACAACACCGCGATCGCGCCTCGGCCACCATATTCACCGGATTTGGCCCTCTGCGACTTTTTCCTGTTCCCAAAACTGAAGAGACCCATGAAAGGACGGTGATTTGCAACGATCTAGGAGATAAAGACTGCATCGCTGGAAGAGCTCAAAGCTATACCAAAAAGTGCTTCGAGGATTGGAAAACGCGCTGGCGGAAGTGTATTATATCTAGGGATTGCAATACCGGTACACCGGTGTACCGAATACCGGTATTTCGTGATATTTTGCAATTTCGTGAAACCGGTATTTGCTAAGGTAAAATACCGGTATTTTCGGTATTAGCTATAAACAATAAATATCTTTTTTGGACATCTACTCTTATGTGAAATACGTATTTACAGTAGTACCAACATCAATCATTTGCTGTCTTGTAATTTGCTGAAACCCAACCTCACATTTATAAGGGTTCGCCGCTGACGATATGTGTGTGCTTGTTGCCGATCAAGGAACATTACCGCGGAGGCAAATATTTAGAGGAAGTGTATCGCTCATTGTTAACGGTAACATCAACCAGCGTGGATGCGAAAAGAGCATTTTCAACAGCAGGTAATTTGTGCAGAAAAATACGTTCCAGGCTTAACGACAGTTCGGTGGATGCATTATGTTTTTTACAATTACATTTCAAAAATATGCAGTTAATAAATTAGTTGATGTCTTTTTCTATTAACCCTTTGCACACGGAGCTATTTTAACTGGAAAATTAAACATTTCTTGCAATCTAGAATATTTCCATCCTGTATGATTTTTTTAATTTGGTAGATATGAAATTGATGTAATACTTCGTACAATACTTAAATGTTGAGTAATTGGTTAGATACCGACAGATCTAATAATGTAAACAATAGTTTAATTATTAGTACAGCAAAATTATTAATGTCGTCTAGTTAGAGGCGTCACTCGAGTGCTAAGGGTTAATAGACATTATACAATATAATAGACTATACAACAAGATTTTATATTTACTCTTAGCATCTATACTATTTACTCTTAGTTATTAGTATCTTTTTAATAACAATACTATACGTTTTGTTCCTTTATTGTATTATAATACTATGTAATAATTTATTTTTCATATTATATTTTCTGTTCCTAATGTTAAAAACTATTACTTTACTGCTCTTATTAATAATATTTGATTATAACATTTGTTATAACAAAATTGTTTATATTTTTGTAGTTTATTATTTTTTGTATAAAACTAATAAATATGGTAAAGAAACAGCTGTGTTTTTGTACCTTTTTGAAAATTCCTAATACCGGTATTCCGGTACAACGTTTAAAAAAATACCGAATATCGGTATTGTATTTTTGGTTCGGTATTGCAAACCCTAATTATATATGAGGCGGATTACATTGAAGGGGACAACATAAATATTGATGAATAAATAAATATTTTTTGACAAGAACAAAAAGTCACCTTACTTTTTGATCACACCTCGTACTTAATTTATTCGATGTTTCATCTTGTCAAATCGATGAGCAGATATTTTTAGTACCATCTCTGATCCTTTTCTCAGATGCTGAAGTCCTGCAGGACTCTCAGCATGACGGTTCGAGGCCCAGCGTTGGATCCCCGTTGCAGAGTCGGTCATCCGGTGTGGTCCACTTCCGGTCGTCAACAATCGTGCAGCTGGATGGACCGTCAAGGTCGTCCTGCATCACCACCGCCCGTGTATCCACCCAGAGACTCAAGGTATTGTCCAAGGACAAGGAAGGTCGAGCTCTGCATCGAACCCGGCCAATCGCTCGGCTTGATGATCAGAGGCGGCCTTGAGTACGGCCTTGGAATTTACGTCACCGGGGTCGATAAGGACAGCGTGGCCGACCGAGCTGGTCTCTTGGTGAGAATCGGCCAAAATTATTTTTTCCAGCCGGACGGAATCGTTCAACAAACCCGTAGAAACATCGGAAGAATCGATTTATTAAAATCATTAAGGGAGTAGACTAAATGATTTGTGTGGACACCACGCACCGCTAGACGCATGTACGTACACGAAAATTGCAAGGTCCAGTATTAACAAAATTGAGTCTCGCTTATGCATATTGGGGACCTCTCCATAGTCGCAATCGCTAGATAAAAGATGAATCTAGCGCGCTTACTATCCCAGAAAACCTGATTTTGCGTTTTTTAGGCGATATTCGTATTATTCGACAGAATTTAGCGGAGCCGCGAGAAGAATTGCTGCCGCGACACTGCTGCATTTTCATTTGTTCCAGCATTTCTTCTCGCGGCTCCGCTAAATTCTGTCGAATAATGCGAATATCGCCTAAAAACGCAAAATTAGGCTTTCTGGGATAGTAAGCGCGCTAGATTCATCTTTTATCTAGCGATTGCGACTATGGAGAGGTCCCCAATATGCATAAGCGAGACGCAATTTTGTTAATACTGGACTCTGCAATCATCTAGTCTACTCCCTTGGAGAGAATGCACTTTCATGTAACTGCTGTTTCTTTTACGATTGGCTTGGACCATTTTTATCAACACTCGAGCTACCATCGCTGGTCGAAATGACCGGTTCCAGATTTTTTATTTTACGATTATTGATACAATATCATATGAAATGATTGTATACAGGGTGTCTCAAAATTCCTTCAACATCCAGAAACGGGACGTTCCCGAGATCATTTGAAGGGACATTTTACTTTGCAAAAATCCCGTCCGCGACTTTGTTAAGGGATTATTAACCAGTTATTAACCAGTCAATAACCTAACCTAACCTAACCAGTTAACTGCGTTTGCCGTGTGTACACGTCAATCCAGAACTCTATTGCGGTGCAATAACAATGACTTTTCAAGAAAGAATTGTTAATTTTTTGTCAAATAAAAATGTAATCCTTCCTCGTTTTTCGTAAAATTTATAATAGGACCATTTGCTCCGCGTTCGACGTGTATACTCGTCGTTGCTTGATTTTAATTCCACGCTCAGTCGGGGATTTTTAAAATTAAATTCCGCAGTTAAGAGGTTAACGAAAAACAAGGACCAATCAGAGCGCGGCTACAGCGAACGGAATTCGACTCGACTACAGGCCCCGCTTAGCGTGGCGTCGCCATTGGCCGAGCCAGAATCAATCCGCTGTAGCAGCGCTCTGATTGGTCGGTGTTTTTCGTTAATAACTCCTAAACAAAGCCGCGGACGTAAGTTTTGCAAAGGAAAATATCGCGAATTTTGAGACACGGACAGAGAATTTGGAGTATATGTTGCGATAGGAGCTGCACGAAGTCTAAATAAAATCAATCTTGTCATTTTTATAAGGGAACGTGTACCAGTTGCTGGTAAGGCTCGGTAGGTTTACTGTTAAATATAAGTCATATTATTACGCACATGCCCGTACCATCGTTCTCTTTCTGGAGACAAGCGAGCATCGTTTTTGTACGAATCTACGCGAACGACAAAAGCGAATGGAGTGTCAAAAAACTGATTACCAGAGGTTCCAGAGATTCGCTCAATCACTGCGGAGCCAGTCTAATGAGAACGAAAGCCGCAAGCGAATCTACAGTAAGTGCTTGTCTATCAAATCTTCGCGATCGTTAGCGTCGGAGCAATCAAGTGCCATTTCGATCCACTTTCGTAGACAAAGTACGCGGGCCCGGTCGATCATCGTAGACTAATTAATTCTTCCCGACATTGGGTTATCCAATTAATTAATTCACTCCTTATTCATGAACTTAATATTACGGGCATCGTTACATCGGCCCTCTGGACCGTACTATAGAACGTTAAATCTCATTTCCCCTTCTTATTCAGTTATTTTAAGTAAATATGGAATGATAACAATAATAGTGGTTTTCGTTGAATAATAACGATGAATTTCATGTTTCAACCGTGAGAACCCAGACTAAAAATGAACATGAAACACGAGTGTGCAATTTACTCGGACTATGGACTCTTTTTATACATATTTAATTTCGTTCTCTGTGAACGAAATCTTTGGAAGAGGATCGACGTTTGTTGGCGGTAGATCGTTTTTGAAATTGTTTGAGATGTTTCGTTTACAGGTGGGCGACCAGATCATCGAGGTGAACAATCAGAGCTTCGAGGAGGCGACCCACGACGAGGCGGTGCAGATCCTGAAGACGAACAAGAGGATGACCCTGCTGATCCGTGACGTCGGGAAAGTGCCCCATTCGTGCACCACCAGCCAGCCAATCGTGATGCCAACGTCCAGGTATTCGGACCACGATCCCTTGCTGCTGGAGAGCCCTGGGAACCATCGTCCGCCGAGTCCATCGTAAGAAACAGTACTTTTTACGAGCCCCGCGGGCGTAACAAGCATCCGAGCGATTGAACAGAAATTAGGGAAGTATATCGTCTTAATATTCAACTGGAACCAAGAGCAGATGTTACTCGCACGTGTGCCAGGGACGCGCAATTCTAATAAGAAGCAATCGCTTCGCACGTTTCTTACAAGCTCGCTAGACCAACCGCGATAAAGAAAAATTAAATTGAATTCTCAGACCTCGCAAGCTCGGACTAAATTCAATTAATCGCTCCGGTTATAATTAGCTCGAAAGCGCACTCAGATATTTTCTGCACAGCATCGCGAGCGACTGGAGACATCGAGGTGGAGTGCACACGGTGTCCGCTGCAACCGCAGCCATGGTGGAGGAAAAGGCGAGGGTGGTTCTCGCGAGAAGCGAAAGGGCGGCTCTTTCGCAGCTTCTCGCCGATTACAGAACCCGTCGTTTGACAATCGAGGAGCTGGTCGCCAGCCTGGCCGACCTGTTAAACACTAACGAGAAGCTCACTTTGCTGACGGAGCTCCGAGAACTCGTCGACAGCAAAGACAGGCCCGCTTTCGACGATCTCGTTTATAGGCCTCGCGTGTCCAGGGTATGCTTCCCGCATCATTTCGATCATTTCCAAACTACTCTTTTACGTCTTTGGCCCGCTCACTGGGCGTAATTCACGGAAACGGGCGTGGCTTTTATTTGCGAAACGTTCCAGTTATAATAAGGACCTCTTCTTCTCGGTATCATGTTCGAGATCCTATAATTTATAGACATTGCCAGCTCCGCCAGCTCTTTATCTCGCTCTGTGGGCGTGGCCTACAATGTGAAATAGGCGTACCTCTCCGCCCAGTAATCATAATTAAGACCTGCATTGTATGATTTGTAGTAGGAGACACCATCGTCCTTCCCTAAACTTGTTCCGCCGATAACTGACAAGAACGACGATCTCGTCAAGTAGTTTGCCCTGTGGGCGTGGTTTCGAACACAACCCTATCCTCTTCGTTCGAAGCACGTATACTATATCCTAATTGAATTTCTTTCAGAGACTTCGATATTCATGGTTCACGTTTGCTTTTCCTAATCAATGAACCCGATTACTCCACCTTCAAGGCGCGACTCGCGTCGGTGGCGTGGCTTTGAAAAAATCGCCCCGCCCAGTGGGCGTAGTTTACGGCCCCGAAAATTAATTTCTAGCATGAACTACAGTACCGGTCGCGTTCTAAATCGAAATACGAATCATTTGCATGTCTGTTCCAGAGAAAAGGTGACCGTGCTCACTCCGATCTGATAGTGACGCCCTCCCTCCATGATCTTCCGGTAAGTGAGCCAGTTCTACCGTACACATCGAACATGATATATATATATATATAAATGTATATGTATATATATATATATACCACACCGAACACAGAATCTATATACACACAAGAGATCTATATACGAGTGACAGTCACACAAAGTCTCACTTGCCACCACGGTATTCTCTCTCTATTCATCTATCCATTTTCTCCGGGACATGTATAGAAAACTCTGTCTTTGTCTTTTCTCACTCTCTGTTCTGCGTTGTCCACTGTAACTGTTAGTTGATACGTATAACTGTTTTCTCTACCTTTTCTGTCGCCGGGCGTCGCGAGCAACCGTGCAGAGGAGATCCGTCCCCGTTTCTTCGAAAAAAGAAACGAACAAAAAAAGAAAGAAAAGAAAAACGAAAGAACAAACACAAAAGAAACAAGCTTGGCTGTTCGGACGGGTGCCTCGGCCCGGGTTCCTCGTGGCTGAACGGACAATTCTGGTATGCTCGTAACCCCTCTCACTTGAATGTATCCAATTAGAAACGCAAAAACGATATTCCTACGATAGCGGCCGAGGGAGAACGTATACATATAAATCGCTACCGCGGGGCGTCGTCGATCGGTTCGACCAGATGGACAAAAACTGATGGAACAAGAAACAGAAAGAGAGACACAACGAACAATTGATACAGAGAGAGATAGAGAGAGAGAGAGAGAGTGAGAGAGAGAACGGACGTTGGGAAGAATGGAAAAGGAACACTCGTCTCGTCGGTTGGAGAGGTGCGAGGAGATATATCGACGAAGACAGATGACGAAGAGAAACGAAGAGAATCGGACAGCGAGCTGGAGAACATCCAAGGGAATCATCGAATTACCAGACACGTCTCGCGTCTATTAAGGGGAAACGTCGATCCGAGAGATGAACTTTTGTTTTTGCTTAATTGTTCTCGGCTATCGCGGTGACCCGTGACGCATGACTCGGATATCTTCCTGCAACCCCTTCTTCTTCTTCTATCTTTTCTGTCTCTCGTAGAAGCATCTCCGTGATCTATCGCTTCTTCTTCTACCACTACTTCTTCTTCTTCTACTTCTTCTTCTTCTCCTTGACTAATTATTCTATCTCTTTCTCTCTTTCTCTGTCTCTGTTTGTGTGCCACGTATGATTTCGCTTGGTATTAGTACGCTTTCAGGCAGCCGTTGTCGCATCGTCTACCAGCGTCGGTGTGCTCGATTCGAGTAGCGTTTCGATCGGAACATGCGTAGCGCTTGGCTCACTCTGCTGATCGAGGATGTTCGAAGCCTGTTCCAAACCGTTTGCACGATGATGTAAGAATCGATTCGGAGATTATTTCTCCTGGCTTCGAGCATTCATAATACTCATGTCTATCTGGATGCGATAGGACTTAGTTGCTTGCGATTAGGAAGCACAGAATGCCGCTGTTAGAGCTGTCTCTCTGCCTTCTCGGTTTCCTTTCACGCTGACTACAGCGGGGGTGACGGTACATAATGCGACCTTCTCGAACGAGTTCGCCTGAGCTTTGCTGGATTTCTGTTTCGTTCTTACATCGGCCGAGTGCTTGATCATATAGGTCAGTCGAATCTTGAAGAAAGAACTCGGTACAACAGTCATACTCTGCACCTCCGAGAAACACGTCACACCATTCTTTATCTTCCTTCTTCGAAAAGCTGCACCACCATTTATGAAATAATTTCTATTTCACTTAATCAAGATTCAATTTATCCAGAGGTTTCGTCGGTTTTGTTATAATTAGACTGCTGGTATTTCTGCAAAATAAAAATTGTCTGCGTCATTTACGAGAGACGGGAGCCAGACAGAGTTGCAAATAGTATATCGACATGTTTTGATTATTCATATTTTCCTGCTATTTTAAGTTGCGTCTACTCATTTTTGTCATAAACGCATATCCACGGTCTGATTGTAATATATCGTCGAACCAACAAATCTATTGATCCATTAAAATAAAATATCCTTTTACCGATCAATTGTTTAGGTAGGTTCGTTGTTCAAATTAGCACCAATCGAGGAACTGTCTTTCGAAGTCCGTTTCCAACGAAACGCTTGAAACTCTAGTTTCTCGGAACAAAATTGAAAGAAAAATTGAGAAAGTGTTGAAACGGTCGAGCAAGATTTCCCTCTCGAATTGCGACAATTCGTAAGCTTCTTTCTCCAAGCATGATCACGCACTCGATCGCAGGATGCTGAGAGTAGTTCACCGAAGATCGGCTTGATCGCATCTCGCGCGTCTCGATCCCATGGGGCTGGGATCGAACTTTCTATGGGAGTTTTATCAGGCTCTCGGCAGCCGGGGTTGTCGTCGAAACGGGATCGACGAGTGAACAGAAATAAATCTCGATCCAGATGGATCCGGCCCGCCTTATCCAAAGCTCGGGCAAGCTCAGCGACGGCCGGTTTCGTGGCCAACGAGTTGAAACGAGTTGAAACGAGTTGAAACGAGCCTCAACGTTCGATCTTTACCCCGCAAAAATTATTTTGCAAACAGAGAAATTGTTCAAGAAATCCGCGCAACGGTGGTTGTGTTCCCCTTTTATAAAACGAAAACAACCGTTCTCCATTCCTTCTTGGGCTCCGTCCGCTGTCTTCTCTGTCTTTCCTCTGGTTCTTTTCTTCTTTTTTTTTCGTTGTTGTTGTTGTCGTTGTCAGCCTCGATAGTGTTTGTACATTCGCTGCCGCGAAGATCCGTGTTTCCCGTGATAGGGAACGCGACGGGAAGTTGTTTGAAGACCAACAGAGCCGATTGATCTCGTCCAGGTACCAGGGAAATAGGATCGCAAATATTTAACCATAGCGAGACTGCTCGGATTCGGCTGGAAACGAGACGCGTTGCGATAGTTCCTAGCCTGACTGTTTGGTTAATGCATCGGCTAATTCCGTTCGCCGGTACTTAATTCCGTGCTGATTTAAGTCGCTGCTCTTTTTTTTTGCGGAAGGATCCGGCCCATGTTTGCTGGTGCGTGTCTCGAGGCGTTTGGAGACATCCAAATATGTTTAAAGACGTTTAAAGAAGTTTGGAGACATGTACCGATATTTCGACATTTCTATCAAAGTCAATTCTAAAAGTATTTTTCGAGACTTGCATTTATGAGTTCGCATTTAAAATATGAATGTTCAAATTTAAATGTCCATATCTCGATGTTTAGGTTAGAATATTTGAATGTTCACATTTGAATACCCATATTTGGATGTTCAACAAATGCGAGTTGAGGTAAAATTGGCACGTTAATGCGAAAATTACGGACCATCGGAGCTGCGTTAATCAATCAGCGGCGGAGCAGGAATCAATGAGCTTCAAGCTGCGGAAAGTTTTTGGCCAGGAATCGTTCGAAATTACGATTCGATGACGCCTGATTGATGACTGCCGGCTATCTGGCCGTGCTTTCACGGTTCACGGTCCCGCGTCGTCGGGTTTCGTGATCTTTGAACGGAAGAGCGTCGCCGGAAGTCATCGTAAATCAAGTGTCATCCGCGCGCGCGGCGATAAACGTCGCCGCTGCGACGTGATCGATGATAGATCGCTGCTAAATTGGCATATTGATCGGTGCCTTCGTGGCTAATTAGTCGGGTAGAGTTCAATCAATAAGGGAACGATAAATTGGCACGCGTCGAGCGATCCATGGATCGTTCGATGAAATCCGTTACGTTTTCGACGAAAGAATTATCGCAGCGTTCTTTGGAATTGTCAGGATTCTCTCATTGTTTCTTATGCGAACGAGCTGTTGATGTTCTTGTTAAAATTCGATGTTACGAATTGATGGATTATTCTGTGATCGGGACACAGTTTCCTCGGTTCTTCTGCTGTATGATCTGTGTTTCGTATATATAATCTGTCTTCAGGAATTGTTGGAAATTCACATGTCTTTTAGTTATACAATTCTTTGCCTTTCAACGATACCTCTACAAATAAGTCTGTAAATGTATTATTCTTTTGAATTTTATTGATCGTTTGGGAAGGACACCGATTCCCCCAACTTCTGAGACACCCTGTACATAGTCTAACATCCCCCTAGTCCTCGTACCACCTGTCAAAACTCGACACCCTCCGAGCAATCGAGAAATCGCTGGAGAAGAACGCTTCGAGGCCCCCAGAAAGCAAATTATCGATCGAATAAACAATAATAAAAAAAAGAACAAGAAGTGCTCGTTGGCCGTCGAAACCGGGTGAAAAAGTGGCAGTGGATGTGGCACAAGGCATGACGGGATCTGGTGATTTCTCGCAGAGGGGTGTGCACGGTGGTTGTTGCCGTCCAGGACGACTGGTGGACGTCGAGGGAGATCCTCTAGGAGTGACAGGACCCCTCCTGCCCAGGGAGAACCAGGAATATAGATCGCCCAGCGAGGACAGCGGTCTCGGGGCCGACATGCCCAGGACCAGGTCGAGAAGATCACGATCGATGGATCTCGATCGCCCTTTGCCGATTCTCCGCGACACCCTCGACGCTTCCCTTGCTCTTCTAATCCGTCGCGAACGTTCAAATTTCCTCCTGGCTCACTGATTCTAACAACAAAATCTTCTAGACATAATTTACAATATTTCGGATAGGATAAAAGCGCGCGACGGTAGTTGTTTACAAGAAAATAATCACGAAGTCTGCAATAGAATTTTTACGGATTGAATTTTATTCCAGACTGAAATTATTTTTTCGTGAAATACTACATTCTTTTATCGTTAACCCCTTGCCGTACCTTTTATTTTCTAGTTACAGCGATTAGAACGTCTTTATGCACAAAAATGTCGTAGAAGGGAAGGGAAAATGTATATTTTCTGTATGGCTATATTTATTTTAATGCTTAAACATTGATTACAAACAAATCAAATTTGATTGCATCGAAAGTGAAACGCGTAACATTCATATTTGTTAGACTTTGTTAAAAACCTTCGTCGCGAGTCTGGCTCGTTAAAGTACGACAAGGGGTTAATAATTGATCAGCGTTCTGTACACTGTTGATGAAAATTATAGTTTTTTCCAACTTTTTTATTTGATTTTGTAATGAAAGAATTATTATTTTTGATCGATGACAACAGCGAAATGTGAAACATTGTACGAGCCGGTAGTTCTCGAAGATTTTGTTGTTATATCGATAACGTGAAGGGGCAAAGTGTTCCCCTACCTCGGTTAATTGGTGTTATCCCATTGGCCTGCGCGAGAATCGAACCCCAAGAAAATCCGAAGTCGATCGTTTCTCTCCGAAGTGGATCGAGTTTGCAGGCACCCTCGAAGTAATTCGATTTCGTCGAGCGATTCCATCGAATACGCAAACAACGACCGGTTAAAGTTGTTTAAGCGAACGGTCGAAACTAGTCGCATCGATTTCTCGAATGTGAGACACCGTTTATCTTTTTTCTTTCCGGATGCTTTCGTAGGTCTGCCACCCACGTTAATTTCTATCAATTGTTAGATTAATTTAGTCTATGATAATTACTAGAATATCAGTCTACCCACACGATGTTAATATTAGTCTACATTAGATGCACTGTCACTCGAGACTCTCTCGATTTCCGTCATCCGCGTACACTACTGATTAAAATTCATAGTTAGTCACGTTTTTAGTAAATTCTATGTTAGACAGTGTTTATCGATAGAAATATTCCGAGATGGAAGTTACAATCAATATTGTACTACCGTGTGCAAAATACATTCGCAATTGTCGACGGAAATTCTGCGAGACGTTAATTGTCAATCTTTTTAGATATAATTTTAGGTAGGCTATCAAAAGTACGCACATTTATTAATAGAAATACTCCGAAACTAACGTCCACGAACAGAACATCACAAAATCACAGCGCACAAAACGAATAAACAATTTGTCACGAGAAGGATTCTCTGTAAATTAATTATCACACCACTGGGCGACACGTTGAGCACATATTGCAACATTGCGAAAGCACAGAAATTCAGCGTCGATAAACACTGGTCACAAAATACCTTGCACAACGATCAATTTACAAAGGCAACAAAAGCAGGAGCGTTTCAGAAACACGACACGCCACTCGAAAAAAAAAACCGGCACGACACAAACATCGCCCACGGTGCATTCCATTATTATCATACAACGCCCTCGCGCTGTCAAAACACCGGCGACAGCCCTCCGAGCGACCCCCAAGCAAACCGACCCCATGTTCGCGGCTGCTGCCATACAACACTGCCATAATAGAGGGCATCGTCGACTAGGTAATCCATTTCCGATCCCCGAATTCCTCGATTTCCGTTGTTTCGTCCTTAATTGATCGGCCGAATTCAAGACGAGAGAGAGAGGAGAAAGAGGGAGTCAATGGGAGGGGGTTGAAATAGAAAGAAATAAAAGAAAGGAAATAAGAGGGGGTTGGAAAAGAGTGAAGATAAAGGAACGCGCGATTCGAAGGTAGCCGGGGATCAGCGTAATGGCGTTTCTGTGTCGGATATACCCGGGTACATCGATATTTCATTTCCTGGCAGGCCAGATCTGGCTTTAGTATGTATCTATCCCTGCATTCACCGAGCCAACCCCCTTCGAACACCCTCTGCTGGTAGCAGGTATGTACACACACAAGCAGAGACCCGTTCAGGAAACCCATGGGGGTAAAGGAGGGGGTAGAGCAAAGGGGGACAAGCAAGGTAAATAGAGGCTCGTGCGTGTGAAACACGTGTGCCCTTGTATCGCGGCCGCGTGTGGGCGGAGGTCGATCCGTGTGTGGGCGTGTTCCGGGTGTATCGGTGGTCAGTTCTCATGGATCCGTCGATTAATTTGCGAGACACGGGGATTTTCTTGTTGCTTCGTTCGCACGGCGCCCGAGATCTCTACCAGCGTGATCAGAATTAAACGGATACCGACACATCGATATCAGAGATTTTACTTAGATTTCATCTCCTTCTTACTTCAGCTCGCAGATTTGATCGGGGATTTCTCGCAGAGATTCTGGAGGGCTTCGCTTCTTTCCTGTGGGAGGTTCCAGATTTTATTTTCAGATGTCGGGTCTGCGATTTTAATTAGAGATTTTGCCGAGGTTGCGGTTTTTTACTGTTAGGAAGAGCGGTTTTATTTAGAGATTTTATTTAGTCGATATTTGTGGTTGACAAGCACCGTTGATTCTATGTGGAAAATTATTTTTCATTGATTATAATTGCACATTTTATTTAGACGATATTTTTCAACTGTTAGAGACCGGTGTATTTTATTTAGACAATATCTCGTTCGATCGAAATTATTGGCTGCCAGCGACCATTCGGTTTGTTTAGGTAATATTGTTCAACCCTTGAATAATACAGTTTTTAGACAAGGATTTCTCGTCAGAACAATTTTATAATTTCAATAATTCTGAAACAAGAAATGAAAGTCATTGGCGTGTGCAAGGGGAATTATGTATTATGACTGGAACAATGAAAGGGAAGGGAAAAAGAGGATCGGATTGTAAATTGATAATTGTCAAGTTATGCGAATCCGGTCGGGGGAAGAGTTTTGCAGGAGCGACAACGTTCATTGTCGCTTAATCCCTCACTCGATAATAATCGGCAACCGGCGGCGGCCAATAATCGTCCGGCGGGATCAGCGAATTCCATTTTGCGGGAGTTTGTTTTCGATTCGCGTGGGCACGGAACGGTTTCTACACTTTCCTCGCCGCACTTCGTCTCGTCACGCCTTTCCTCGTCAGGATATCGATTCGATTCGACGGAATTTACTTACGGCCGGTCTCCGTCGAGAGACACGTACACACACGAAACATCCAGAACCCGTCCATCACTCTTCGTCCAATTATATACGAGCCCGGGCTTGTACTACACGTTGGATCCATCGACACGTGTCACGATTTTGGAATAGTGCGCGGGCAACTAATATGGACACGACGATCATAACTCCTCGAACACCCCTGGCCACGACCCTTATCGCCCTACTGCAGATTTTGAACGGCTACAACCATCATGAGCGACTGCGGTTGCCTGCAATCATATCTGAACACCCCTTAAACACTAATAATATTTTTATAATGTACTATGTACATTCTGGTTCATCAAAAATTAATTTATTCAGTCTCCTGTACATTTCTGATGATTTTTATACGTTCTCAATCATATTTATAATGAAAAAATTATAACATGAAATTCGAAATGAATTACTTGCAATAATATCTGATCACCCCTTAAACTATAATAATATTTTATAATGTACTATGTACATTCTGGATCATCTAAAATTAATTTATTCAGTCTCCTGTATATTTCTGATGATTTTGAAACGTTCTCAATCATATTTATAATGAAAAAATTATACCAAATTTTGAATTCAATTGCTTATAACCATATCTGAACACCCCTTAAACTATAATAATATTTTATAATGTACTATGTACATTCTGGATCATTAAAAATTAATTTATTCTGTCTCGCGTATTTTTCTGAGGATTTTGAAACGTTCTCCATCATATTTATAATGAAAAAGTTATAACATAAAATTCGAAATCAGTTACTTGCAATAATATCAGAACACCCCTTAAACTATAATAATATTTTTATAATGTACTACGTACGTTATGGTTCATCAAAAATTAATTTATTCTGTCTCTTGTATTTTCCTGATGATTTTAAACGTTTTCAATCATATTTATAATGAAAAAATTTATAATGAAAATTATAACGTAAAATTCGGATAAAATTACTGTCAGGTTTAAATGAGTTAGATTGGAACGAGCGACTTGAATTTATTTTTTTTAAACAAAGCGTCTCGTATAAATTTGGGTTATTTGATCAAGATAAAGTAGACCGAAAATCACGAGGGGTGCAAATTCTACTGCAGTCTGCTCGACGGTTTTATGCGGCAGTTCGCGAACCTATAGGAACCAGCCCTTGAAAATTTCGTACTATCCTCCGTGGAAGTTCTAACACCGGGTCGTATCCCGGGTAACAGAATGAAACAAATGAGCTCCGAGAGAGCTAGCAGTGCGGTAATCGTTCCACGGACGGAACGTTCGCCGTAAAAATCGTCCGGTGTGTTCCTGGCGAACGGGGAACTTCCGGTGCAGCGGACATCTTCGATCTTTAAATAAAATATTACCGACAACGTCGTACCAGGTGTTCGCAAATTTCCTTGCTGATCACGAACAGGTATGCAGCACTGTTTTCGGTTGCACATTTTTGACATTTCTATTTCACAATGTTTTTAACTTGTTAATTTTAAATGCTTTTTAATCTGCGTCGAAAAGAAGTTTCTTTGTGGATCTGCAATTTTTTGTACGAGAATTCCGATTTCTCTTGTTTGAAAAAAGAAAGAATTAGAACAACAGAACAGTTTGTTTTGTCAACAAGGAGGTTCTTCGGGCTAATATCAGTGGGCTCCGAGGCTATCCAAGCTCGAAACGATCGCTACCGTACGTACACAGCACAGTTGCAACGTTGTTTGCCTCTGAAAATTCCATAATGCACCGCTAGCTACGTTGTTACAGGACCACCACCATTTTCCTCGCAACAACGAAACATTACGTGGTAGTCGAAACAGCGATTCCATGTTGTTGTTCCTATGACACCAGAATGCACTGTGCAATATCCACGAACTTAAATCGTTTTATGGGCGAAATTGCCCTATCAAGTGCAGCTCACATTTTTTTATTTTCATAATAATCTCATCAATTTTCCCCGGTTAAGATACAGATGATATTTGACGACTGCACTGACTTCATTTCGCGCCACCTCTTTCACGTTCACGCAGGATATTTGCGAACGCCTGCATTTTTACTTCACAATGAGATGCAATCAAAGTGGTTGATCGTTGTATAGAAAGGAAGGGAAAATATCAAAGCGTCGAACGAAGCGAAAGATCGAAGATCGACGCTCTTCGGGCAGTTTAAGGAAGTTCAAAATTGGAATTTCATTTCGAGGAAAATTGCCCGAAGTCGTTCAAAGGTTCGATTTATCGTCGATCCTTCGCGGAATCGAGCGTCGTCGACGGGTTTCGGAAAAGTTTCCTCTCGTTCGCGAGAGCGTGTTCGGTTTTTACGTGTCCTGGCGGAGTCGATATATCGATCGATCGATGCTGTTCGGCGACTCTTAAACTTCGACGAAGGACGAACGAGCGAACGGAAATAGATTCGGCTCGCGCGACTTATGAGCATCTGCAACGGTGCAAGCTTATCGATGCCTGACGTATGCTGCGCTCATTAAATAATCGATGGGAAACATATAAATAACCGCGTCAGTGTCCATTTACCGTGACCCGGGCTCGCATGTGCTCCATACTTCTTTCCAACTGCGCCGGGTAAGGCTGGAAACTGCCCGTCCGTCGGTTTCCTCATTATCGATTGATCAACCACGGTCCTGTCTAATAGAATTTTTATAAGCACCGATTTCTGTGTTTTAGAACCGGCAACCGAGACCCAGTTCGGTCTCTTGTGCTTCTAAACTGAAACGCAATCGATACTCTTTCATATTTGATGGCTCGGGGTACGCTACGGGTCGCGCGAATTCGCATTTTTTCCAGAGAAGCTTATAAACGAGTCAGGATTCAAAGAAATTTTCTTCTTCGGACAATATTCTTGGTCAAATTCAAACGAAAGTGGATAATTCGAGTCTGGCAAAGTGCCAACAACATACTCGGTCGAACACGATCGGACACAGCACAATTCCTCGAACAACTCTCGATCGAACTTTCGAAAATTCAGCTAATAAAAAAATATAGCCAAAAATATCAGCAGTCCCGAAAACTTTCCGACCCAATAATTCAATTTCGAACTTCGAATAAATCACGCAACGCTGCCATCAAAATAATCTTCCACGGTCGAGCAGGCCAGACGCGGCTGTGCAGCATCCCATCCTAAAAATGACGCGGTGAAACATTCAACGGTTGTCCCTCCGCGTTTCCCTCCCCGGGTCTCACATTCGAGAAGCCATTCTATTTCGGCGAGCTGGCGGGATCGATCTGCCGGCTAAAATATTCAGGTAACGAGCAATTAGCCGGCGGCGCACAAGTCGAGGCACAGGTGGTCGAATCCTCGACTCGATTCGTAGTTCTAGAAATTCGAGTGATCACAGTGCACCGGAAGCATTTGCTAGACGATCCCGGACGGTTCGGAGGTATCAATTGCAAGATAATTTCGATCGAATTCGACTCGATTCGACGTTCTGAAAATTCGGGTGCCAAAGTGTCCAAACCCGGGAGACACCGGTGCACCACCGGAAGCATTCACTGAACGATCTCTACCAGTAATCTACCGTTTTGTCAGAGAGCGCGAGGAAGGATCGACTCGACTTAAAGTTGTAAAAATTCTCGATAAGAGGTTCGAAACTCGTTAGATCCGGAAAGTAATTGCGAAACGATCTCGACCAATAATCTGCCGGTTTATCGGAGAGCGCAAGGGAGGATCGTGCGGGGGAGGGTCCGCCGCGCTAGCAAAAAGAGAGAGAGAGAGATAGAGGGGGTGGTGGGTGGTCTCAAATCGCAATTTTGGCAATTCCAGAGCGGGCTGCAGGAGGGCACAGCAGCACCAAGTGACGACCTCCGACCTCGCCCTCTCCAACGACGACGAGTGCGACAACCAGGTACAGAGAAATCGTTCGAGCCCGCGAAAGTGCCGATCGGCGACCGACGTGTTTCGCCGCTTTTCAGGCGAACAGACCTACTTCGCCCCGGGATTCTCTCTCCTCGGGAGAGAGAGAGAGAGGGAGAGACAGGGACAGAATGAGAGAACAGAGACGGTTGTCCCCGGGAAACAACGGTGGAACACCGTCAAAGCGGTCTTTATCAATTTCTTTTGCAGGACTACGAAGACGACCTGGAGAACGGCCGCGGGCGCAGGCACAGCTCGCCGAGCGGGTCCCGTGGCAACCCCCGGGATTACGGACATCATCGTCTACACCCGGATAATCTGGTAAGTCCGATCATCATCTTTTTATACCTTTCGCACACCCCCGGGGACACTGCGTCACGATAATTGCCTGTTTCTTTTGCGAACCCCGCTACGCGACCGGATTGTTTTAACCTGTTACTCGTAGAGTGAAGATCAGGGGTGGGAATCGGAGTGGGGGCTTCAAACGTGGACTATGCTGTCAAGAAATAAAAGATTTTTATACAATTTTTCTTGATAGAGGGAACAGTATCGGGGTAGTAATTGTACAGGGTGTAACAAAATTTAGCGTCATGGTTTCGGCAGATGGCTGTACACCTTCCGATAGGTGGAGATTTGTTCAAAGAAATTGCCGTAAAATCGACCTTGACCTTGAGATTCAAGGTCAAATTTTTGTATACTTTTTTGGTGAGTAAAATGCGATACAGCATAAAAAATTGGACCTTGAATTTCACGGTCAAAGTCGATTTTGCGGCAATTTCTTTTAACAAATCTCCACCGATCGGAAGGCGTACAACCATCTGCCAAAACCGTGACACTAAACTTTGTTACACCCTGTATACTAATTGGGCCTCTTGGACCTACGAAGAAAATTGTTGTTTATAACGTAGCTTGAAGATTCATCGATTTCTTGAATTTTACAGTTTTCGTTGTTCACGAATTTTCAAAGAGAGGGGAATTTTCGAGTTTCCGGGGAGAAAATGGTGTAACTTCGAAGGGTCTCGAACGAGCGCGGCTTAACCGTCGTTTTTATTCAGATAACGCATTGCAATACGATAAACAAGCGCGGAACGCGAGATGCGCTTCCGGAAAGCTGTTTAATTACGTAGCGTCGCGCGCGGAGAGCGCCAATTAATTCATTTCGAGCAGCGTCGCGGCGGGGCGCAACGACGAGACAAAGGGAACACGGGGAAAAACGAAAAATTGCATGATTACGTGATCGTATGAGAACGCTTGCAAGTATTTCAGGATGCTCTGATATATTGTCTACAACAGATATATAATTAAAAAACTAACTTACTTATCCTACGGCGCAGGAACTGTGTCTATCACTTTCTCTTTTGTTGCAACTCTGGCGCCTTGTATCGCTGCAACACACATGTAGAAACAAGTGCAATTTCAATTAATTTAGACCGTTGCTAGAGTACACGAAGAAAACTTTTGAAAGTGCTGACGTGCAGTCAATACTTGAGAAACATGCCGTAATTCTTGTGTGAGTCACACTGTTCGATACATTCGACTGTTACTTTACAATTCTTTATCGTTACTTTCATACGTTTCACTTCTATATATTAACGGTACAGTTACTTTATTACACTCTTCGTAATCGTAACGCCATTCTGCACGTGCGAGGTGACAGTTTGTTGAACAGCAGGCCTCGTTGCAATTGTTAATCAACGAAACAATCGCAGAAATAGTTGTACATGGATAGAGAACCACGTTAATTAATACGAAGCTTGATCTTTTCGTTCGAAGAGCTAGGGAGGGTTCTTTAAAATAAATTCATAAATTTTTTATCGCTCCCAGCGAAACAGCTAGCAATTAGAATTGATCGGAAAATGTGGGTAGTCGAATGATGATTCTGCTAACCAGGGTCGAACACAGGATATTGGTCAGGGAATTGAAAAAAGCAGGTACACGATCCTCGGATCTATGTTTCCAAAGAAAACCGTAGGAAAGCTACTTGTTCGACTGGACCTCGGCTTAACGAGGTCTCGTCGGAACTCGTTCCCATTCGGCCGATGATCCAGACCGATCGGCTAGGATCTTCTCACGGGTCCATCTCGAACGGCCTCGATTTATGGAGGCTGATCACGCCAGGTCGATCTCTGGGCCGACGCGTATATCACTCGTACACGCGCGCCTGTATCCTGGAACCAGCTGAAGAAGGTGTTCCAGGGGCCTGAATTAATTATCGCGACGCGATCGATCATGGTGGACGGGTGGATCGAGCCGCGAAATGTCTCTATCCGGCTTCGGCACCGGTGGTTAGTCGGTTTGGCGTTCGACGGACTTCTCTCCAGTTTGCCTTCTCTGTCCTTGGGGATGTGTGGAGATCGTCGACCGTGCGCGAACTCCTCTTCTTGATATCCTTGAGGAGGAACCCGAGATTGAGGGAAGCTGACCCTTTATTCTCCTTTTTCCCGCGGATAACAGACGCACGAACGCTTAAGGATCTCGCGATGATTCGCCCGGAGGTAACGATCATGCGAGAGAAGCTTTTTCAAATGGTATTCCTCGCAACGTGCGGTTCGCCGATTTTTCTTCCGGCCGGGAAACGAGATTTTTCTGGCCTCGATTGCTATTCTCTGCCGGGTAATCTTCATTACAGTCAAAAAAGGTAATTTAGTCTTTTCAGCTAGGAGAACTGTGGTCTCTGAATTATTCGTGGTTATTGTCCGGGACACGCTAGTCGCGTTCAACTAGTCTGACTCGAAATACATTTCTAAGCATCTGGCTTAATATTCGGTACAAAGGAAACTTAATAGAGAGTACTTAATGTACGGTACAAAGGAAATGAATACAAGGGAATTTCTTTTGGAATATTTTTTTCTCACGCAAAAAGTGTAAACATCGTTTGTAATAATTGCAGTGTATTTATGAACGAATATACTCTATAGAATTACAATTACACTCTTTAATTGCAAAACTCTTAATGCATACATAGACATAGTCATAATAATCTGTACAAATTCGTGTGTCGAGCAAGTTTCCCAGACAGAATCTGCAACTGCTAATACTGACTAATTAAACGATAACAGAGTGCAGATAGTTTTTGGGTACAGTAGAACTCTCATTATCGAGATGCATTGCAAACATAATCAAATTCATAATCGTTTGTCAATTATTAATCCTTTCAAATATGATAGAAAATTTTTTTCTGGGATCCTCTGATACATTTATCTTAATTGAATTGCATTTAGGATTTTAGAATTTCCTTTTTCCAACATTTAACAATCAAAATTCTACTGTACATTACAAAAAACTCGCTCAATGCTGCCAATCGAGGTTCAACCAATCCCATCCGCCATCCTCTCGTCGCACGAAAACTTCATCGCTCAAAAACCCCGTTGTCGATTCTCAAACACGAAGTCTATCCAACTGATAGGCTTCTCAAAGTTCACGACCACTGATAAGCTTCTCAAAATCCATCCAGCAAGTGGTTAGGGTACGTTCATGGAGCCTCGTAGCAGCCCAAATGTCCTTTAGCCGAGAGTCAGTGGGTAGCTCGCGAAGAAGACCAGGGTTAATGACGATGTTGACGGCGAGAACGATGACGTGGATCCCAGGACTCGGATCCTCGAGGATTGCTCGGTTCGATGAATTACGGGGCCCCCTGGCTCTGATCTGCCGGTCAGAGCTTGTCCTGAAGAGCTTGACGAAGCTCCTCCGTGGCTTTGACCACGTCCTGGCTCTGTCGCAGGTGGATCTCTGATCTGGCGTGCTGCACCGTCGAGTTCGATCGTCTGATGGAGTTCCCGCTGCCGAATTTCGGCCGTGGAATTCTCACGCGTTGCACGTCGCTCAGCCAGGACTCCATGTTGCTCGTTTTTCGACGCGCTGAAACAGAAACCGGACCGGCGATCCTTCTTAATCAACCTCCGTTAGGACGTGACCGCGAATCGGCCATGGGGCGGGACCGTTTTCTCGGTTTCACGGGGGATTATCGATATCTCAGACTCATCTTTTATCAACATTTTACGACTGTAAAATTTTGATCACTTAATTCTAACAAACTTTGAATGGATCA
>CM052191.1:9058389-9070064 GCA_028455805.1 Lasioglossum figueresi
AAATTAACCTGGTTCTGTGAATAGTGGTTTTTGAGACATGTGGAATCGTTGCACACTATTGATCGAGATGATGGGACCTCTGAGCATCCAGGAGCTAAAATGTAACTTACTTATCAGGTTTAGAGTTTTGAGATTGTTGGGGTGGAACCGTCGTAAATTGAACTGGAACTCGTAGACACTGACTGAACTAACGAGACCCTAGGGAAACTAGAAGTCTGGTTGTCCTGCAGCTATTCACTTGTATCATTGTATACTATTGTAAAATGAGGAACTATGGAGACATTTCTATCTTTTCCAAATAATTTTATCGAGATCTGATACAAGTAGCCAATGAATTTCCAGAGAAATTTGCAAATTTATGTATCAGATTTAGTGTTTTGAGATTGTTGGGGTGGAACCGTTGTAAATTGAACTGTAACTCGTAGACACTGACTGAACTAACGAGACCCTAGGGTATCTAGAAGCCTGGTTGTCCTGTAGCTATTCCCTTGTATCATTGTATACTATTGTAAAATGAGGAACTATGGAGACATTTCTATCTTTTCTAAATAATTTTATCGAGACCTAATACAAGTAGCCTATGAATTTCCAGAGAAATTTGCAAATTTTCCAAGGACCGATAAGGGAGTTTGCATTTCCTTTAAGAGAACATCGCACAGCAGTGCTTTCAAAAGCAATGGGAGCTGTGGGCAGGATTCAGCTCGGAAGAACGGAATTGAATTGTCCCTGTGGAACGCGCGTCGAGCTGCTCGTTACTCGCGGATCGATCTGTTTGCGGAAAGCACGGGATCTTCAATCTGCGACTGTCGGCGTGTTGATCGATGGCGTCGTTAATACAGCCCGGTTATGAATGTTTAGCAGAATAAATATCCGCCAGGGGACGCCGCGCAGCGTCGCGTCGCGTCGCGTCGGGGAGTCGTTATTCAAATCGGTGTTTACTGTTAAGACGACCGGCTGGCTTTTTTCCTTGTTGCAGTGCGCGCAAGGTACGTTAGGTAACCGGGGACATAAGTTACCCAACAGTAGGGGAGACTCGACTCCGATGGTCGTCGGTTTCTCGCTCCGGCAACTTCGGCGCTACGGCTGTTTCGTTTTACAGGGTCTTTGGAGTTTGCTTTTAGCCCGCTCGAATTTCTTAAGTAGGTTAATTAGGGCTGGGAACTGTTCACGAAGACGTCGCCGAGTTATTGGGGCTGAATTATTACGTCCTCGTGATTTTATTATCATTGCTTGATGCTGATGCACTGCGATCCACGCTGCGCAAGTTCCTTCAGGGTGTCGTCGTGCTCTGGGTCATCGGTAGACTCTAGTAGACGTCAAACACGATGAAGTATGAAACAGAGAACGTCTAGATTGTTACCATAAATGTTTATTTATGTATACTTCTGTCCAATATTTTTCAACAAAAATATTTCGAAATAGTTTCCCGAAGAAGAAATCACAAATACGCAGACTAATTAATTTTATCTGAAATTTAAATGTCTGTATTGCGTAGCTTCAATCTGAAGTATGTCACAGTGAATTCTGGAAAGTTGAGATTTGATTTTCGAGTGCGAGTCTTCTCGATTCGCCGCATTGTGCGTCGTCGCGAATGTTAATGAGCGAAACACGGAGACGTCGACCCACCGCGATTCTCAACGGGAGAAACTATGATTCTTTTTGCTTGCTGGTCGCTCTCCCCCAAGCGTGCTCGATGAGTCACGTAACGATTCCATGGAATCGACGACTTGCCGCTCGTTTTTCGGGGAACCGAGTCATTTTCCTATGTCCGCTGATCGACAGGATATTCCCGTTAATTGGCCGGTCGGTTGCTTCTCTTCTTTCTTTTTTTCTCTCTCTCTCTCTCTGGTTCTGCTTCGAAATTTATTTTAATTCCCATCGAGAAGCCATTCGGATGGAAATTATCCGGGCGGTTTGGCAGAAAAAGAAATCGTTCTCGCAGCGATTCCGAGCGAGTTTATTCTGCTTGGGCGGAGACGTGTTTAGCGTTTGTAAATTACGGAACGATGCTCAGTGAATCAGTGGTAACGAGGATAATAATAACAGTAATGAGTCGTAAAGAAGGATTCCCGGGGTTGTTATCGGCAGGCCGCGATCTTCTTGTAAATATTAATTTTTATATCGCAATTTGCAGAACGTTGGAATCGAATTGGAGCTTGATGCTTCTATCAGGAGCTTTATAGAGCTGAAATAAATTGTGAATCTTCTTCAACAGACGTTTATTATCATCGTTGAACTCCGAATTTGTATTTTTAGACGAACCAGGTGTATTTCTCGCGTTTACGATGGTTGAATGCCAAGTGTAGGAATTTCTGTGGAAACGTCCCGGACCCGTTTAGACCAAAGCAGCCCAAGGAATTTTGCGATCGCGACACGGCAAGTACGCAACCACGGCGATGTTGAAAGAACGATAACGATATATTAGGAATCGATATCAACCTCACCTAGATCAAGGTATCAATTCCATGAATGCGAGTCCACTCGAGGATTACGAGACATTTGCACGTAGGTGTGTTGCGCGCGAACCTTGACGCAACAACACAACGGTTCAACGAACCCCGACGATTTTACGATAACTTTATAAGGACCACCCTGTATGCAGAGATTCTAGCAACTGGGCTGATCTGTAGATACATTCCAAATGATTTCGGAAAAAAAATGACGCTGGGAAACGAGCTCTACCGCTCCATAACACGATTGTTTTATCGGCCAGAGACTTCTCGCGCTATAGTTGCAAGAATTCGCTCGAAATCAAGAACCGATTCTACATAGTTGAAGAAGTCGGTGTAAGGAAGACTGACCTGAGCGAACGACATAAGAATGAATTACAAGAATGATTTATAGGAATTCATTCTATGCGGTTGGGAAAATTCAATTCAAGTGAACGAACTCGATCTTCGTCGATCCGTATGATTGAGGAACATAATCCTCTATAATTGAAGAACATAATCCTGTATAATTGTGGATCATAGTCCTGTATAATTAGAAGACTTAATCGAAAATGGTGAAAAAATTCCCTCAATTTAAGTAGAAAAATTCCATTTATAATTTAAAGAATTCGTGTCGTACGAAGAAGTCGCTTCGATTGAAAGAGGAAGAATTCTCCTGAACGGTTGCACGAAAATGCACGATTACGGAAATCGTGGTCGATAAAATTGAAAGAATAAATTCTGCATATTTCGAAATATTGACCAGGATATTTATACAAGGATATCGGCTCAATTTAAATAGAAGAGTCTCCTCTAACGATTTGATATAATTGTCCATCGAGATTAATCCGAAGTTCCCCGTAAATTTGAATTCGCATAATCCCACGAATATCCTCGGAACAACGAGAAGAAATTCTTCCGAGTATAGTAACGAGATTTCGTTGATCGGATCCGATAGAATTCGCATTACGTGGCCCGGTCGAATTCGGCCGGAAGCGAAGCAGACTGGTGACCCTCGCGGCGATCATTTCCAGAGGCGTTGCAAAAAGAGCGAGCAGATTGCCCGCGTTAATTCCCTCGGGACGTGGGAACTTAGATCGACCCAGATCCGCGAAACATCGTGAGAAGATGGGCGTCGGCCAAAGCGTCATCGGCGTCGGTGCCGCTTTTCGGCCCGCTTCTTCGTCTTCCTGGTATATAACGGAACAGACGGACAAGCCGAAAACTTTCTCCGGCGCCTGACCTATTATCGGCTCACCATTATTATCGCTGTTTCGCGCAGTCGGTTAAGGTTAGTGGGTAACCGCCGCTCCGTGTATCGCCGCTGATGCCTCTACCATCTACCTCGGACTGCTGCTGAATTACGAGCCGGGCAAAGCGATGCCTCGAACGAGGGTCACGTTTTTCAGACTGGAACGACACTCTTTTGACGCAACCACGATGGAAACCGGTAATTTCCACTGTAAACATCCTGAACTCGAATAATACTTTGATCTTCCCGCTAGAAAGTCTCGAGCCGCGCGCGTCTTGGCTGACGACGATTTTGCTGAAGACAAGATTTGCTCAGGAGAAAATTCGATCGAAATGATTCCGGTTTGAATTAGATTTGTGCCAAATTAATTGGGAGCCTGTTCTTCACCGCAATTTTAACCCTTTGCAGTCGTAGCTATTTTAACTTCAAAATGAAACATTCCTTCTGACCTAGTAATCGATCAGATACCGGCATATTTGAGGCGACTTTGAGGCGCCGCTAAAAATTGCTGTACCATTATTAAAAATATTGTTTACATTGCCAAATACGTCGGTACCTAATCAATTACTAAAGATTTAAGTATTGCGCGAGGTACTGTATCAATTCCAAATCTAACAAATTTAAAAACTCATAGAGAATGGAAATATTCTAGGTCGAAAGAAACGTTTGATTTTCGAGTGAAAATAGCTCCGAGTGCAAAGGGTCAAAGAGATTGAAATATTTATTTTCGGAGCCGATACCCGGCGGAGCGGACGGTAAGCAGCCGAACGATAATCGAACGCGTTTTTCCCATTCCGCGGATGCTCAATTAAACACGTCCAGCCGGAATAAATTCCGCGGCGGTTCTCTCGCGGTCGGGAGCGGCAACATCAAACCATAATCGGCTGACAAAGGTAACTGATTCTGCAATTAAATCGATTCACGGGGCGAGCTTTTAGCCGATGAGAGATTACCCGGTGAATTTTTTCTTTTCCGTCTCGCGGCGGGCTTGGACGCTGACCCCCGTAGTCCTTCGATATTAATTGCGGCTGTGCATACACAGTGAGTCATCTCGAAAGGGACGGCGAAACGAAAGAAGGAGAAGGTAGCCGAGAGGAGAGAGAACGTATAAAGGTACATAGGTATACCTCTAAAGGTAGCCGCTAGATAGAAGGATGATCCGCGGATCGAACCGGTTCGGAGATAAGAGATAACCTGGCCGCCGTTCAAGAAATCGATCAACAGACTGAGAGGCTCGTTCCAATTTTCTTGCCGGCCGGGGTTCTGCGAGTAGCATTCTTTCTTTTGCCATACTCGCGCGGGCTTGATCGCCGACAATCACGGGCCGACGTAATAAATTCTCCGCCACTTAAGTCATAAACACGAGGCGAGGATCTTCTTCTTCGTCGTCGTCGTCGTCCTCTTCTGCCTGGCTCCCGTTGATTTCCTCCATTTTGCTTCTGGTTCTCTCGTTTTCGAGACGCAACGCTCGTTCGGTGTGTTCCAGATTGTTCTCGAGCGATCCCAGGTGCATTTTCCATCCGCTCGAACCCCTCGAGGACGACGCCAGATTTGTTTCTGTATGATCCATGTTGTACGATGTTACGGATGTTATCGTAGTCGTGTTTTCTTCGAGTAGCCTCTTTCTAATTCTGCGTGTACCATATTCCTGCATATTTTTATCACGATTTCCTGTTCGTGTGCAAGACACACAGTTCCTTTTCACCTCTGTGTATAAACAAACCGGTGACTCACGTTCGTACGCAAACGCCTGACTCACGGGGCGAGCGTTGATTAACGCGCCTGTGCGCCATTACGTGGAACCCGGGCCCGATATTTATTATCCGCGTTAATTAAGCCTATTGCGACGCCGGTTCTCTAACAGTATAGGCCACGAATTACGCTTCACGCGATCTCGCACGACGGATTACGCTTCCAGCGTCCCGTTAGCTCGGTGATCGGTCGAACGGTCCCAGTCCGTTCCGCGTAACGATCCAGAGAAACGGTCACCGATCCACACCGGCTATCCCCTCTTTCTCTCTTTCTTTCTCTCTCTCTCTCTCGCTCTCTTTCTTTGTTAATTGCGATTAATCGCCGGCCTCTAATTGCCCTCTGTTCGCGCGAAGAAGATTTTCCGCGAAACCCGTCGCGGTTCACGCGCGCTTCTCGCGAACGCTAATTACGGACACCTGTTACGATTCCTCGGGAGCACAGGCTCGCTAATTGGCCCCTGGATATCCATACTGCTCGAAAACCACGCGAATTTTCAGCATTCTTGCTTATAGCAACTGGGGACACATGTAATCTTCCTTTATTGTTAGTGGAAGAGATAATCTGCGTAACGAGTGTCGTAGGGATCGTATTTTAACACCTTACCTACCGGAAGCCTATTAATAGGATTTTCAATAATTGTGCTGTACCAAAAGAAAGCATAGGCATTTTCTTTTAGATTGCAATCTTAAATGAAACTTATTAGATCACGTTATTGGGGGTGACTTGCTTGTTCGCAATGAAAATTGCTGTTGCCATTGAAGGTTCCATTGAACAGCGTTTAGCCGTGTACCATAGATTTTCCAAAATTATGCAATAATCACCGGTCGGTGATGCGTTAATAATAGGCTGCTGGATTGAGTAGAAATATTCCACATCAATCACGACAGCTAGGAGTTCAATGAAAAGGTATTTTCTATTTTAATCATTTGAAAACGTTCACTTTGCGTGTTGATCCGCAGTCTAATCGTTGATATTAACGAATATAATATACACAAACCAGAAATGGCCAAACATTCGCAGTCCAATGTCTACCAGATCAGGTTTCGAATCGTTCAAGGCTAGACAGCCTCGGAATATTAATAGCCAGATTTAAATATTCGAGGATCCTTTTGAAATGAGTTTTTTGTTCCGAACATTGTCTTTTTCGTCGAAACAAGTTCTCGGAAACGTTCGAGTGACCAAGATAGAACGAAAGACGATACGGCCGAGCGTTCCTCCGTGGAGGATCGAAGAAGCAAATTCGAAATGCGATAGAAATCGAGCGCGAAGAGAGAAAACAAAGTATCGTAACGCGAACAGGCCCCGCAAAGTGAAACGCGTGTTTGGTTTTCCATTGACCGCGTGCAAAACGTCCGTGGAGTGGTGTGGCTAGATCTCACAAGAGATCGTACATTACCAGCAGGTGCCCCAATTACTCGAGACAATCGTGACCGAATAAAATCGCGTCCCGTTAGACGTTGGAACAGCAATAGCTGGCTCGACGCCCGTCGCCGACGACGACGACGTTCGATCGACAATACGAGTTTTCTCCTTCGATCGGTTAATCGACGATTGAAACGTACTCGAGGCGAAAGGAATCCGAATCAACCGAACTAAAGTGATTTTGCTCTGACGGTATCGCAATTAAACTTGTTTCAACGCCGCGGTAGCGTTTAATCAGTGACTTTCAGAAAATTACTTCTACGGTAATTGTTTAACTTGAAAATTTGAAAGTTTTATGTGTGGGGAATAAATATTAATTGTAGCTAGTGAAAAGGAGCCGCTTGGTGACTTCGTCGCGTGGGCAAGACGCGACGTCTTAAAGACCTCGGGAAATTATTTCTCCTGAAAAATCCGCCGAACTAAAAAATCTGAAAATTTTATATTTTTCGGATAGCAAAACGTAGATGATATCACAGTAATTTCGAATTTGTCTAAATTTTATTTATGCGAGATAAATATTCGTTGGACCCGGTGAAAATGGATTTCACGGTGATTTGAACGCGTGGTCGAGCGCCATCGTCGGCCTGGAAGCTTCAAAATCGACACCAAACCAAAGAGGGGATTAAATATTTTATTTCTGTCATTTTGTGCAACCTGTGTGGCCCACATTACCCACACAAATAATTACCAGACTCATTCCGTACACTTACAGAACACTGGCAATTGAAGTAACTTAAAACCGTTCAGCCTTGATACGATTCCGCAAGAAACGAGGAAAATCGACTACACGGAACGAGAACTAGCAAAGTACACAACCCAGGGGAAGTAACCAGGTACCTGGATGATGAATATCAATCAGGAATCATTTTCTCTGTCGACTGTGATCATCTCTCCCTTCAATTATCCTGCAAACCGTTTCGAGGAAACCTCGAGGCCGCCGCGGGCGCTTTTTACTCGGAGCTTCGATTTACGCTGACAATCCGTTCGGCGAGAAGAAATGGAAAGAAAGCACGGGAAAGAATCGACAATGCGTCGATTGTATGCAATCAACGGAGAACCGTCGATCGATTGAAAAATCATGCGGAATCATTTATGATTACGATCGCGCACGGATTTCCCTGTAATCTCGTTGATTCTTCGTGTTGTAACTGGATTTTTGCTTTGGTTTGCTTCGCGGACGTGGCGGTGGTTGTCCAGAGACGGTATATCCGATGGGAAAGGCTTGTTCGAGTTACGCGATGGTGACGCGATAATGATGATTACCACGTCACGGTTGTCCCGGGACTACGGACACTTTTCTCGCCATCTCGTGAAACTCTATCCCGCCGCAATTACGATATAAATCAATCGTCCACGCTCGGGGAATTAATAGCGGCGAGTATACTCGGATAACGGAGATGTGGGAAGATTGTACTTTCGCCAAAAATCGCGATTCCTGCGGATGTTTTTCGCGCGAAATTGCCCGCCGCAATCTGTTCCTCCTATCTCGGCTGTCTTGGGCCTGGGGAATTATTGTAGAGAGCTGCGTACGTTGTTTTGCGATTGTTTCGGTGGTTCGTATTTGTATATTATTATCCGATGATGTTTTGTTGTAATCGTACGCGTACTATTTTGACCCTTCAGCTTTGGTCTGCGAGATCCTCGAATTTCTACCGTTTTAACTTTCTTTAAATCGTCTTAGAATTCTTCGATAAATTTCACAAGCATTCCACAAATGGCGGTACGATTACGAGGAGAACTTATCACACAATACAATTGAAATTGCAAAAAAAAGTACACAATTATATCAGAAATATTATACAACATACAAAATATAGATAACCATGTTGCAGGAGAATCAATAAGAAAGAATTCAATAACAAGAGTACATATAAACAAATGAATCTTGAAACACTTAAAGCCATCTACAAAGTTCAAATAATTGTCACAAATAAGTGCAAGAGTATCAAACCCATCCGTCACATTTTTTTAACGCTCAACGTTCCTCCTATGTATCGTCCCTTCGACCCAAAAAATTCCTAAATTTTAAAAAAATATCCCCACAAGCATCTCCAAACCGCTCATTGAAAGAAAAAGACCAAATCGTTGAACCTTGGGGGTTGAAAGAGCACCCTCGTGAAAAAACAATTTTTTTTTTGTGTCGTAAAAGAGAAAAAGAATTTGAATGGCGGGTGAAAGCGTAGCATTGCACGAGAGCTTTAGTCGGCTAACACACGAGGCTTACGAATTTTTTCTCCCGGCGTCGCGACGCAGGAGAGCGACGGTGGTTGCGATGGTAGCGACGCCGAGATGATCGGTAACGGGAGACGCGGAGGCGGAACGGAAAGGGATCGCGATATGGAGGAGGATGAGGACGAAGGAAGGGAGGAAAGGAGCTCGGAAGGTGGAGGTGGTGGAGGTTTCGGTGGTTGGAGGTCCCATTTGCTCGGTGGGCTGACGCAACGTGTCAAATCCTGGTACTGGGGCGCCAGGCCCCTCGTAAGTTTTCTAATCAAACGAACCACAACACACAGATCTACCACGCACAGATACTTCTTCTTCTTCTTCTACTTCTTCTTCTTTCTTCGTCTTTTTTTTTTCTTTCGTTCTTCTGGACTTTCTCTCATCTTTTCTTTTGTCAAGCTGTTCCACGGCGCTCCGGTACTCCCTTGACGGCGTCTCGACGCTTTCAACTGATTTCAGCGTGAACATCTGCTCGAGGATTCTTGGAAATTTATTTTCACGAATTCGAAGGGTTTTCGATTCTTTCTCGGACCGATAGAAATTATTTTGGATCTAATTGAATCGGTTAAAATTTTTTTCGAATTTTTCAATTCGTCAATTTCAGATATTTTGTGGTTCTTCTCGTGGATAATGAAAAATTGGATACATCGATTCGGAATTTTGTTTTATGAGCTAGTCTACGGTATACAATTTGATGGAATGCAAATAGAAATTATTTTCAGATTTCAGACGAACTATGTGGAAGGTTCGTTATTTTGTTATCAGGACTTTCAATCAGTTTTTTCCTTGATCCTCGAGACTTTTTCACGACTCGAAGTTAACAACCGAAGCGTCGAAACCCTCGCAAGAGAGACAATTGACTGCCCATCACTGTTTTTTGGCTTGAGGATAGGGAGGGAAGAAGACAGCGAGGGTAGTTTTTGATGAGGACGTCTCGCGCTGGGGAAAGTTTTTAAATAATTTTGTTTTGCTTATATTTTATCTATATTTTTTTCTACAAAAATTAGGGTGCTGTTTATTCTACTGTGTTTCCTTGGTACAATATAAAGAATTGCATTAACTCTAATATTTTTTAAATATCCTCGCGAGTATTCTCGATCAATTTAAATCGTGACTAAATAATTTTATTAATACAGACTGGAATAAAGGAGTGTACAAGGGGTGTCAACAGTCTAGAATTACCTTTACTCATCGTTAGTCTCATCCCCTAGATCCAACGATAGCCTGATCAATAGTAAATAGCAAACATAGATAGAACAACATCTAGAATCTAGACATTCCCTATCAGAAGGTTCGTTAACTAGAGTGTAGTACAGATAGTTAGATGATAAATGTCTCTAATGATGATTTTAGTTTCTGGCAGATGAAAGGGACGCTTCCTGCTGAGTTGCGCGACTCAACAATCTCAATCTTCCTCGAATTCACGTTCACCCTGGCAAAACTGAAATTCTCCCTAAAGAAAGGAATATTCAAAATCTAGTAAATTTTCATAGTCTGCAATTTTTGATCCTCATATCTTTTTGTACCTCCGATTGGCAATTTTCCCTTAATTTCTAATTGGATTTTTGCACAGTCTCGTTAAAAAAAATAAGCAAACTCCCTGCCAGAGTGCGTGATGGGTAACCAATAAACAGATCTTCAGGCCTGTTTGAAGGTCACCAATTATCAAACTATTATCCAGTCACGATTCAAGCCATCGGATAAGATCATCCCCTTCGGCATGAAGTTCTCCTAATTAGATCTCTGTCTTTATTTCCTCTCTTTCTCTCTCTCTCTCTCTCTATCTTTCTCTATCTGTCTCCCTATCTCACTTTGTTCACTCACGTTTTCTCTGTCTATTTTATCTGTCTCCACCAAGATCAATTTCCTTTTTGCTCTTAGAGCTAGCGAACTTAGTCGAAATAGCGATAGGTGTGTACGTGTTTTTTCTTAGATGTCTTGCACATGCTACTTTCGATTTGTCCTTATTATATTCAAGCACGACCACTGTACACGATATGTATAATTATAGCGGGACGCTTCGCAAGCTGCCGTGTAATTATATGTACACACGTGTCCATATATCAAAGTATATTTACATAGATGTCTTGGCATGCACGATCACTTTACTCACATCGAAAATGAAGGGGAAATAGAATTGGGGGGAAAAAAGGAGTGTAGCGAGAAAGGATACAGGATGCGCGTAGATGCTGTCGAAAGTAAAACTTCGCTCGCCTAAACGATTAGAGAGACATTAGGCCGGCATCGCAGTTGACATAGTCGGTAGACGTAGCTTGTCAACGACGCCATGTTGGTCGCACGAACTTCCAAAACAGTTAACAAACTCACTCAGGAAAAATTAACATTATATCTGATGACTTCCAATCGCAGACAATATATTTTTTACTATGTATCTTTGATCATTTAATTTTTATCCGGTTTTATTTTGGGAAGGTACTTTCAGCACACTCGATCGAAGTACAATTTTCATTGAACTTTTTTCCACAAGTTAAGGTACAATTTTCGTAGAGTTTTTCTAGACACTCGATTAAAGTACAATTTACATTGAACTTTTTCCACAAGTTAAGGTACAATTTCGGTTGAATTTTTCTGGACCC
>CM052191.1:9076789-9100153 GCA_028455805.1 Lasioglossum figueresi
ATATATCAGTCAAGTATAAAAGTTATTAGAAAATTCGAGATGTTACGCTCGATTCAACAAAATTTTGTCGTTTCATTATAAAAATATACACATATATCAGTTAAGTATAAAAGTTTCCTTTAATTCAACGTTTTATCTAATTCAATACAAGTTCAATGTAACGTAGCACGGGTTTGAACATTTTTCAACGTCATTCTTGAAGATTTGTTAAAACGTTCCGACTATGTGTTTCACTATGAATAGTCCAAGAATGTCAGCACAATATCAAGAAGATCGACAGCGCGATCGACGAAAGTCCCGAGCCCGATCCGAGCCCGCGACTAATACAGACTTATTATGGGAATTGTTGAGGCTTAACAAAGTATATTATACATATATATATATTATATGATTATATTATTGACTATCGTAGTGGAATTGCAACTTGTACCTACCGGGTGGCGGTCGGGCACGCACAATTCCGGCACTTCCGTTTCGCCGAGGAGTTAGGCGAGTTCAACCGGTGCGTGGCCGACGGCCGGGCGAAAAGAAAAACGGAAAAAAAATTCTATAAATGTGCGAATATTTTCAAAATGTTACCTAAACATAGAGATCGCGTACTTAGTGTCGGGCCTGATCATTCGGTGTTCAAGCCTTCGAGGGATCGCGGACGATCGCGAGAGCGTGGGCGGTTGAAAAACGAGAGGATTCCGTGGGAACCGTTCGAGAAAGTGTGAAACCTTGTTCACGGTCTTGGATAATCGTTTGTTTGCAGAAAAGTGGATCAACCGTGAGTCGCGGCGATTCATTTTTCGAAGAGAGACGTCACGTGATCGTGATCCACGGAAGCGAAGCTCGAAATCGACGAAAATCAAACAAGATTTTGTACAAGAATTATTTGTCAGAGATCTTCGTTTTTAATGTGTTTTAAAAGCTCACTTGTGTTTCACGTACACGTATAATTTTAAAAGTGTTTAAATACACGTGTATTTTTTCATTCGTATAATTTTTAGGTTTCGTGGTTTCATTCGAGGTTGTTCGTACGAGAATAAAGTAAAACATCTGTTATTGATCAAATTTAATCGATGAATTGTCTGTTTTGATACAAAGGGGCTACAATACTTACATTTTGAAGAAGTCGATTTTTACCACGCACAGTGAATGTATTAGTCCTTTTGCTTCAAGACAGACAGTTTATCGAATTAATTTTTATTATTAAAAATGATGTTTGAATTTATTCTTATACGTGTACATACTTTAATTATAGATCTCCAATTAGTATGATTTCGGGCCTCGAATTTCGCGACCGGAGCATGATCGAACGACTCGGTTTAGAAGTTTTGAACGCGCACGATTTTGATTTCACGCGAGCCACGTTTTAGCTCTTAGGATAAGTTCTCATTGAGATCGAGAAGTTCAATGTGGTAGTGATCGAGTAAATTGCGTGGTTTCATTTGAACTTAGAGTTTCGAAGTCGCAGATTCGTTGTTATCTTTGTTTTAGGGCGTAGATGATCGTTTTCCCGAAGTGCCGGCTTGTTAGAAGACGTTCGTAAACGTAATCGTTCTCGCGGATAATTGTAATTTACACGAGTAGTAGTGGTTTATTGGTGAGTAAACGTAGAATCGTTGTTGTGATAGTCACGATTGACACACTTGTCTTGTTTAATGTATCTCTCCCTCTATCTATCTATCTACCTGTTATACCAGTTTCTATGTAATTTTTCGCGCGACTGAGTCCAACCAAAAAAAGAAAAAACGCGATCCCCGCGCCATCTTTTCGAACACCGATCGTCCGCGATCGTCTCGCTTTTAAAAATATACGAAAAAAAATTTTAAAAACATAAACAAACCGTGCAAAGCTTCAGTAGAATTGTCGCGTATGTGTAAAACGAAAAAATTGAAAAAACCAGCCGAATCGGATGATGGCGAGTCGATTGGAGTTAGGAAACAAGGAACGATCGGATGAGAGGCACCAGCGATTCAAAAATTCTAGCCATTGTCACCTTCGATCGATTCTATCTGCGATTTACTTGAGCTACGTCGGATGATAATTATACCGGATATTGTGCTTGTGCACAGTGGAAACCGAGTTAACAACTGCAAACCAAAACGAACAACAAAAATCAAATCAGATAAAAGCTGATTTCTTCTGATAATCATTTTCTTGAGGATGTTTTGCTTCGAATAGATCACTTAATTAGGGGGCGTACCAATATAAGAAATACTTTCTGGAACTTAAAATTTCGTTCAAACAAGTTCCATTCGAATTCAAAATTATATTTTAGATCGTGTACTCCAAGGTCATTTGAAGGTCATGCTATTATACGTGGATGAAAGCACTACGATAATAGCTATAGCATACAGGAGACAAAATAATATGCATGCATGTAAATAAAAAATCATAGATGAATCTTTGAAAAGAACTGTAAAATACAATGATCATTGAAAAATTCATCTTTCGGTAGAATCACTGTCTGAAGCTACTTGTTGTAGGTGAAACATCCTGATCAAGGAGGAAATCGTTTCGTAAAAGTTTCGTTTGTTCAAAGATTGACCCACATATTTACTGTAAATACTTGAGATTCACAGTGTAGCGTAAGATCGATACTTTTAACAACGTCCGAGTAATAGAGAAATCAGTTCAATTAAAAACGCGTTTTCAGCGCGCCCAGAAAGAATTAAATTTGAGAATTATTGAGAGTGTCGAATCTGTTGACTCGGTTTGCAATGCGACACACGAATCGATAGAGTAGCGAACGGTACTTAATCGAGCGAGGCAAAATCACGTCACTCGAGAAGAACGTGTTATTTTGTTAAGATTCCACTCACGTTAAATTTGTGATATATTCTCTACCGATATTAACATTTTACACTTCACAATCTAGACACATGATTCTCAATAAACGATCATCAATCGAGACTCGACGAGATAATTTTCCGTTCCATCAGCTTGCGGCAAGGACGACGGTATCCAGAAATCCTTGCAACTACCAGAACAGTCTGTAAAAATCACAAATAAAAATTCGTAGGTTATCTAAGAATCTCTGTTTCGAAATTTGAGTAGGTTCTTCGTCGTCGTGCTTGTCGCAACTCAATCGAAAGCTCATCCCGACAAGAACCGAATTTTCTGGTCGTTGGTGTGTGCCATCGCGAGAACACGTTCTGGTAAATGTGCCAAAAAACCGAGAACCAGCAGTGCAAACTAGAAGAAACGCAGTAGCCTGGCATTTCGACGAAACGAGGGGCGAGTCGCGAAAGCGGCGTGCAAATTCGAAGAGCAAACAGATTTCAACGCTCGAAGGGGAATAGAACGCGACGAAGTGACCGAAGAGGACGCGGAAAAGAGAACCACAAGCTATCCGGAAATACACGAAAAGCGTTTCGATGCCGCGGTTGTTTTCTACGAAACAACGTCGCGGCACTCGAATAGAAAAGAAACAAAACGGATCGAAAAGCGAGCGAAGTCGAGTGAAGCGAAGAATCAACGTTTAGCTGCTTTCCGGCTGAAAAAATATACCTCGTGCTATAGTATTTCTTCCTGTTTTCGAAGCGAATTTTTCTAAAAAAAGAAAAACGAGAAATAATAAAACGAAGCATCCAGGACCGAGCTCGCAGCCCCGGAAACGAGCAACAAAGGAACGAAAGAGCTGCCGGGGCGCGAGAAAAGAAAAGCGAGATGATATTTTTGTAAAGCATTCGATGTACCGCAATCAATGGAGCGATTCGAAGATCTCAGCTGACATATCCGACAATGCCTTACCGCTTTCAACGAGAAATTAATCCTTGGAAAAGCGCCGCGATTGATCGAGGGTTCTGTAGGGGAATGGTTCATCCGAATTTCCGATCGGTCAGCGAACGTGGAACGCGAGACACGCTCGGAGGACGCAAATTTACATATTCTGTGAATCGAGTTGGTCGAACAAACCCGGACAAAATTAATTTTTCAAATTTAAGTGCTGGTCACTGAGAAATTATTCCAGCCATAGGCAAAGTTCAAGGTCCATTCGAACGATCTTAAATTCATACACTTTCCTGTATCTCGATCAATTTATCACGCAATTTGTATTACCGTTTGTGATTGAACTAAAGATCTTTATAAAGGCACGAATATGAATTCATTTTCTAGTATCTGGAGTCGAAGAGAAGTTTAATAAGATAAACTAAACTTTCCAAAAGTGTTCAGTATACTATAAATATGTATAGTTACCATTAAATCCGCATCGAAGCATTCTACGAAATGATATATTAACATTCGTGCGCTATACACAGCGAGCCATTTGAAATTATAATTTCGGACGTTTAAGATATTGAATTATGAATAAAACACCGTTCGTTGATTTAAAGTGAAAACAAGTGAAACTTCGGCAGAAAGTCTGTTGTATAATCGTTTTAAAAGAGCGTACGAAGAGAATGAGAGATGAATACAGTGAATTGTTGGGTTACCGTTGCACCGACTCGGTTCACAAAGAAGACAGCAGAGGGACTCGAAAAAACTGCCAAACACAAACCATTTGCCGGATATCAGAAAGGTTTCGTGGATAGTTCTCACGGTCGCTGGCCCGAGCAATCCTATCGAAGATAAGATGAATAGTAAAAATGTAGATAATTTGCCGGTAGATATTTTTCCACACAAAGTTAATCCCTGTCAAGCGGACGTTATCGACCAGAAGCGTAAAAGCGTTCGCTCTCGATCGGTCGCTTTCCAATTCTCTATCTTTCTCTCTCTATCTCTCTATCTTTCTCTCGAAAAATAAGAAAAAAATACAAACGATTGATACAGTGTGCACCAATTAGCAAAAACCTCCTTGAATTCCCCTGGCGCGGAAAGCGAAAATGATCCGCGGATAATGGGATTCGCCTCGGAAAGATGAAAGCGTCTCGCGTCCGTGCGCACATCGCGCAAATTAAACCGTTCCGAATAAAACACGGCGAACCAGGCGGAGAACGACGCTGATTTCTATGCGCGAATCATGTGTACGATCGGTCGCCACCTTTCTCCGACGAATGCGACGCGTTTGCCTTTTCTCGAGCACGCGGGGAAAATCGGTTTGCAGATTTTCCTCGAGCGCGACCGCGCGTGACCGAGCGTTCATGTCTCCGCGACGCGTGGTGGATGCGTTTTTGGACGAAATTGTGGAACTATTGACAGGATTGAGATAGAGCAGTGAATTCTGTTTTGAAACGAAGCTGAGATATCGTACGATATGGGAAAAACAGGGAGGAACAAGTTCTGTGGCATGTGTCAGTTAAGGAAACATTCTCCACGGCTCGATCTTCGGTTTTATCAAATGTTCTGCCATTTTGTCAGAGAAATAACTAAACGCTTCCGCTGTGCGCCGCTTCAGCGGCTTTTGCTGCTTCACCGATCCTGTAATCGTAGACCGCGAGATAGCGAAGCCGACGCTTCTTTTACCACGAATTCGATCATCGACTCCTCCATCCTCATCTGATTTTGTTCACCCCGTGAAAAATGTTAAGACGAAAAGTTACACGATCGATTGAATTATTGATGGGACGATCACGTACAGAAATTATTTTATCCCATACTTAAGATCTCCGAATCTTAATTCGATAAGAGAAAATTTGATTGTCTTGTAACGATGTCTTGGAACATCATCGCCATACTTTACAGTTAACCCAATTTTTTGTTCTGACGAAGAAAACTGTGTAACGTCGAGGACGATGAATCGAATTCAGATTAGGATGGACGAAAAGCATTTCATCGAGTTCGTAGGTGCAAACGTGACAGTCGATCAAGAAGAATTCTCGAGTAGTAGAGAACCAGCGATACTTCGACGAGGAACCAGAAAACCAGCCGATTAACAGTCGCGATAGATCCGTAGGTGTTTCCGGTAGAGATTATTAGACGAGGCCGGCGAGTGTAACGCGAGAACCCGAGCATCGTAGTGTGGTGTCCATAGTTTAGCTACCGCAGATGACGACGAGAGAAAAGAACAATGTCTAAAGCCCTCTGTACACGTTGGAACACGTTCCAATGCATCGACAGAGGAATCTGAATCCTTCGTTAGGTCCAGCGTATACGAACCTAAACTCTAAGACCGAATTTTTATCACGAGCATGGAAAGATTTACGTAACTTGAACACGGCAAGTCTTTAGATACAAATTAACATTGAAATTGTAGACTGAGAATATTATGTATTTATATAAAAATGAATAGCAGAGATTTTTCAGACAGTCGGAAGCTTAGAAAAATTGGTGGATACGTAATTTTCTTAAAACTGTTGGACAAAGATTTCTGATTGGGTCCTAACGTCTTGCAAATGATAGAGACAATTTTGATTTCGTATAAATCCACGGACTACATATTAGTATGTGACTTGCAGATACTGCTGATGCATGCACAGTGACGTGTTTGAATGTGTGCGAGTGGCTGAAAGGAGCAGCGCGCGCGAGAAAGAAAGTAAACGTAGCAAAGTGATTTATTTTTTCAAACGAGAGAAAGAGACAAAACCGAGACACAGACTCGTACCATAAACCAGTTCAGCTTTCGCACGTTCCACCATTCCGCAAACTTGCTTTTTCACCGGATCGGCCCGTGGGTGCTCACCGACCGCTGCCATTAGACTGTGACAGCGATCGAAAGCGATTCAGACCAACGCTGATGAAAGGACACCGACGGATTTTCTGTTGGCCGAACCAGCTGTTCGCCAGGAATCCTGGTCTCTCACTGTCTTTTCTTCTGCTCGCCGTACTCGCCGTACTCCCCGTACGATAATTAAAAGTGAAATCCTGGATTTATAGGCGTCCGTGTAGGCGTCGTCCTGTTAACCGGATCATTTTTCGATACCGTGAACGCTAATCGCGAGCCGCGTCGAAACGTTCCGACGATCGTTTCATTGCGAGAACACGCGAATGATGTTTGTACAATGCCGAGAGAGATATTAATATGCGGCTAAATGCATGAATTATTGAACGCACAGATGATAGAATTGTACGATTTTGACGGTGGCTCTGCGATTAACGGCGTGATTAATGGTCGTGGAAAACGATCGTAGGCCTTGTGTTTAGTAGAACGATTCGATTCGACGCATTTTTGCATTTTAAGTAGCCGGTTCTCGAGAGAAATGCAAGAGCAGTGATTAACAGACGATAAACTCGGTCTCTCATTTTCTTTTTCGAAGTGCAAGCGGATGAATGGTTGAATATTTTTCGGTAGGGGTACTATGAGAGAAAAGAAAAACGCGAGAGAAATTGAACTCACTCATTTTTTTCTCCATTACCGTCGTAAACATTTCTTTCGAAATACCAATTTATATGAACTTCTACAGCCTTTCTATCAATATAATATCTCCTCTGGGGCGCCATTAAAAATGATCATACCATCGTTCAAACCAACAGCGACACTGCGAAATAGCTTGGAGCGCGAAGAGTTAATTTTGTAAAAATTTACAAGGACAGTTGTCACTGTCGACATAAATATATAGCACAATTTACACTGATACGGGTGCTATGAAACGACGATGTAAAATAATTATCGATCGAACGAGGAAGAAAATGAAGGACTGCGAGGCACTGCTAAAATCTGTTGACAGCGATCGCGAACGAGGAGTTAACTCGTCTTCCCCGGTTAACAGGCGACGAATGGAACGAATCGAAAAATAAAAATCGTTGCGGAACGGGGCCGATCGGTGGGGAAAGCTCGCGAAACTCTGGCTTAAGCTTCGTTCACATCCCCGCAGCCGAACCGAGGAAAAGCCGCGCGAATGAGAGAATGGTCGTATAAATGACGGAACGCGATGAGGGCAGGGGACGATCATCGCGAGACGGCGATCATCGGAGCGTAAACGCGGAACCGATCCCGACTACTATGTTCAGTCAACCGCTGACCGAATTCTGAAGCAGATGTGACTGTACCCGTAACGTTTCAAAAAGGACACTGTACATAAGCAAACAACTACGCTCGTTCATACGCATTTCATAGATCCTTTTGCAGCCGATTTCGTACACCTTAATGAACACATACACACGAACACAAACATACAGACACATGATCGGTATCAGACGCTCCACCACAAGCATACACCCTCTCTCTCTCTCTCTCTCTCTCTCTCTCTCTCTCTCTCTTACACACGCATACACAGACACGTAATTTAGAGCGAATGTGTGTGAATGTGCGAGCGGATACAATTATGATCCGCGCGATGGAAACGACGAGTCGTCTCGCGTTAATTAACGACTCGTACGCTCATCATTTTATGGGACGAACACGATTATGATGGCGGGGATGTTATGGTTACATGAACGGCACACTTTGTACACGGTACTGGGACGCAGGGTGCAAAGAAGGGTTTCCCACGGTTTTTCTTTAATGATTTAAAGCTTGACGCGCTCGAGACGGATTTTTTGTTCGATCGAGCGACGTAATTAATTTTTCTTTGGTTCGAGTCGTTACGCAGGGATGATTCTTTAAAGTGGGATTAACGAGAGATGCAGAAAGAATTTTTTCATGGGTCTTACGACGTTTTCTGTGAGAACAGTGTTGAGAAAGAATTTGTAGCTAAAACGAGGCGACAGCAGACGATTCGACTGCGATTAGAAAATTACTTGCTGTGGAGTGAATTATTTCTTAATTCGACAATTAGATTCTACTTTATGCGATGGTCTATCTTACCTTAAGTTCTAGTACCTATGACCGCAGAATTGCCTCGATGTTATGGAACAATAAACTCTTCTTTACGTAGAGTGTAAGGAACAGTATTTTGTATTACGTATGGTAATCGAATTGTTTATGTTGGATAGTTTGGTGAAATGTTGAATGTGGTCAGTTTCTTTACACCCTGTGCACACATACACGACATTCAAAAACTTCGCATGTATTATACGTAAGACAAGATTCATCGAATTCAACGTGCAAATCGTACGATCCTGTTGTTTAAATTACTGTTAATCGCGTATGCTTTAATTGTCCGTTCGATTGTTGTTGTTCATTCTTGTTATCGTCATTATTATTATCATTGGAAGTGATGAGTGTAATTATTGTCACTGCAGTTGCGTTTCTGTTTATTGCGGATCGTTATTATGATTATTACCATCACTACGACGATGGCGATTATTATTGTAATTGAATAAAACGTTCATTACGAAATTACTGAATTTCTTAACGTGACACAAACAGCCCCGTACAGCCCTCGACCATCATAAAATTTAAATCCAAACCAATTATGCTTCATCTTTTAATATTTATCAGCAGTTTTTTGAAATGCTACCAAAATTTGCTGGCAATATGTCATGATATTGACGCGAGCAACATTATTATCTTTTTATGAACATTCGCAGGCTTGAAATTGACAGATCCCTAATTTATCAGTATACAACGAACACATAATCGATAAGACAGTGAACATATTTCTGGTTATATCCAAGGTAGGCAAGGTAGGTCAGGATAACTCTATAGGAGTGCAGACACGTGCTGCCAATTGCAGTAAACTCAGAAACCTGTTTTGAGTGTCTGTCTCAACTTACAAGATAAAAAATTACTTATTCGAATGAAAAACATCCACATCCGATGAATAAAGTATGAATCAACCAATCAATCGCTCGGCTCGAATGGCAAACAGAGACGAACAATTTATAGGGTGATGTAATTCCAGCTGTACTGTAATAATTACGTAACCCGGATTTTTATTAATAGTTGTCGTGGTTTTATCGTAGGAAATATTTCATTCACCGACAAGCTGCAGGATTAACTGGAAACGCAATGTATACTTCGTCAGTGTACACTACAATTTATCACATGCGAGTTTTTAACGCTGTGAACTTAAAACAGAAGCCGGGGGTAAAAATAATCTTCAGTTTTACGAACGGCGATTCCCATTAATACTCGGACCCTGTTCAAAGGAGAATAACATTTTTCAAATCGAACCAGTCGACCCGACATGTTTTTAGAAGCTGGAAGAATCAGCTTAACAAAAGATTGGTGGATTTGAGAACTTCTACATACTTTCGAAAAGATAAGCATAAATCTTGTTCTTTCCGTGATTATATTACGAAATACATTGTCCTGGTTTTACGCGGCTTTCATGAGCACTTTTATTAAAGTCAACATGTTAATATATCGCAGCAGAGATGAAAAGACTTGTCTCGTTTGGTCAGATTTGCCGCCTGAAAACGACGTTCGTTGCATAAGACGTAGAATTCGCAGCAGAAATGTTGCAAAATCATAATTCACGTTTGCCCGAGCGTTCTCTCCATACGATAAATGAAATGTTGTGCGAAACACATCCAACACAAACACGTAGAATCCGTAAAAGAGCGTAAAGGAAATTTCGCAGAAGTGGCGCGCGTCATTTCGGGCCGCGCGCGTGCAAACATCAAACCTCGTTAAATATCGTTTGTTTGTGTTGAAACAAAGGCCGACGTTTCGAGCCACAAACAATGAGCTTAAAACCGCAAACAATCCTCTCTCCAGAATCAGCGGAGCCACAGTGGAAACCAGTTGAATATATCGCAAACCAAACAAAACGCATTGTTCGAGTCACGGGCAGTCCACGCGTCGTCGAATTCGCAATTAAATGTATCGAATGGGTATAACTCGTTCCGTTATAGCGTGACGAATGATCGTTGCTGAAAATATTAGCAGAAGAACAGATACTCCGATTGACTACAAAAATTCTCTGAACCGGAAATTCCTTCGAACCAGACTGATTTACAGCGAAATGTTGCGCCCACCACATAATTCCTGCTCGTACACGCATTCTATGCGAGGAATAAGAGACCGACATTGCAAAACAGAGGCGAGAAGACACGCAGCAGCTGGCTATGTTTCAAAATATCGTAACGCCTACACGAATTTTTCTTTCCGATTTATTCGGTCATGGTCTACAAACAGCTTCGCGATCACTGTACAAAATTTACCAGGGAAGCGTGCAAATCATTTTACTTACAAATGACTGAATCACTTACGCGATGAAATAAATATTAAAGAGACCGTACCACACGTTTTGCGAAAACTATAGATTGTTCGCAGACGGTCGATTGCAGGGGTGGGTTACGTAACGCTATCGCGCAAGCTGGAGGGCACACGTAATACGTAATCTTGTTAAGAATTTTCTTGGAGGTAGTACCAGTCGTAAACCTCTGTTAGATCGCCGGAGCACATACTAAAACATAAGACGTTCCAAAGGAAGTATTTTTACTGTTAACGCGACGCGTAACGTTCAAGAAAATATTCCAGGACGGCTCCCACGATATCGATCTTACAGTTAGTTTCTACGGTCTTTTGTATTCAACTCAAGTTTTCACAATTTTTATACAAAGAGACATTGTCGGCAGGTTGGCGAACCACAATCAAAACGAACTCAGCCGAATCGATTTGAATTTAAGGAACACTTAAGCCGAATGAAATCAGACCCGCATTTGCATAAGTTGATTAACCATGCAAATCCTTGTTACGTACATTTTCCGTCCCAACTTCGCGACAGGGATTAATCCGACCTGCAACCCCTGTCTCTCGGAATTTTCATCCCCTTTGGCGACCATTTAAATATTTCCACTGCTGCAAGGAACTACGATCAATCACTCCCTGTTTAACCCCGTTGTTTTATTCTGTTTAACCCGCTTAAATTTGCCTGTAAATGTTATTACGACTACTTTATTTTATCGTAATGTGCGGAAGTATTACGTTAGAGTTTTTCCTGTCGAGAACCACGCGATGGTAAAATTCGAATAGCGTAGACCACACAGAACCTAAAAATGAATAGACAGCCCTCCGCGTTAATTTCCTGCAGGAACCGATTAATAACACAGCTGGTTTTCCACGGAACGATCGATCACCTGAAATAACAACTATAGCAAGGCGACGATGGACAACGCATTTCCCGGCGAGCATCATCCCTCTCTAACACCGTGACGGCGCAGGAAACGGGTCGATCGTGCCGAACGAAAGAAAACGAATTAAAGATCCAATTTTACTAAACTTCTGCAGAATTTGCGTATCAAACGAGCCGTGACTGCTCGCACATGTCGCTATAATTTTAACGCGCGTGCCCCGAGGGCTCCCCGTGCCTTCCTATTTCTAAGGGTGGTTCCGAGGTGGATAGGGGTGGAAAAAAGACCGCAGGGTTACTCGTGACTGAACACCGGACCGGATGCGATTTTTTTCGTTTCGCTAGGGAATTGCCTACGAGACCGTACGTGGAACTCGCCTCGCTACTGTTCCTCGTTGGACATTGTTCAACGGGAAATATTCAGCAGAAGTCGGGTCACGGTCCGTCGAAATGCCTTTGGACCCGGGGCAGATCATAAAGGAAGAGTCAAATTTGGATGCCGAGGCTGGAAAGAGCTGCGCACCCGGCGATCGAAAATCGATAGACACAGATGCACCTTTTGTAAACCCTGTATTCGTGGGATATCAAAAACGATGGTACTCGGGGAAGATCAATGCTCGATGAACAATCTCTCGTGTGGAATTTTATTCTCGATGCATTCGTACGAATGATTACGAATAAAACAACAGCTGGCAACGGTAAACTGTAAATAAAAGACGAATGAAATAGAACATTTTGTGCAATTATTTATGAAGAACGGACGAGGGTTGATTTGCATTCCAGCCAGCCCGTAGCCCCGTATCAAGAAATCCGAACGGTATGAAAGATTAGTAAATAACAGATGAATGAAATTTATAGAATATTTTGTGTACCTATGAACGTACGAGGGTTGCTTTGCATTCCAACCCTCCGTAGTTGCCAAGAAATCCGAACGTCTGTCGAACATCCGTTATTAGGATATCGTCGGACGGCTATCCCAGCGTCTTGCCCCTCTTCCAGACTTTAAGAAGAACCTCTTCTACTTCATTGTTCGAGGAGAGGTTCCAGAAGTGGCCAGGACGGTCTCTTCTGCACGCCATTGGCCCATTGTACGGGGCACGTGCATCTGCGCCAGGAAGGCTCCTTTTTCCACGGATGTACACCGGTTGTCATCGATCTCCCGTTGTTCGCAAATCAAGGAGGAGACTCTGGACACTCGCTGAAATAGGGCCACGTCCGTCCAGACCAGGAAGAGACCGTTGCATCTGCCTCTCTGCTGCACACGTGTCCTCCGGAGGATGCATCTTTAGGAAGAAGCGCGCGAAGTCGAGCTGTTTTCGCTTCCTCTCTCTCACAAATCACTCGGAATCCTCCTAATGCTTGCTCGGCCCCTAATGCACGCCATTTGTCACTTTTGTCGGTTCGAGGATCAACCCGACTTATCATTGCTCGGCACAAGTTTAACGTTTTTACGGTGCTTTTCGTGGGAGAACGACTTAAGACGATGGGGGACTATTTGTGATTAATTCGGACATTTTTGAGCACGTTACTGCAGGTTTTGACTGGAAACATTCGAATATTGAAGCGTAACAACGTAAAAGGGCTGATAATTTTCTGTGAAAAATTATTGAAGATGTATTTTCAGCATTTTCAATTTTTCTCACTCCTCAAGCTATTGTAATTCTTGCTTCAAAATTGTATTGCTTTATCCTCCACGTTCATCGACGTACTCAATTTGATATTACAAAACAGTATTACTTTCCTGTACTTGTGTACCTGCCTTTACGCGTGTACTTTACTGCTCAAACGCAGCTCCTCCCGTGTACACAACGTGAATATACAGTAAGGGAAGACGAAGCACCCGAAGCAGTCTATTATTGAGAAGTTTGTACTCGAGATTGGTTGATTAGGGTAGCAAATTAATTTCAAAGTTCCTCGCGTGGATCGAATGGCTGGAGATCCCTGGACCACCCTAAAACAGCACGTGCACAGCATTTTTTCGTGTTGCAGAAGGGTGTTGCAGGGAGACAGGGCGGTTTTCCCTTCTGTGTGTCCTTCCCTTTAATCTTTGGCTGGGTTTCTTCTATAGTGATTTCGACAGCTGCTCCTTTCGAACTGCGACACGGGATTTTCTTTGATTTCTATGGTTGATTTCCTGAATTCGGTTGGAGGGCGCCTTTTATCGATGCAGGATAAACTCGTTTGTTTTCGAGACTGTTGCGTTCGAAATATTGAATAAACTCCAGAAAAACTATAGAAATAATATTTATTACAAAAATCCACTAATTTGAACAGTTTTGAATGCAAGAATTATTTCCAGAAACGCATACTCGTTAAAATGAATAGGTCAAACATAACACGGAAAAACAATTAAAGAATTTAAAACTAACGTGCTATTATTTTCAGCTCGCTGCAATTAGTTAAAAAAGAGATAAAAGTCTGCGTGGCACCTGGGTCCTACAATTAACGCATAGATTTTTCATTGTGTATTTTTAACCGCGGTGTAATTGTCGGTGATTATTGTCCCCAACGAGTTTCGTGTACGTAATATTTCTTGTTTCGGCCATGTAATTTTATCTGGTCGATTTATCCGAACGTGTACAGAATATTTCTCCTCTTCCAGAACTATTACGTTCATGGCGACAGTTTTGGTCGACTATAGTCGATGCCGGGGGCTGGCAACAATGTGGCGAGCTTATCCGAAAATCACAATTTCCACGCTTTCTCTGTTCCGTTTCCCACATTTAATCCCTGCTCTCTGATTCTTGAGCCATCGAACAGATCGGCTGGCGATCCCGACAGCTGTTCCCATTGTCCTTCGATGGCTGTCGATTTTCTATGAAATCTTTCCGGAAACATTTGTCCCGAATCCTCCATATGCATCGAATGTGGTAATTGGATCTGTACCGTGCTATCGACGGCTCGTTATGTCGCCGATACATGAATTGCCACGAAAATGTTAACACTTGATCCTCCATTAAATATTGATTACAAAAGAATACAATTAACAATGTCCCTTCATAAGTAATTATAGGTTAAGACTTTCAATTTGTTTTTGTTCAGTATTGTAAACATTTGTATAAATGGATTTCGGTCACAATGTTATTTCCTCTGAAAAGAAAGGCGCAACATTTATATTCGGTAGACTTGATTGAAAATGTTCGCTACGAGTCTGACTCGTTAAAATACGGCAAGGGGTTGATGAATTCTAGCACAAACAACAACAGCCAATAACCGAAATTAAAAAAATCGTACAAAGAGAAAGTTTTCGCTCCGACAAAGCAATTTCCCTCGATCAGCATCGTAGTCCCACAGCAAAAAACAAAGGTGCTCGTTACAACAGCTCGCCATTCACGGCCACAATCGAGTAGCTCGGCCCCAAGGCCATTCTTGATCGCCTAACGCGTGCCGTTCGAGGTCCACCCCCTACGCTCGCTTAGGGGATGCCGATTTCCGGGGGTAGCGGTGACGCGTACGGCTAGGCTCTCGCCGTTTAGACTGTCAATGTTAGGGACCGGGACTGACAGCAGGCTGGTTGTCGGCACACGTCGACGAATGGCCGACAGGAGCGGTGGTAACGGTGCGTGTTGTCTTCAGTATCGGGCACGCAGCCAACCAGAGCACTCTCTGGTTCGTCACCGTGTGCCCCCGTCGCATCGAAAGGGCGGGAATCAGTTTTCGCGTTAAACCACCGGCGACAATTCGCGAACAACAAAACCCTCGAACGGAACGCGTTGCTCCAGTTTCCCGCGAATACCGTCCGCGAAATTGTGGAGCCGAAACGAATATCGGGAATTTATACTAGCTTTCTATCTGCCGTGGGAATCGGAACGACCGGTGTATATTTCATCCCCGATATTGAAGTCTCGGCGAAGTGCGGCCACTCTGTGAAATGAATATCCGGAGTTTGTCCTCCGCGAATTCGAACCGTTGTTGTGTGCCATTTTTGCGAGCCCCGGAAGTGAGACTGCAGCTTTTACCGGTAAGGGTCGTGTCCTGATCGAAATATTTCTGCGAGCGTTGAAACGCGTTGCTACACGGTGGAAGTTGTACAGAAGTTTTAAAGAAGAGCGACTTCGAACTTCGTGTCTTCGTGGAATTATTTTTGCAAGCGTCGCGGCAGCCTCGTCTAATTTTCTAGATCAACTGGTGGCCAGCGACTGCTTGGATCTTCTCGGAGTGAGACTACAGCTTTTACGAGCCGTGTTCTTGTGGAATTATTTTTGCAAGCGTTGCAATTATCTCTGACTAATTGACAGGAAAATCAACCGATTGTGGAAGCTTTGGATCATTGAACAAGCAACTAGCTTTGTCTAGGTACCTGGATCAACTGACACTGGAAGATAAAGTCTTCGAGAAGCGATACTGTTCGAAAGGTTCGCGAATAGTGCAAATAAAAGACGTTTTCGACGTTGAAGAAGAGAAACTTCGAAGGAAGCGAGCACAGCGATGAACGGCTTCTTTCCGGCGATTTATCGCGGAGAAACGTATCCAGGTTTTCAGAGACTTTGGTCGAATCTGGCGGGTTCGTGTCCGTTCTGAAATTTACTGGGATTTGTGGATGAACGGAGGACTCGAGGAGGATCTGTTTGCGATGTCGCTGGCCGAGGATTGGGTCACCAGGAGGCGGTGAACACGGAATGCTCGCGGTTAGGATGACATTGTACGGGATCGTGGAGGAACATCGGCGAATGTTGGTCGACAGCGGCTGATAGCGGGGAATTGAATTACAGAAACGTGATTGCGGCCGGTTAATCGATCTGTGCCTTTCGAAGCTAACAAGAGAAAAAGGTATTACCGAGCTTCCCGTTTCTATTTCGAAGCTGTTCGCGATCCTTTTAATCGCCAAGGTTCGATCTGTACAATGTAGCTCGTGTATATTTTCGGAGAGAAATCTATCAGAATTTATTTATATATTTTCGAAGGAATCATTGTACGTTTGTCGCGTGTCGGAGCACAGAGTATTTTTGTAAATTATCGTAGAGGAGGATCGAATTTCTGTATGAATTTTCGGAGAGGAGGTTCGTGAAAGTATAAAAAGAAGACTGTATTTAGGAGGAGTATGATCGCCCGCTTCATTTCTTTCGGCCGTCAGTACTCCGATGATCTATTTTAGAAAAGCGCGTCTCGCTCCGAAAATAAAAGAAAAATCGGAGTACTTCTAACTGGGTCATCGACGGAGAAAAATCGCCGGAAGCGTGTCAGAGACTGCTTCGATCCTCTGGGATTTCGAAAATCCTGATTAATTCGAGAACCGAAAGCGGCGACGACCAAATTACGCCAGCCTCGTTCGCAAGATATTTTACCCTAAAGTCTGCGCAATTATATTTTGCAAGAGACAATCGAGTCAAGCGAGCGCAAAAATATTCAAACGCTTCGAAACTTGTTCAAACCTCGGCATAAAAATTCTTCGTCCGCCCGTCTGAAGATTTTCAAGATCATTTCAAAATCAAACTCTCCCAAACCTGTTTAAACTTCGAAAGATTTATCAGTCGGGTCGATTCGGGAATCCGACTAACAACAGAGAATAACAAATAACCACGCAGAGGAATAATAATCGGTGCAGACAAATTTGCGCGGGTGGCAAAGTCGAACGCGCCCCGGATACTATTCTAATCCGCAACCTTGAGGAACGGGTTAGCGTTGTCTAGAAGCCTGGAACTTGGCCGTGGCCGATTGATCGCGCAGCAGGGTCTCTTCACTGTACCAACAAACCACCGAGGGGACCTGAGGATGCCGGGAACCGACAGCTACAGGCCGAAAATAAAGAGAGCAGCGATTTTCATCGACAAATAACCGTCTCTCTTCAGTCTTCCGAGGATTAGCCGACCTGCTGGCCGCGGACGCTGCTACCCCTTCGATCATGACCGAATAAATCTTCTGGAGTCGCTATAAAAGCAAGGTGGGTCGGCTCTAACACCGATCATCTAGAGTTTCGTGTATTTTGTGCCATCAATTAGGGTCGCGACGACAAAGTGCTTGTACAAATTGTTCGAAACTGGACGTCTGTGATTAATGTTCATCGTTTGTCACGACTGCTTCGAGAACGTCAGAATGTTGGGATAAGCTCGACTTATCGACATAACGGTCTAGTTAATTGTTTGTGGTCAAAAGCGTGTAATTCTTACCATTTTCTGATGATTTAAAATTGTGTATTCAATGTTCCAAGCGCAGTTGGTATTTCTCAAATCTTTGCGTTAAAGGTTTATTATTTATTCATTTTTATATACGTTTTAATTCTTCCAAAATGTCAATACGTTTCTGGAACAATTTCAGCCGGATTTTCGTTCCCGCGGTCGGAGAAGAAGCGAAAGAGCCGACGAACGTGGACCAGGCCCCATAAAGTGGTGCTCGAGAGCCCAAGAAGCTCGTGGAGAACCAACAGAGCCACCATACACTTTCCAGCTCCCCATAGTGAAGTTGGTGCACGGTATCGATGCACTTGAGAAGCCTCGAGCTCCGCCCGGCTCATCGAGAAAGCTAATTTTAAGACGATCTCGAGAGGACTCCTTCGATCTCTGTGATGATCAACGACCATGGCGCCAGGAGCAACGACCCTGACGAGTCTCCTGTTGCTGATGACGATCGCGAGGTGCTCGAGCGACTTCGCGAGCACACCGTTCTCCAAGGTTCTGAAGGGTGTCAGACTGCCTGGTGGTTATATGGAGGTGATACGGGAGGAACATTGCTCTCGAAACACCGTCAGACTGACCTGCAGGTCCCTGAAAGCGTTCATGTTCATCATCGAAGCGGAGTACCTGGCGAATATGACTCATGCTTGCAGATACGAGCCTCAGAGGATGACGAAGAAGCCGTGGAGCAAAGGCAGCTTGGAAGTTAGGAGCAAGAAGTTGAAGGGGAATTATGTGGATGATCTTCAAGAGGAGAGACTGGGAGCGGTGGATATTAGACAATCAGTGAACAAGAGGTAAGTCCTTTTGTTATATGTGCTTTCAAATTTGCGAATTTTGTGATGGATTCTCTGGAAGTTTGATAGGTCGTTAAAAGTTTAAGGAAAGTTGGAAAGTAAGCTTTGAGGGGAATGTCCTCCTTGTTTAGGCAAGGAAGAATTTGTAGGTTCTTTTTAAGAACTGTTCCTTTTAAAACTGAAATAGTTTCTTAATGTTTAATATTGAAATTGAGTTTTCACTAGTCTCCTCCGGTTTTAAAGTATGAATATTTTTAAACCCAGGGAAGTTGTAAATTAGTTTTGAAGGGGGTAGTTCCTGGGAAAAATGTCCCCAGTTTGGGCATGTATCGGATTTTTGGCACCCCAGGAGGGCCATTGTGTTCAGACCGGAAAGCATGCTAGTTTAATGCTCGACACAGTGTTTTCCGAAGTTTTGCGGGTTCCCATGGGTACGTTTCGCTCGCTTCTCGTCGCATTTCAACACAATAATAGCATCCCAGAGGTAATACGAGTCACCCACTAAACATCCGCAAGGAAAGCAGTGCGTAATGCATATACAGTTACCGGTGCGCAGACCACAGGACTAGAAAACCGCTCCAGCCGTGCCAGTGCACGCAGTCGAAATAAATAAATGAACTTTTCCATCTGACTCATTTTTCATCGCTTACAGAACAATTGGAGCGACCAACGGTACTTAAACTTCTCTGAAAATTCATTTCGTCCTCTACCGATTTACTCAGCTCGCTTTAATAATTTATCGACAAGCGATGCTTGTCACGTAGAACTTTATAAGGACGCGCATATTTGAATTCGTTAGGCATTCAATGAATATATATTTGGAAATTCCAGAATAGCTTCGTTGCAAGAATCTTGTCTCTTCGGATTCGAACTCGGACCTCTCTGGCTGTATTAATAGTTTTAGTACATGTACATATATCGTTGAGGTACGTCTTGTTCGTGAGATAAATTTCTCTTAAAACTCGAAATAAATTAAAAAGCTAATCGTAATTTTAAACCACAGCCAGAACAAACGATAATGATTAAGTTCTTGTAAAGAGGTATTTAGCGAAGCTCCTGAATCTTGAGACGCCATATTGGGTCCTCGGCATTGTCGGCAACAAATGTCGTCGGCAGAAAAGTGCGACGAGGGTTTGAAAGGGGATGAACGTCGAACAATCGCGTGAATGGAGCCTGCAGCCGAATGCAATTCGGTTGGAATTAGCCCCTGAGCCTTTTCTCGGCTCTCGCGAGAAATCGGCTCTCTCTTTCTCTCCCCCTCCACTCTTTTACTTTTTTCTGAAACGACCGAGCCGATCACCCACGCTCCTCGAGGCCTTTGTGTGTGCCGATATACGTGCATGGCCGTGACGTATCTTCGCAGGGCGGAGCGAAATCTCGAACACGCAAAATCGTCGTTTGATGTGCGCCAGCAAAGCGTGCGCGAAGTTTTAATTGCCTTTTGAGCGACGTTCGATGCCCGCCGAAGGAGAAATCGTTTCCGGGAGAGTGCATCGCGCGCGAGGAGCACAGCTCGATGAACTTTGCAAATAAGGGGTTGCACCCGCGATCCCGAAGGGAGCGACCTTCCTCCCTCTCTACCTTCTCGCCCTTTTAGGGCTCCACGAGTGTCTTCGAATCGACGAATTCATATATTCCATTCTATCTCTCCTCAATCGCAGACGTTCGCCTGCTTCGAGGTACTTTCGAATACTGAATGCGTGCGATTGCTTAGAAAATATTTCATAAGTCGTCACTTCGATCTGCGGTGTAGTTTCTGGTGCAGGCAATCCTCGTATAAAATAGACATTCGAATCTTCAAGCAATAAATTGTCGTTCCAATCTTCAAGTAATAAATAAACTTCGGTGAATGTCCAATTCTATTGATTCTCTCACTGCAAAATTTTTAATAAGCGATGCAGATAATTTTTCATTAGAACAATTTCAGAAGACACGCTATCGAAAATTGATAAACCGCGTTTCCGAAGAAAGCTGACTGGCTATCAGCTCCAGATAGCGTTCCCATCGGCATGTTCGAGGCATCGAGGAAAAATGATTTCGACGAAAGAATGGCGGAGTTAGCCAGCTGCGTCGAAAAATTCAAAGGGATTCCTCTCTGGGTGGGTGGCGCGCGAAACGTTATTTCCCCTTTATTTCCGGCATGGGGTGCATGGGAGCCGATAATATCGTCAAGAGAAAGAGAGAAAGAAAGAGGGTAGACACTGGCTGCGTCCTGGTCGCGTGAAAGGGGTGAAAACCGTCCCTCCGGCTATTATGACCCTCGGGCCGAGTCCACTTTCGATCCCCCGCGCAACAATCATCTCGATCTTTTTTGCCATTCGCGAGAGGGGGTAGTTTGCGCATTCGACACCCGGTATACGCGCTAATGGCCGGCGTCGCGTATTTAATTGACGATCCCGGACTTGCTAGTCGATACAATCTGCGATTCAGCTTTGGCCGTATGCGATATGCGAATATATACTGGCGGACGTTTGTCCACCGAGTCTCTTTGATGTGCCGTCGATTGTTCCGACTTGTTGATTGTTTTGCTCCTATGTCGTTTAATGAAATATACAAGATTCGAGTAACGAAGCGATTCAACTGAAAATGTGCACGGGAGGGCAAATATATTTTCTAGGGACAAATTAATTCCCCTGTTTCTTCATACGTAGTTTTTAAAATGATTAATATCTACAACAATGACTCTCTGTTTTGCAGATGTTCCGGGAAGAATCATTGTCCGTACAGCTTCGTTACCGATCATCCAAGCGCAGTTTACTGGAGCCCGGCTGCTGTGCGAATAAAATACGCCTGCGTTCCAGGTAAATTGTGCTCAGAATTTTCTCGGATCTTATTTGCACGGAGCTTGTACATGTGACCCAACTATATTTAAATAAAGGCTTGCTTATCTTTCGTTTTTAAACACGTAGAGTAAATTAGTTCATCAGAGATGGCGACAAGCGAAAAATTTAAATATTACAGCGTCGAAACATGTAGGTTTATTAATTTTATTCGTTTCTGTATGTTTAAAAATGGTCGGATAAGAAGGCACAATTGGTAAGGGAGAGGAAATGGCGTGAGAAACAGGAAGTACACGCGATTTGATTACTCTACACGCGTGCACAACACTTCCTCCGCTCGGAATAGCAGGGAGTCGATTTTCAACCGTGCGCAATCGATAATCTGCGATCTAGATAATCGGAAATAAATATCAGTTCTTCTCAATCGAACGGGAAGAATGCACGAGGCGACACGTGTGGCACGTCCTGCGATTTCTATCTTCTAAAATATACAGTCGCCGCTTGACAACGTGTTGCTAGAGTCAACTTTTGGCTTCACTGAACAAATCACGTGCTGTTTGACTCGCCTGTGAGTCTTTCCGGAAAATAAAATTTTTCTGCATTCTTTTTGCATCAATTGCAAGTTGAGATGCAAATCAGAATGCAACTAAAGATTTGATTTATAAATTCTTTTAAATCCTCTGCTGTCACGAAGTTTAGAGAATTATTGTTGTCATAAATGGAGATACTTCCTGAAGTAATTTTTGTTAAGTTCTGGACGTTGGACAGGAACTGTCTAAAAATTCCAGGGATTATATATTCCTGTTAAAGCCCTACAATGGCGGCAAGTTCTTCCGGAAAGCGACAACGTGTTTCGTAACGACCGGTGCCGCCTGCGACAGAGGGAAAAAATCCTTAAAGGACACGCTAATCCCTTATTTCTATGCAATGGCGTGTACCGGAGTAACAGACGCGAAAAGGTTACGACGATTTGAATATAAAGTGGGCGAAAAGAGCGCTCTTGCACATCTCGTACAACTTCTACATATATTTCCGACATACAATCTTCAAACAATTTCGATTTCTGAACCGAAGCCAATTTAAACAAAACATGTGAATCGAAAATAGTATTCTAGACACACTCGGTATTTGGAACCACTAAAACAATGTAACATTAACATTACGTATCGAACACTGTAAAATAATGTTCGCGGACATTTATATAAATAATACAGCGAAGTTACAGTAATATATCGTAAGATCCATTTCCAAGTGACTGGATTAAATCTTAATCGTATTTGATGGAATCTAATTATACCATCACAAAATGTCATTAATATTACAGACTTCCATGAACTCAATAAATTCAATGAATTAAATATTCTCATAGAAAATTCAATAAATTAATTAAATTAGATATTCAATAAATTAAAGTTCCTTTAATATATCCTCATCGTATAGTACGACAAATTTAAAATAGTCCGCATACATGTCAGACTTTTATATTTTAAAAATGCTGAAATTGGAAGCGGTGACGTTTTCAGAACAAAAAAAAACTGAATTGCCAATTTAAAAATCGATTAAAACAATAAATTAAAGTTTCTTTAATATATCCTTATCGTATATTACGACAAATTTAAAATAGTCCGCATACATGTCAGACTTTTATATTTTAGAAATGCTGAAATTGGAAGCGGTGACGTTTTCAGAGCAAAAAAAACTGAATTGCCAATTCAAAAATCGATTAAAACAATAAATTAAAGTTCCTTAAATATATCCACATCGTATAGTACGACAAATTTAAAATAGTCCGCATACATGTTAGACTTTTATATTTTAAAAATGCTGAAATTGGAAGCGGTGACGTTTTCAGAGCAAAAAAAACTGAATTGCCAATTCAAAAATCGATTAAAACAATAAATTAAAGTTT
>CM052191.1:9100253-9186969 GCA_028455805.1 Lasioglossum figueresi
AAAAATCATTCAAGTGCAGAAATAAAATGCTGAAACAAAAGGTCACCCCCGGGGAGACACCATTACCAAACGAAAACCGAGAAACAGCGGGTATCTCGTCGCAAGGGGTGAGACCACCCTTCTGACGGCATACAAGCGGTGTCAACCCCCCTCCAGGTGTATCCACACCCCGTTTTCGCTCGCCGAATGGAAACTGGAGCAAGGACACCCTCCCGACTACTGATACCACATAATGGTACCCGGAGTCACACTTGGAATCGACAAATGGACCGAAACGGATGCAGATGTTTGGTCCGCGTCCTTCTGCTCACCGACGGTGTCCTTGCACCCCTGGGGAGTACAGCGTGCGCACACGGGGGTGGCGATTCAATCGAGCCGAATCGAAGCGTAGAAAATAGGATTTTCCCGTGCTCAGAGATAATTTATACTCTTTTTCCCTTCCCCGCACCGATAATTCATCCCTCGGACGGGCTGGAAATTTAATTTGCTCCTCTCGAGCGCCGTAACTGGATCGTAACGTAAAACCGGGGAGACGAAACCCCCATGAAATTAAAGGAACACAGAATTATTACCAAAGAGGTCCTAGGTCCACATCCCTGAACTCGGTCTTTTTCTTTCGAAGTTATACAAATTCAAACAATTACACAAAGTTTAAACAATATATTCCACATTCTTTCATATATGATCTTTCGAAGGGAAGTCTCCTCGTTACGTTCACAAACATAATGTAGAACGTATTCGTTCAAAATGAATAAGAAATGTATGAGATTGATAAGACGTATGGTCGAGGGTTAATTTTATGGAACAGTGTATCCACGATCCTCTACCAATCTATTTCTTGTATTGCCAAGGGACGCTCGGTTCCTTATCTTTTCCCATTCCGACTTATGATTCACGTATCGTTTTTCTGTCGCAGAGAGCTCCGTCAGGAAATATTGCAACGAGGATCTGAAGGTGGTGCAGGGCGAGGGTGGTTTTGTGAACTCGCCCGGTTATTCGCGTTATTATCTCGGGGAGAATACGTGCGGATGGACGTTCAGGTCCGCTCCTGGCCAAAGGATCGTCCTCACTTTCCACGACCTAGATATATGGGGTGAGTATCGATCCGCAGCACGCCACTGCCCTTCGTAACCTCCGGTAATTAAGCCGAGTGGATCCCGGAGTTGGGGGATCGATTTAAAAATCATGAGGCTAGAGCGGCCCCTCTAAAGAAGATGAATTGCTCCGGTCGACCGGCGATCCTCTTACGCCCGCGGGGGAACGTGAAATTTTCAGGTGCATTGAACAATTCATACGATCCCGGCAATATTCCCGTTTCGCGCGTGATCCCACGAAATTGTTCCGTACTGGTATTTAACGCGTTGACTGCTGTTACACGCACGGGTAATCAAATTATTTATGCGTATTTAAAAATGAATTCTTACGCTATTATATTTATTGCACCAAATGTGGGTGAGATCTGGAAAATGTGTGACAATATAACAACACTAGCGTTATCTAAGAAAAGCTCCGAGTCATCAGAAGAAATTAATGCATACCTTCACCCTATGCACTGGAGGGTTAAAAATGGAAACATGAAAATGTGCTCGGAACGACAAAAGCGGTTTAAGTCATATATTTCTTATTTCGAGAAATTTAAAGACTGTTTAGATATTAGATATTTCAAATCTATTCGTTTCTGGCGATATCGTAAAAATTACGTTGAACTAATTTCGTTTTAAACAAAATATGATGTGAAATAACTGATGAACTCACTGTTTTAAAATTTTTACTTGGACCACTTTCATAATTATGGGTACAAACGGAGATGCATGTATTTTGCCAAATTGACCCGCAAAATAAATTTGTGCGACCCAGTTCCGGGACCATTTTGAACGTTGTTTGAACATACGACTAAAATTAGTTGTTTTTCAGGACCGGAAGCGGACGGTAGTTGCGTGGACGTCGTCAGGGTGCGCGACAGAGGAAAAACGCTTCTGGAACACTGCGGCACCGCAGCTGGTGTCAGGGTCATCTCGAATTCGAACATAATCACGCTCGACCTTGTCGCCTCGAAGAGGTTGTACACGGCCCGGGGATTCTTCTTGCATTATCAAGGTCAGTCCTGCGAGGAGGGTGGCGATCATGGATTTCTTTTTCGAGAGCCGAGGAAACACGATAGAGACAGTGGAACTCGAGATGGACGGACGATGCTTGTGCAATGAATCTCAATTTCATCCAGAAATAAAGTCGCGCGGATCATTTTCGGTGCAGGAGCGTGACATGCGCGTGTCCGGTCATCGCGGTGCATGATTCAGGACGGGTATCAACGGAATCGATATCGCGTTCCAACGAAGAATGGATACTTGGCTGTGTCATAACGCCATTGTGTCCGATGAAATTGATTCGTCGAGCTGTTTGATATATTTTTGCGTTTCCGTATATTTTTGTAGCCCGATCGAACGATTTCTCGAGGTGATATTTATACGATTATTTTAATTAAGTGGTATTACAATGATTTAACTCTTCGCGAACGAAATTTTTTGGAAATGTTGAAAATATGTCCGGAAACATAAAATGTTATACAAATATTAGAAAACTATATTTCCGAAAATGCTGTAGAATGTTGAAATAATATATAAAATATTAAGACTACATGTATAAACATTCAATGACGAAGTGGTTATATTTTTAAGCCTCGTGTAAGTCGTCAAGATAACAATTTAAGTAGCAGAATAATTTTAAAATTGTACTATCGTATTAATATTTAAAAAGTCAAATGACTACATAGTAGCATAAATGTTGCCTAAGAAAATGTTTATATATTATAAAATTGTATAAACCGTTATGATGATTTACGTGCCAGTACGCTGTATGAAATATTGCCTGACAGGTATTCTAATTTTAAGAGTCGGGATGGTAGCTCCGCCGGTATAAATTTCGGAGGACGCGGGGTAATATTTTTGCAAATTATGTGTGTTCGTGCTCCCGGTAGAAAAATAGAGCCTTCGTGCAGTGAACGTGGATGAAACTCACGTGACAAATGGTTTAATATTTCAGTGCTGGGATGCCCGGATGTATCAACACCGAATGGGAGCTACACATTGAATGGCACCCTGACGTCGAGGACGTTTCTGTGCAAATTCGGTACCGTGTTTCCGGACAGTAAGGAAAGTATACGGACACTCGAGTGCAAGAACGGGAAGTGGAATGAGAGTGTCATCGCCATACCGAGCTGCGAAGGTAAGAAAATCTTTATTGTAAGACGTGCTCTCGACAAACTCACCCAAATTTTAAACGAAGTGGAACTTAGACGACTTTGTAAACACGAAACAAATAATAATCTGAAAAATAGTACAGTCGCGTACATTTTAAAAGCAATTGCATTTTTATCGGAATAATCAACACAGTGTTGGATCTTAATAATCTAAATTGTGAAATTCATGATAAGAATCGTGTTAGATAATTTTTACGCTTAACGGAGATTACGCTCAATCCCCGATTAAAATAATTTCATTTGAATTAAGATTCCAATTGAGATTCCATTGAGACACCAATATCAGAACCAAAATCAACCACTCGAGTAAAATTGGCAGATAGTAAAACAGAGAATATCTATTCTACATTAAACTTATGAATTTGAACAATATTTTGTTTAGAATGTACGTGCAAGAAAAAATTATTTTAGCTAGTATTTCAAGCTCGTGAGCCCACTCTACGATGCATAAAAATAACTATAAACGTCAAGCCATAGCCACAACTACTTTAGAGCTATTAGTACTCTTAACTACATTAGGGGTGGTAACCACTTTAGGGGTAGTAACTCCTCCAAACATGATTTCACTCACCTACAAAACTAATCCGTTAAAATTTCTCTACTCGGACAACGATATAAATATTTACCTCGGATAACAATTTCAAGTGTATACCAAGAGATCCACAATTAAAATCCATATTACCTGCTTTTGCAAAAGTTGGGAAATCCAGAAAATATTTTTGATTACAAATACAATTTACCCAGCGCTGGTAATAGGCGCTCGAGTGAATAGCTACGTTCCTTACGGGCCACTCAGGAACCCATGGCTGACCATCACTTTGGTAAGGGGAACCCGATGGTGGGGGAATGCGGGACGAGTGGAGGGAGTTGCTCGAGTGGAGGGGAGGGGGAAGGATGAAAGAAAAAGACGGAGGGAAAGAATCTTGGGGCGGAGAAGTATTCGTGGAGGCACCATAGAACGGGAGCGTCGCGCACGCAACGACGCCAGCCGTCTCGACGCCACGTGTCTGCGCGAAAAAATCGTTGGAAAATTAATTTTTCGCGCACCTGGTCCAACGGTATCGATCGATCGCGCTTCAAGCCGCTCTATCGAACAATATTCGGCTCCTTGATAAGATAGTCGCGCGTTATCACCTCGAACATTAACATTCGCGTGCTCTCATCAAAGAAGATCCACGCCTTTGCTACGCTCGTCGCACAATTATCAGGTAATTTTTATAAAAACCATACCGACGCTCGAATTGCCGAGAATTCTCGGGAAATTTTCCATCACTTTTTTTTAATCCTTTGTTTTCAAAACTTTACCGAAAACGTTGATAAGGATTGGTTAATCTCAATGTTTGTTGCATCGCTAGCGGAACATTCGATGGAATAATTCGGTGGATTCGTTTGGAGCTTATCAGAATTTCTTTTCTTGTACATTGATAAGAAAAGTCTATATTATTCTTGCATAACTCGTGTAACCGTCGTCCGGGGTCAATAGAGAGATCTCGTAACGAGTAGAATTCTAACGAATTCGGGATTAATTAATGCCACTTAGCAACCAACTTCCGGCAAGCATAACGTGATACATACTTTAATGGGAATTATGGCCTCGTTCAGCACGGCTGACTAGGCTCGCCGAGCCTCCTTCTGAAGCTTCTTCACTCTTTTATACTTGCCATCGCCTCGTTCGCGATTTTCGGAACGATTCTTGACAATGCCATCGAATAGGCTGCCTCTGCAGCTACGAAATTGATCATGCCAATTTAGTGGCTTTATCTATCAAATCATATTGGACAATATAATGTAATAATTTTATCTACTTTTCATGGAATTAATATATTGCGTATGGAATGTTCGCGAATAATACAATGCATAATCGTCCATGCAATTGGTATTGATTCGTGTTTACAAATTAATACAGTTATTCCTCTATTGTCTCATAACATTTCACAATGATAGTTCACTCGTCAAAAGCGAATGCAACTATACATTTTCTATCATGTGTTTCACCCTGATAAACCAATTGTAGGTTTTCGATAATGCATCGATGAGATTATACACGAATTATATTTTACGCGGTGCATTAAAATCGGAAAGGTAATAAATATATGTACAGCTACTGAAACTAACGCAATAAAATTTCAATTTCGCATTAACATCCACGGTCTAATAATTACCAACGGAACGAAGCCGTAATACTTCACCGAAAATCCCGTTGGCCAACAAAGTTTACCGCGCTCGCTTCATATTTTTAATAGAAAAAGTTCGGTACACAGTTTCAATTAGTTTTCCGATCGGAAACACATCGATCGCGTCGCGGCTGAGCCAATCCGGAAAGTTTTCCGCGAACTTTTTCCGCGGCGGCAACGCGATCGACCTCGGATCATCGATTCGCAAGTTTCGCAACGCAATCTCCTCGAATTTCGTTCGTTTGTTCGGCGTCTCGCGAGGGGAAGGAACGCTAGGTCCGAAATGAAACGTTCGCGGTCAGGAAAAATGACAAGCCTCGTCCCTCGACGAACGTTCACCGCGGCTTTTCACGCCCCGAACAAAAGAGATCGGGGCGAATGTGTCTCCTCCAGCCTTTGTGGGATCCTCTATTCAACCCGCTAATAATTTGCCGGGATCCGGCAGGAATTTCTGCCGCGGGAATATCGGGAACGTTTTTCTCGGGCCGCTTTCACCGACCGGCAAGAAAAGCCGGGCCGCCGCTCGCTCGTGATTAGAGACGGGATCAAACATGTTTGCAAGAAGGCTCGGATCGAATTCTGCATTTAGAACGAGCACAATTTCAATTACTGCCCGTGATCCGCGGGTCTTTATGCGGGCTAAAAAAATTGGAAAATAATTTCTTCTTCTATCGGTTTTGTTAGGTTCGGGAAAGCGTAACAGTGTTATGAAATTTTTGCTGTTTGATATTCCACGAAGTCGCTCGTCTCATAAATCATAAAATCCACAAGCCAGTGATCGATAGACTGACTACCGAACGCTAAACGCAATTGGCGTACATTCCTTTATAACAATGACGAAATTGCATTTATTTAGATTTCCTGCCAGTTTTCTTCAAATATTTACTTGAATAGTGAAGTTCGCTGAAAAAAGTTCTCGGATAAACATATTTCTAAAAGAACAAATCAGGAGCAAGTCGTTTTGACTCGTCCGCTAGTTCTACTGATAATGGGAAGAGATTTGCTAGGCGAAATCTAAAATGGTAGAACGATTGAAAGAAGTTCAAACATATCTGACTGGTATCTTGTATCTGCTCGTCGTTCAATATTGATCGTCTTCCAGCTAGTGATTACTGCTTTTTCTGAGAGGATCCTGATAATTAATCATATTAAGAAGCACGGATGCATCGAGGTCGAGTCGGTTGATAATTTCGGCGTGTTTCGCGAGTATTTTAAGCTACGTTTCCGTTCGACGCGTTTATTTTTAGACGTTTGTAACGGGACCATGATAAATTATCGGGGTGGCAAGAAATGGTAGATACGCCTGTGGGAAATAGTTTCTGTAGAAACCGGATGAGTGTGATGTTGAGGGCGGAGATATCTGTGTGTATACTTTCATTCGAACCTTTTGATGTTGCTGCTATATTATGCTGGGAATATTCTTTTCAAACGCAAAGGAGGTGTGAGGAGTCTGTACTAGAATTTATAAATCTAGAAGTACTTCGTCTTGTACAATTTCATACGAAAATATTGCGAATATTATGTTTCCAAGATTAAAAATGTCTTAGATGGTTTTAGAATATTTTAAGCAATATTATATTCTACATTAAATTAACTAATTGATTCTTTAGTGAACTCGGTACAGCTACAATGTCGAAAGGGATAAGCATCATCACGTGCTTACAATTAATAACAGTGTAAAATATTCAAATAATTCGTCTTGTCAGCAATATATAAGTTAACTAACAACGGCCATATTGCATGTGCGCTGCCCGACGCGACGGCACTTCAACTAAGCGGTATAACTGTATTTCAAAAGCGTGCAGGCTTCGGGCCAGCATTCGTTAGAATACCTCCTCTGTGATACCAGAAAAGTATTCGAAGAGAATATCTCGCTTTAGATCGTGCTATTTTTATCTTGAAAGAACACAAAGGCTAGGCTGAATCACTTAAAAGTTCCGAACGCTTACAGAGCTTCGTTAAAAATCTGAACACACGCTCGACATAAATTTAGTTAGAATTCTGCCAGTTTTCATAACAATATGTGCTGAAATGAAGAGAAATTTATCTAATAATCTCTAATCGTCGTCCCTGCGATTTCAACAATTATAAAATAAAACATATCTATTTGGTACGAGATCTAGAACGTTTAGAATATTGTTCTCCCAGAAAATAAAAATAAAAAATGATTCTGCTCGAAGTCGCGGTAGAAATGGGTCCAGAGGCCAGACCGTACAAAAGTCCCATGAACTTGAAAAGCTCGGAAACTGGAAAATCTACAAGCGAGCGGCACGCTCAAATTGCGCGTCGCTTCAATTTTCCGGGCGGTTTCGCGACGCAAACTTTCTAAGTATCCTGCAAAATAGGCGAACAAGCTTGGGGACGACGGCTCTGACACACATTACATCTGCATACATTCCGGACGAATGCATAATTCAGAGGAGGTGCAGTTTCGGGGTAGAGCGCGCGGTTTTGCGTTTGCGGGCAAGAAACGTGGGAGAACGAAACGAGTTGAACCGATCTACGCCATGGAGGGGATACCGTTCGTGGTAGGAGGGCGAGGAATCCACGATGGAGGTGGAACACGTTCCCCTATCGTGCTCCCACTATCCTTTCGCGAGGAGGTAATTTTAGAGCCGAGAAAATAAAACAACGTTACGGTTGCACATGTTCGAACAGCTGCTGGCAGCCAGTCCGAACTCTGAAAACGCACTGGCGTACGATGGGAACGCGGCTCCCGTGTTTTTAAATCTTCCATGTAGAATTTCTAGTCCGGAAACTTCACGATTCCGACCCCTGGGAAAAATGGAAAATATTTTTGAAAAGCATTTTTACGGAAAATGGAAATGCGAAATTAATATTCGCAATGTTTACGTCCGGTCAGGCCGAATATTTCGTAACATAAAAATGACCTGCTAAACTACGTTCCAGGCACACGTAATTTTGCATATTACGTGCCGTTGTCAGAGGACCTCGAACATATTTTCCATAATACATACACTGTAATCTACCTACAAGCTGTCATCAACTTCCTCGTCGTAGCATGTGTTTACTTCTTAAACTGAAACGATACCGCGCGCAAGATAATAAAAAGTATAGTAGCCATCCTTGTTCAAAAACTATTTCGCACGCTACCTGGTTGCATTCTTTGCATACAATCGCGATAAAGTGTAGAATGCTAAACATTTCGAGAAACAAGACGCGCGCATTGTCATTGATCGAGGTTAAAAACTCGCGCTCGGAAAGTTAAATAAGAATTATCGCCATCAATATTGATGAGGCGTCAAACGGCTGATGCGACAACACCGGCGGCATAAATTAGTCCTCCGAACTTCCGAGGCTCTGATGTGGCCATTTCAGGATGTGCATCGCTATTTAAAAACTGTTAAGAAGGAAAATCAATATTTATCTGTCACCGTACGATACTCCCGAAGAAGAAGCTTTTAGTAATTTACTCTTGCGAGTCTAAAAATGAAATATAAAAGAATTAATCCACTAAGACGATCTGATATAAATCAGCCTAATAAAATTCTCCAAAACAAATAACTCCAGCGGGATGTTCCGTAATAAACTATACCGGCAAAGTGCTCCAAGATAAATTAATCCACTGAGACGTTTCAGAATAAATTGGTCCAGGAATCTCCACAATGAAATTCAATGAAATGAAATTCTTCAAAAGAAATCATTCTATCCAGATACAAGTGGAGTCGATCCGATACGACGTCCCACAATAAACGAATCCAGTCCTCGATAATAAAACTATCGATCAGCATCCTCCAAAACGAACCACTTCGGACGAAATCACTCGAGAGTAACGCACCGCAAGACGTTCCCAAATCAGTCGATCAGCGTCAGCCGCACCACACTGTGGCTAAAAAAATCGGTAAAATGTCCTCGAAAAAAAGTGATATTCCCATCCAAATCGGATTGGTCGGGTGGAAGGAGGACGGAGCATGGTTCTGTGTGCGCGTCCGCGTGGGAGTAGGGGGTGAACCGACTCGTTCTCTTCGGGGTGGGGTTGCCCCTGTTTATTCCCCCACCTGTCCGCGTTCTATCTCTCCGTCTCTGTCGTTCTTCCCTCACCACAGAGAGATTCCCCGATCCGTTGGTCTCGGTCGCCGTGCTGGCGAGAGGTAGGGAACGCCGTTCCTCCAGTCGTCGTCGGCGTTTCTGATAGTGGGACCACGCGACTCTTGCCGTCTTATCTATCACAGCGTTTTTATCAATGGAGAGCTCGCGTCGCCGTATTTCACGTTCACGCACGCACGCCTCGCGATTACGCTCCACGACGCACGCGCGGTATCGTGAGGAGAAGAGGAACAAAGAGCACCAGCTCCTCAGGGAACCGTCAAACTTCAGCGACAGCAGCTTCGGCGTGAACGTTCACAGCAGCGTGATCCTTGCCAGACCGATCCGCTCCTGGACAGCGGAAAGTGTCCGAGCGGGCTCTATGGAATAGACTAGCTATCTGGCAGTAGCTAGACGGTAGTACAAGCTAGCTGGATAGAGAGACAGTGTATCTCTCGGTTGGCAGCCTGCGAAGTATCGAACTGGCGCTTCGCATCGTCAACAATCAGCAACGCGATCCTTGCCAGGACGATCCACTTCTGGCCAGCCGAAAGTGAATAGACTAGCTATCTTGCTTCTGTTCAAGCTAACTGGGTAGACCAGTGTGTCTCTCGGTTGGCAGCCTGCGAGGTATCGAACTGCCTCCAGACAAGGCTCGAGGACAACTGGTTCGCGTGCGAGGATAATGCGTCGGGACCAGGTCTGATCCTTTGTTCTCTGTCTTGAAGAGAGAGAGAGTTAAATGGCTACTGTAATCATAGCTGAGAGCTCTTGAGGCTCGATGGAGTTGGCCAGACTGCTAAAAGTCAGCTCGAGGGCAGGAATCTGATCCGTTCCGACCTGCTCGGTCCCGAAAAAGTTCTCACAGCTGCGTGAGGACGTTGACACTCGGTCAGCTGTCTCGGCATTGGCTCGATTCGATGAATAATTGAGAGAGGACGTATGCGACGTGTATAGCCGCAGGGGACTGGCTGTTTGACGCAACTTCGTTGCTCGATTCCGTTGTAAGAATTGAAAAGAGAGAAATTGTAGAACGAAATCGGGAGGAGGTGTTATTTTCGACGATGATGATCGCGGAGCGGAGCCAAAGAGTCTGTCGGGAGTAAAATAAACTTCGATCGGGTATCGGTCCTTGAATTTGACTTGACCAAAATAGAAACACAGTCTTCGAAAAGTACGAAACGTACACGCGCGAAGGAGAGAGCGCGTGTGAGAGAAATAGCCGTGGCCGAGACCCATGATCCAACCGAACAAAGGGAAACATTAGAGCCCTTTGTTCCGTGAAAAGAAGGATCAGATGTGAGAAATCCACGGGACTGCAACGACAGGGAACACCTCGCAGGCAAAGTAGAATAGGACAGCCCCGGGCGGACCAAGGGGAACAACATCAGGTATCGGAAAATTTGTTATGGCAATCAGAAACCATCGGTTGGTCCGAAACAAGACTCAGCTGCACAGTGGGCGTGTAAAAGCGTGCTGGGAATGACACGGTCGAAGACGTTGTCTCTCTCTCTCTCTCAATTTGTTTCTGTTTGTGTCTCTCTCGCTGCTGCCTCTTTCTCTTTCTTTATCGCACGCTTTGTTCTTCGGTCTTTCTCTTTAAATACTCCGAACTGAGGAGTCTCGTTGATTGGCGCAACGCGCGTCGAGCGCAACAAGGTCGAGCCTCGAACATATGGTCGCAGGAAATATTTTTGTTTCATGATAGTCATGTAAAAATGGTCTTCTTGCGGTGAGGGTAAAAAATGAGAAGCGAACAATTTTGCTAGGTAATGGAATAACCCTTCGAACTCGAAGCTTCCTTGCCTGCAGAATTCGATTTTTGCAAAATATACATTTTCTGCATCGTTTGTAACGAATAGAAGCTGAATAGACATTTTTTCCTTCTTTAATTATTTATTCTTCAATTCATTTATTGCTTTATTGTTTCATCGAGAATGGTAAACAAATTCTGTTTGATCGTAAAATTGATCAAATAAAATCTTCTCGCAGCGGGAATGGTTGAAAAATGTCGATAGAAGATTTACGTTCGGTAGAAAGTTTGAAAGGGGTTGGTTTTTCACGTTATCTTTTTTATCGATCGTTGGATTTAAATGCCAGTCGGGTCAGTGAGATTAAAAATGGAAGATAAAGAATCCTTTTCATGAAAATGTTGACCTATTTCGAATGGAAATAATTGAAATGTTCGGACACATAGAGGATTTATTTTTGATTGAAGGTTTCTAAAAGGTTGGCTCGGCTGACTTTTTTATGGATCCCCGGATTTAGACAGGGATTTAGCGATGCAGATCAAAATAGAAGGTAATAAATTCTGTTGGGTGGTAAAATCGTCTTAATAAAATATCTTTGTACTATAAATGACTGAAAATTATAAATAAAAAAATTTATATTCGACTGAATTCATCGTGAATCGAGCGATGGGGATGAAATACAAAATTCTGTTGTAACGATTAACGTCGATAAAATCCACGAAATAAAATCTTCTATGCTTGAGAACTATGAACCGAGAATTCGTATTTGACGGAAAGAATTCGTATTTGACGGAAAGAATTCGTATTTTTCTTAGAGATCGATCACCACCGCGTTTAAACGACGATTTGGAAATGAAGATCGAAAAGGACGTGATCAAAACGCAGTTGAGTGATACCATTGGCGCAATGCAATCCGTTCTCACTGGAAAGTGATAGAAGAGTGTCGATAGGGGGTTGGTGTATGACGGTAGGATGCATAGGGGTTGACTCGGTGTTATTTCGATAGATTTGATGGAACGAGGCGGGAGATTCATAACCGGATCGATCGGAGTACATTTTTTCAGCAGTGAGAGGTGTTCTTGGAAGCACTGCCAGCATGAAGAGCGTCGAATGTATAAACCCAAGAAAGAGGGAATAAGGATAGCCCATGCGGCGTCGTTAGCTCAGGGTCGTCTTCGTCGTTCGAGATGCCCCGCGCGATTATTCATCATGATGTCAGTGCTGTCACGTTCTTGTCAATTTCGACCACGAATAGGTTCGAGACCTTTGAAACTTTTTCAGAAACATTCCCAGACATTGATTTAAAACTCGGACCGATCTTCTAAACTATTCATAGGTTAATCAAATTTCGAAAGGATTGGGAGCTACTACAAATTTTAATTTAATTTATATTCGATTCTCCCGGTCTCCAGCTCGTCGGATGTAGCTCAGACAACTGGATTTCATTAAGAGTACAATTTTGGAGCAATAGAAACCGGTTGCGTTCTGGCTTGCACTCTGTATGGCGCTGTTAATTACACATGATGGCTTCTGTGCTCGTTGCCAGCTGTTTTCTCGGAAATCTTGCGATTACTCTTCTTCCAAAGCTTCGCTTACCATTAGTAAGTCATTGTTTCCTTTCGCATACTAATGATAACAGTACCACTAATGCTCCAGGTTCCAAGAAAGAGATGAAATCGCAAAAGACTCGAAGACAGTTAAGTAGATTCAGATGTTGCCGTTTTAATAAAAACATCGTTTCCTTTGAACTAGAATAACAGAACTTCAAGAACACGACAGTCCACCGAGCTCGGGACGCCCAATGCAATTTCGCGAAATTATACACGATACCCCACAAAGTGGCACAAACTGTTTCCTCAGAAGCCATTAAAGATGGAGAGTAAATTCTTCTTTAATGTTCCGAGATTCTTGACTGTTGCCGTATAAAGGCGAACGTCGCATGCCTCCGAGCAATAGAGGAAACCTTCTACTGAATCATGCTGGATGTTTTGCATTAGAATTTACGACGGCGAAAAAGAAAATGTGGATATCTCAGGAAATTCGTTAACCTTGCTACTACGAGCTCAGTTGTTTCATTGTTTTGTTTAGCCTCGTTTCGTGCGGTTAACGATCAAAGTTGTGCAGAGCACAGTCAACAAATGACTCTTATTTATTATGCATACAGCTCGATATTGGTTCGTTGATGTATCGGAATCGAAATTGTAATGTTTAATTGGGTGTTCAATAAATATTCAATTGGATCAAATTCGGGATTTTCAAAATATTAATCGACTGCGTCCAATTTCATTTTTATTCGATGAATCGCAACAAATTTCTACACACGAAAAAATCTCGACGTATCAAATCAAAATTTCAACCGAAATGAAAGTGGCGATGCTCCAAGAAAATTCTCCAAAAATTCTCCAAAAATTCTCCAAAAATTCTCCAAAAATCGAGGAAGAAAGTTAAATCTGAACTTTCGCATACGATCGCAATTATTTAGCAACCGCTATCGACTCCACCATCAAGCCGACTTCGGCTCGCAACTCTCAAGTTTTCCTCGCCAGATAACAATTTCTGGGGTAGCAAAGGTCCCCGAAGATCCGATCGACAACTGCACAAAGGATCGAAGTAGGGGGCTCGGCGGATCGCACGATGTACCGCTCGATGCACCGTTCGATGCATAGCGCGAATACAAGCGATAACAGATAACGGAGTCGTTTTTCTCTCTCGTCTCTTTTCGCTCGCGGTGTTCGCCGGGGTCAAAGGGCGTCGTCGTCGGCTCGCCATAAACGAACGGAGGCGTAGACCCGTCATGACACGCGTTTCTCGTCGATAATAAAGCCGATGAAATCGCGACGATCCAGCTCAGTTTATCCGCGAGTCTTCTAGGACCCTGTCACTGCTGAAACCGTTCGAAACAGTTCGCGAACAGTTTCAGACGCGGGCTTCCGCTTCCTACGTCACCTGCCGCTGCACTTCCGCTGGATCGTCTTTCATAACCGATCCCGGTCTTCGCTTCAGTCGTCTACCGATGTTAGTCGATCATTGTCTGATCGATCAGATACTCTTCGGTATACTCTTTTCGAGAAATTTTGATTGTGATCGAGAAAAACTTGGAGAAGAAGGGTGTTGCGAAGGATGAAGGAGTCGTGCTTTTAGGAAAACGATTTGACATATTCGTATTTATCGAAGATTTTATGAAGTGCTCGATGGCTTGCCAAAGTGCAACAGCAAGTCTGCTAGTGACGTTTTATGGAAGTTATTTCGCGGAGGGTGGATGCTAAAAGGACACTTTTAAAATATTTACCGAATATTTCTCGCTAAAGTCAAAGTTTTAAAATTCCCTCTGTCGGATTCTTAATTAACGACATTCTTGGCTTCTGACTGTGAGAAAGGGTGATTCGAACCTCACTGTACAAACTTCGCTACCTTCTTTATAAAAAGCCTCCTTGACTGTGAATCGTTCCAAGAAATAGTCAAGAGTAAGAGACCATCGATCAAGTGTTCGGTTTATCACCGAGTCAACACGGCAACAAGAATATTTCAAGCTCTCGGCACAACTTCTGCGATCAGCTTCCTCATTAAAAAGATCCTTGCTTTCGAATCGTCCCAAGATAATTCTCAAGATCCGACATCAGCAGCTGGAACAAGATCTTTATCGCTGAGCGAATGAACTAAAAAGAAGATCGACAATTTCGTCCATCCAGCTTCTTCGTTAAGCAAAGATCCCAGTTTTCAATTTCCTGGTCCGATCGTCTCAATTCTTCCAAGAGCATTCTCATTAAAGCAAAAGGGAGTATCAGCCTTACGCGTCAAGGCCTGGAAACCTAGCTGTCTCGAGTGATCGATCGCAGAGGATTTCCGTCTTCGTCGGATTAGCCTGGTAGCTATCAATTCCCAGATCCCGTGAACTCGCGGGAGACGAAAGATCCAGCTGAAGGATTCGGTTGAAGGGTTCGGCGAAAGGATCAGCGAGCTTGAGGATTAGGGAAATTCGACGGAAAATTGTGTCCGATCGTTGGCGGGTAAGGGCAGCGCGATTCTTGCGAATCGAGGAAAGAGATATATAGATCGCGCGAAACGAGGGAACCGGAGGAAGGAGGGACTGTAGAGAGCGAGAGACAGAGACGGAAAGAGAGAGAGAGAGAGAGAGAGTGAGGAGAGGCTTTCGGGGAGAGACTCCGCGAGTCGTTCGAACGCGGGCCCACTGATGCTATAGTAGTATAGTTCGAGAAGCAGTGGGAGCTGTGCGATTTTAACGAAAGTGTCGTGCAGGAACGCGTTATGGTGGCGTGCGGCAGCTGACACGGCGCGGAAACACACGACGAAATCGTTTGTAAGGGCAGGAGGACCGTCAGGGAGCTTCTCGCCGATTATCCACCATGATACGAATATTCACCGACACCTTCAAGAACCTGATATGTGAGTGTCACGGTTGATTCTCAAGCCTCAGTTCATTTAGACACCGCGACCACGCGAATCTTAGTTCCCGTTTGCTGAAATCCCTGCCACTTTTGCCGATCAATCTGGCTGTCCCAAAAGCTCGTTTCACATTTCAATTGTAGCGCACTGTGCACGGTTTTTCATGTTGGCCGATGACACTGTTGAATAAATTATTGGTTTAGAAACGATGGCGCAGTGGCAGAAAGATGAACACGCTGTTTGCGTATTAAATTGATTTAAATATAATAGACCGTTGACAGAAAAATGAACGTGCTGAATTTTTGGGACAGCCTGATGCAAATGCTTTCTATTCGCTAATAGTATCGACGCGATTTCGCTAATGTTTCTTGCCGCAGCAATTTATTCCAAATACCGCCAATTGCAGTGATTTCCTCGTCAATCATTCGGATCAAGGACAACGTTCTTTTCTATCTGCTGAAATCGTTGTCACCGTTGCATTGAATTAGACTATCCCAAAAGCTCGTTTCGTTCTCAATTATAGTGCACAGTGCGAATTCGAAGTATGTTTTTAGGCCAATGACACAGTTAAATAAACGGATGCTTACGAAGTAACAGACCATTGACGGAAAAATGATCGTACTGTTTGTGTACGATATGCATGTATAGCGAAGAGAACTTTTGGGACGATCTGAAGCTTTCGTTATCTTGCACGATTTATTGCAAACGCCGGCAATTGCAACTTTCCTCGTCAGCTATTCAGTTCCTATTGACGTCTTTCCACTGGCAAAGACGTAAAAGGAATTGTTCCTTAATCGTAAACCTATTCCTGATTATTGAATAATGTCACTGCATTATCGTCGTGCTTCTTTATTTAGAAACACAGTTAAAAGTTGTGTGAAAGTCTGCTGAGTATTATGAATATATTTATCGATCGATTCTTTTCTGGTCTATATAAGATTGTTTTCCCACCCGTTAATCAACTAGCGACTGGTTTATGTAACTTCTCGTATTTCTCATAGTTCTAGAGTCTTTAGCTAAAATTTCTGAATTATTCGTGAAATTGTTGCGTACATAATTTCGTTGTCTTCTGAAGTACGATCATGTAATTTTTAGAGCATGTTTTTAAAATAGTATACTTCCGATATGTGTGGGGAAAAAATAATTGTTCGGACCTGTTACGCCAGAATATCCGCTTAACGACGCGTTTGCGTTTCTGTTGTGATCCACAGCGGTCGAATTAATCAAATTATTTATACTTGGCACAACGCGTGCAATCGGCATCCGTTGCTCAGAATCACGTGGCGTCTAAACCTGAACCGGTCGAAAATGTTCGTTCGCGAGATGACGAGCCGGTTGCGTCACGATCCACGTGCTCCGTGCTTGCAAAGATCTGATTGTTCGATCCCGAATTTCGCGCACCGCTTCGTCGAACAACGCAGAAAGGCCAGTCTTTGCCATCGATCGAACTCGTGTTCAGCTGACGTAGCACGTGCACTGGAATTCCATTCGAGCGTCTCCATTAATTGCACCGTCGTTGATAGAAATATTGTTTACTCGGCCATTATACAATTTCCACGCGAAACCCGAGGAGCCCGGCTGCTCTGGACAATGGAGTTCATCATTTACTGTTGCACTCTCTACGCCGCCCCGCGGAATCTCATTTCCTCGGCCGGGGGTTTGCTTTGATAAATGAATCGGAAAATGGTGTCTCTGGATCGACTACTCCACGGCGGCCAGTAGTTCCGCAGCTTCGAAATGAGAAACTTTGTTGCTCGGGAATGGAAAATGATACGAAATTAGTTTCCGGAACAGTGACCAATTTATTTCGCGGAGAACTGGCTCCGAGACGCTATTCGAAAAATGATGCTTCGGAAAATCAGCATAAATTTTCGAATAAATTGCACTCGGCGGAAGAAGTATATTTTCGAGCTTTCTAGCCTTTATTTATGAAAGACACATATTCAACGAAAATTGAAATCCATAAAGCGAATGGTGATTTCGGAAATCGTCTCTGGAACGCATTTCAGAGCACACTAACCCGATTGTCAGCCTCTCCAAGCGATAAAGCTGTCACTAATTTGACGCAGAGCAAATAGAAGGAAGTTTATCTTGAAAATATCCGAGAAATCAGCTGTTCATTTTGAAGATAGTAATATCTAGAACTTGTCCCGTTTCTATTTTCCGCGTGCATACTTCGTTCATTCGTCTTGTATCGTTGATTTTCAGCGATCTCTCGGGCACGTCATCGACCTTGCAATTTCCTCCGTCAAGGAGTCTTTCTCTCCGCACGTGGTATACGTGACTGATGCAACGCACAAGAGTTCTACGCGATCATGCATCTGATTCTTTTATCCTGCTTCTCTTATGCTTTTCGCTGCAGAACAGTTTGTATCAGTGTCGGCCCCGATCTACGGTCTGCTAAAATTAGGTTCTACGCTTTGCTTGACTGGCGCAATTTCGGCTCCTTTTTTGCCGGTGATAAATCTATTTTTATGAACGGAATCTCGATTTGCGGCTCGTGCCGATTTACTATGTCGGACATGACGACGGCGCGTGCAGCTCTTTTGCGATTCTTGAACAAATTGCGCCTCCTTTCTGTCGATGGAATTCGGTCAAATTTAAAATTTGAAAAATTTCAGAATGATAGTGGATTTATATTGCAATTTATACACTTGCTTCGTTGATGATGTAAAATGTAAGTCGTATTGCTTAGGACGCCGAGAGTCCTTAGCATTCAGCCATTTTGTGCATGAATATCTGATGCTTCGCTTAGGTAACGAGTTTTGTTATCGTGAATCCTGATGGTATAATCTAGAGTACTCTCGACAGTGTTGTTATCGTATTTGACGATTTTTTGAGAAATCGATGTTTACTGTCGCGCCCAGTGGATGACGCGGAATGGACGAATGAAATAAAAATGCCTGTATCGTCGAACTTTTATCAGAGAAGCACCTCGTGTTGATAAGAGTCCACTGTCAAAAGAGAGCATTCTAATCGAGCTTGAAAAACATTATTACTGAAACAGCAAACATACCAAATAAACCAAGAAATTATCTAGAATGACATGGACGAAGTGTTCCTTTTGGAATTGTTATAACTCGAAGAAAATTATTTAGCTTCTTTCAGATACGATACAGTCATTGAGAAACTATCAGTCTTGTAAATAATGTACCAATTACGTTTATCGGCAGCCATAATTGGCAGATGTAATCTTCTACATCAAAATTGTAGTTACAAAGCATTTGTACGTGTAAGTTATTCATGCTTAACAAAATGGTTCCCATTTATTCTCACATATTTTTCATCACGAGCTTCACGAAATCATTGTCTTCAAATCAAATTTTTACAAAATAATTGCTGCTCTTTCTTTCTCGGAATTTGTTTACTGTTTCATATTCTTCAAATTTTTCCGCCAGAAGCTCTCAACGAAATAATTGTTTGTAAAGCTTGTGAACATGTCGATGGCAGGCATTCGAACGAATTGTGCGAACAGAATAATTTCCGCGAATAAAATCGTGGCTCCCGCGCAACAAATAGAGTCATTGAGTGGCCGCAAACAAGACATCAGTCATTACTATGGCAATCCATGGTAACTGTAATCGTCAAGGCTATTGTTGATCGTGAGCCGAACACAATGCAAGTTACGAGATCGCGATTTTCGCTTCGTGCTTCGTGCTCGGATTCTCAGCGATAAGAGCGACCGGAAGTCGCTTGGGAATCGCCGAAACAGACTCACGGAGGACTCTACTGTTCAAACCGATTGATACTCGACGATTACTTCTCGTTTTCTAGTGCTAGAAAGTGCGAAACTAGGTTGAGGAGCCTGTTCACAGTCTCAGCATTGCCAGCTACTGTTGCACTCACTTCGCGCGCGTCGAAAATCCATTGTTTTTTGAAATTCAAATGCCGAGCATCCTCGGGTTCTCCGCTCGAGAGACAACGAGGTTGTTGAAGAAGACGTGTTTTAAATATTCAACGCGGAAAAGTATGACGAATTATGCATGGTGACCGTACGATGATGTTCCGAGAACGTTTGCATAAAAGCTTTCGATAAAACTAGCTGCAGTTTATATACCTCGGCAAGAAACTGTACGAAAATGCAATCCTTGCACACTGCGTGAGGACAATTAGATGAAAACAATTTTGTTAGGATCTAAAGAAGCTGTAGTTTTCGTTTCTATCAAACAATTTAAGTATTTGCCTATTGATCACAAATTTTTGCGATATTTCGATTGGTTCAGTGAAACACGCACACAAAAGTGTGATGAACGTGTTGTCGACCACTTCCATGCATATGCTAATGAACGATGATGTGCATCGAAAAAATATTTGCTTTTTTAAGCAAAAAAGAACTGTGCGAGGAGAATCTGTCCTGTTTGGGTTTCTAATTTATATGTACTACAGAATAATTACGCATCATAATGTCTTTTTCTTCTTGGTTTTTTTCCGAAAATGGGTAAAATAAATACAGATTCCGTCGAGTCATGTAATTTCAAGATGCGCAACGAGTTAGTTTTGAATTATAAATGAAGTACAGTTCGTCCCGCTCGAGGAACAATAATTCTGCAGAGCAGTAGGTGTTTTGTGTGTTTCTTTGACCGAATTCTAGTTAAATCGCTAGCCATTCTTCGAAACAGTTCTGCGTCGCACTCGAGAAGCCACTCGGCCCTGTAAGTGGCATCTCGACCGTGCGATCGCTCAAGGATTAAACTGAATTAGATGGTTACCGACAATTGTGGCTGATTGAACGATGACCAAAAGGCCAAAGTGTCGCCAGTCGAGGCGCACACCTTCCACACTGCATCGAGTGATCCTCGAATTCGTTAAGACATCTCGCACGGACTCGGTAATTAGCTTCTTTGACAATAAGAACCTAATTATAAGTCACAACAGCTTGGATACCTCTGCTTCTTCGAGGTAACGAAATTCTACAACGCGTTTATATCATCTTCATTAGTGCTCTATCCTGTTCAGAGTCGAGATTGCTATATCCATGAAACATTATTAATAATTTTTGTTGTTTTCAAAAATTGTACGAAACAAAATTCTCACGATTTCGCCTCGATAGAGCGAGAGTTCGCTGGGTCAAGAACAATCGCAAACAAGAACGTTCGTCGTAATCCGGTCAGAGCAGTGTTAAGATAAGATTCCATTCAACGGTGCGAGGTCTCTGTTTTCATTCTGGTTCCACCAAAATAATTTCCGATAACAGAGAGCACTGGAAATACATCTGAAATTACAACTCTCCTTCTTTGAAAACAACATTCTTTCGCGCAACGTCTTGGCGAAGAAACGTAAACAACAGATCTGAAAATTGCCGGTTGGTGTATAATCGAATCAAGAAGAATTATCTACGGATAAATAGTGATATTTTCGTGCAAGTAAAGGCCTATTGCATAAATCGTCCCGGAGACCCATTTTGTCAGTCTCCGTAGGGTGAGCGCGATCGTTGAAGCGAAAACATTGTAGGAATCGTTCCATTGAACGATTTTTCGCGAGTTCGAGCAAGAAGAAGCTTTCCTTTTCCATCGGGGCCATCTCGGTGCAGGGGAATTGTAAAACGTGAACGGCGCGTGCAGCCATCGTGAATCGGAGAACGATAATTGTAGAATGGAGCAGCGATAACCGGTGACCCGTGATAGATCAGCATGCAACATCAAAATCTTCCCACATTCAGCGATGATAACGGATCGTTCGATTCTCACGCAATCGAATTTCATTCTTTTTAGCCTCGCACGTATCGATATCGAATTGCCGGGTAGCATGTTATTCAGCTGATAACGACCGGTTTCGTAAGGATATGTTTATGCTCGAGACGAACTATCAGTTGAGACCGAAATAGGAGGAATTGGAAAAATAGCGCAGAAATACATTCCATCGTTTTTTAACCGAAGCGTTTAGATTATTATTAAATGATTAATAATAGAAGCTAGACGTTCACATGTAAAATTTTCGTAATAGCATTCTTCGGACTTACAAGACATTTATACATAATATTTGAATAATTTTTAGAGGTACATTATAATTTTTCTGGATATTTTAATTATTCGTTACGGTCCACATTAGAAAGCCAAACTATTACATTTAAATTTGGAATATCTTCTGAATTTCTAGAAAAACTTATATTTTTTATGGCACTGTGCGACAATAAAAACATCAAAAAATGTAGAATTGTAGTTTTGAACTGATGTGGGGAAAAATAAGCGGCAGGAACAAAATATACATTTTTTTTAAGGTGGCGCGCGACAATAAAACATCAGAAAAATGTAGTATTGCAGTTTTGAGATGATGTGTGGGAAAATAAGCGACAGGAACAAACTGTACATTTTTTATGGCACTGTGCGACGATAAAATATCAGAAAAATGTAGGATTGCAGTTTTGAGGTGATGTGGGGGAAAACAAGCGACAGGAATAGAATTCACAATAGAATATCGACAGGGTTTCGCAAGTCAGTGTATCAACAGCGATCTGTCAAGATGTGAATTATTGAAATTCCGCGCACGATCCAAAATACGTTTAAATACATACGTTTAAAGTCCATTCCACCATGCACACATAATAAACTACTACAAGCGTCACGAGCGCACATTTATACATCGATTTGCATAAATCGCGAAATTAGCAACACATAATACAACGTTTCAATTAGCTGTAGATAAATAACGACGGAAATAGCACGATCGATAAAGGTGCAACAGAAAAGTATACAATTGGGTCAACTGCTATTCGATAGGACGGAAATATTTGATTATCGACAAATTGCTCGGGATAAGGACGTATCGATATCTGTTAATTAAGGGTAATGGAATCGCAGCTACTGAACTCGAAAAAATGTTCATTTTCACCGATATGAATTGAACATTACATTTATCCGCCTCATTTCTTATTTGTGTGCAGGTATTAATTGCTTAAATCAGAATTTTCTGGAGTGATCAATACTTGCATCCAAATTTTCAAAAGTTCTCGTTGGAAGCAATCTCAATTTACTTTACTTTTATGAAACTGAGTTTCAACGAGTGCACAAGCTCATATATCATTCCTGTGCTTTTTTAAGAGAACGCATGCAACTGCACTGGGAAAAAAGAAATGGTAAATATCGCAGTAAATTGTTTGCAACGTGTTCTCGTTCGAAAACATGCGAGCTGAAAAGGATGTGACATGTTCGCGGAAGATTGAGCATCGCGAAGATTACCCTTTCTGTTTAATTGTTTCTTCTCTTCAATTATAACAATCGAGTCGTCACTGTCGACTTTGTACTCTTGCTATATAACTTCACGTACAATTCCATGAATTGTTCAATCGTAAAACCCCGGAAATCGCACGTGATCGTTTGGTTCATTTGTTCAATAAACTTCGAGTATGCTAATGCAGTTTTTCTTCCTTTTTTTGGAGGCAAATTAGAATGTACTTCTTTTTTTAATCATTTTAACAGGTTCAGAATAATGCAACATCGTTCTTGAGATTCGATGTGATAATTTTTCTTGTGAGAAATGCCGCCATATTGGAAATGCTGGAAGACTCGTCTATCCAGTTTTTGGATTTGTAAACGAATCATATAACTATTTAAATAAGAAAAGCTACTTGTCCAGCTGATTTAGAAAAATATTCTCATCGATTCCTACTCCTCACCTACAAATCGTTAAATTATTCAATAGATGTATCTATGTAAATGATAATGCATTGGCTCATTGGTTTTTCAAGACAGAATTCATTGACAACTTTTTGCTCGAAGATTGTTTTTCCGGTTTCATAGCTCCCAGTGTCTAGCTAAGTGCTGTACAAATCGAACAAACTCGCTTCTTCAAACAAATGTGTAATTAAAAGTAAAAGAGAATCGACAATTTTTGTGGGTCGATATTGTGCTACCCTAAGTTCAGTAGGCTCTCGAAATTGTTTAGCGAGTAAACATCGCTTGAACATTATCTACGCCGTGTATGTATCCGATGCTGCAACAATTTCAAGCGCGATGCGTCACAGCTCCGTACAAATTAGCATTCCGAAATAGCGATTTGACGTGTGGAAGTTAGTGATAGCCGGGTAATAAATTCATGGCTTATCGACGTGTCACGGACTCGTAAACTGCTCTGTTTCCGTTCCTGCCTCGAGTTCGATAAGAACGTGTGTTCTCGTGGAAACATATGAGAGATCGTATGTACAGTCTGCGCCGAATTTGGTCTCGCGGCCCACGCGAAATCATTATAACGTCGTCCAGCGATCGGGGAAGTGTTCCTTAAAATCATACGGTGTTCATTCGAACAAATTACTAACCAATAAACATTCCAACGATCTCGAAAACTTAACCTGTGGATCAAATTTTTCATCGTGAAGCAAATATCCAAGTGAGAACTGAACTCGGAAGGCAAACAATAAACCAGTGTCAGAGACATTAATAGAAAATATTTCACACCTCAATCGGTTAAATACTCTCCATTACATCAGAGGTTTCAGCACACACACTTCAACACACGAATAAACACATCGGCGACGTGGTTTTCGTATGGTTTCGTCGGCACTGTGTACACTGGCATCTTCCCAAGCCTGTGCTCGATAAAAAAAAACATTGTCAACGTTCAAGACCGCAGATTATTATTGTGAGCGAGCACGTGACAGACTCGCCTGGATACGGTGATCGGTAAATTGCGAATTTTAATGCAAATTAAAAATGATCTGTACAGACATTTATTTCTTCTCAAAAAAATTTACTGAAATACAGTAACATTTTTAGACTCCTTAAATGTTTTCACAGCTTTGTATCGAGTCTGATGATTGTTTAATGCATAAAATCCGCAGACTAGTGACGAGGTTAAAATTGTTTTTTTACGTTGCCATGAATTTATAAATAACAAGCAGTTTGAAATCTTTGTTTTTGCGAATACATAATAGATCAATTATAGATCAAGTTTGATACAGTATAGTTAGCCGATTGTACATACGTCATTAGCGTCCCCGTCGCCTGATGATCAATATTATAGAGCCACCGGTTACCTTAGTATCGGTGACTGCAGACTTTTTCGCATGATCCTCACACGTGTTACCAAATCGATGAAAGGAAATGGCCTCTTGTCTCGTCTGGAAATTCGAATGCGGATATTGCAATATTCGCGTGGTCGCGTAAATCTCGGGGACGTTAATCCTTCGGGATCGCGGATGTGGCTATTGGAACCTCTAGATAGTATTCAAACCTGCGATAAATCCTGAATGTTCAACATGGATGTTTTCGAGTACGACCTATCTCTCGCAAATATTTTGCATATTGCAACTCGTGGATGAGGATGAAGCGTCGTTAAAATCCAACACAGTTGTCTCGTTTGTAATCTTCGTTTCATTAAAACTAGTTACGTCTTCTTATTTGATAGACACCTTCTTTCAACTTCTTCTTTAGATTGAATATTTTTGATGGTCCGGTAGATCCAATAAATATATTAAATAAAACGTGAGTGGGGTGTTAATTAAAGTGAATAGAGCAGGAGCCAGGGCTAGCAATTTAAGGGCTCTGTGACTGTGGGAAAGGGGGGCGAGGGTACCAGTCAGGGCAATTCAAACATTGAATTGATTCAGACCTCGAGCAGCTCTGGCTCCCGTCTGCTCGAACAGTCTCCAGTTTCAAGCCATTCGAACTTCTCGCAGAGTTCGAAGCTAAAACGCGAGAACACCTATTACTAGTCGCGTGTTTGCTTCGAGGGAAGGTGGAACGCTGATCGACGGAATCGTGATCGTACATTATTGCTGCTCAAAGTGTGTAGACGCATTCTTCATCGCAATCAGTTACAAATAGTCACAAAAATATCGACCCTAGAACCTTGTAAAGAACAATCTTTTCAATAAGGGTCACGTTCGATAAATATTTCCAAGGTCAAAGCACATCCGCCACATTTTCTTTGTATTTTTCCATCGTTCTGCGACGCTTCTGCTTCAATCGAAAAAAAAGTTTCACTGTCCTATTTGAACTCCATCAAAAGTTTTACCATTTCGTCACAAAAATGGCCAACTGTTCCCACGGTGCACGGTCGAGCTGCATAAAACGTGAAAAAATGCAGCTCCGCCGTAATTGCTGCACGGCAGCGCAGAAATAAACCGCAACCCGTTAACCAACTATTATTGGAGAAAGCGAGAAAGAAATATGAAAAATGCGGGCTCTCTTTCCCTGCGGATGAATTTATGCCCCTTTTTGTTCGGATGTACCGGTGCAGTTCAAAAACGTGACTTTTTTGCGCACTGTTGAAGGATCACGCTATGGCAGTGCCGGAACCTGCGAAAATTATTCACGCTCTGTTAATTGTCGGCTTTAACATGTTTTTGGTACTTCTGCAGTTTGGAACGTTTGCGCTCTTATCGCGGACCATTTTGCGTATTTATGCGCCCTTAACGTTTGAATTTTCGCAGTAAAATGCACTTTGTTGTAAAACTAAAATACTCTCTTTTTATTTCAATTCTTGAACAGTACAGTAATGATATGCATACAATTTTGTCGTTCAGCGGTATAAAGCTTGGAATTTATTTGAAATGGCCAAAATTTAAGATAAAATGAGATAAAAGGTGGTTCGATTTTATTCTGGCCAGCGCGCGGCTCAAATAAAATATTGCGACGGGTGGACGCTCGAAAATCATTTTTATTGGTTCGCGGCTTAACTATTTCTTTTTTCATTTTTCCAGCGACATCAGCGGTTATCCTGAAGACAGAACACGAGCAACACCAGCTGTCATCTCTGTCCGGAGACAATATCCTCGGCACGGGGGTTAGAATCGGGCGAGGCGAGGACGCAGCCGCAGCCGGCACCAGGGAGATTATGGATTCGTCGCAATCAGCCATGATGAAGCAATCGGACTACGTCGTAGGTCAGTGAACCTAATCTTGCTGAAAATTCTCCAACAACAAAGTCGCCGGTCGAATTCCTGTTTTTCGGTCAAACTGGATCAATTTCCGCGCCCGCGGTTCCCCGGAAATCGTGTTTTCCTCTGTGCGGTGTGATTGCATCGACATACGGGGTTGTGTTGTCGTCGGCAAACTCGTGGTGCGCCCGGTGTATCTGCCTTTGAATGCTCTTCACCCAAAGTGCCGCAAAACAACACCAGGAAAACAAATGTACATCGACTGTTCCAGAAAACCTTGCTGTATTCGAGAATTTCTAAAAATGAAGCACTCGAAAGTAGTGAGAGATCGTTATCGTCATTTAATTGATAGACTACTGTGTCAATCACGCGTGGAACTTTCTGTATAGAGGTAAAAAATATAATTGGCTCACGTGAGGTTGATTGACAGTCTTCGATATCTTTGCCATTGAGAATGAAAACATTGTACATAATTGCATATATCCCCGAGGAGGTGAATAATGAAAAATGTTGAAGGCAAAGGTCAAATTTTGCTGGGCATCTTGCTATCTCCTCGATAAGATAACACACGTGCATGAAGCAATTGCACTCGTGTAGAATTCTCGACCACTCTAACAAATTCGTTGCCAACATAATTGTTATGTAATTGCGGATGACATTCGAAATTACGATTGCAGTTCTAAACGATGCAATCCGACCTTATGTAAGATGTAATTGCTCGTCCAGAGAACGTATCATTGCATTTATTACATATTTTTTTAACGTGGTATGAGCATTGATTGACAGTTTCGTACAAATGTCATCCACTTATTTCATCTACATGCCACTCCTCTTTTTTTTATTAATTATGCAAATAATCTCTGCAACGGAGATCTTCGAAATTAAATATTGAACATCTGGTGACACATAGTGATAAGATGACTGCAATTTGTTGGCGTTTGCTGCATAATTATCAATAATTATGTATATATCCCTGCTCGAATTGTTGCTCCATCCGAGCGGAGAAAGTCCAGGAATCTTCATGATTACAAGCTTGCACTTGCATCCCCATATTACGGAACAATCATCGATGATATTAGTCCATTGGCCTTGCTTTGTTGGAATTAACGCAACGAGCACCGAGATAGTGCATACTAAAGAGATTGCATAAATTTCCCAGTTCCTTATCGTTTCCTCGTTTTTTGTGTTGTTGCATTGTTGGTCCCTGGGCCAATCATACTGAAAAATCAACACGTTTACGTATCTACAATTGTGGGGAATCGATACTGTGTGCACTGATCGAATTCCCCGTCAATTGATCAACAATTATCAGTTTCATCGAAGATAGAGGTCACTTTCAATTTGCATTTATTAGCATCCATAAAAGACATAAATGGGTCAAGTTCAAGCTCGATTGCATTCTTGCTACCCTTGAAACTGATTTCTCTTTTCTCCTAGCTCTTCCATTCAATTCTTATTTTAATATTTTAATTGTAATGTAAATTCTTTATCCAGGTCGTTACGTCTGTAAAATTGAAGGAGACATTAAATGATTAAAGAGTGATCCATGGGTGCACTCGAAGTTCAAGCTTCCGATGACGCTGCACCAATGACTCGGCACAACGAAAAACACGATTTCTCTATTAATTGTAATTGATATACTCGATTGACGGGAACTCGGCACGGAAATGATCACGTTAACGGCAAACTTCGACCGATTAGTCACTGACCGTTCAAAGTACACTGTGCCACGCTCGAAGGCGTGCACCAAGATGGCTGGTGCATTAACTTAAGCGAGGCTGCATGAAAAACTGCACGACGTCTAAGATACTCACTAATCGTATCTGTCTGCTTTAACCTTACAGATGTCGTACTGCCGACCGTCCTAATTGCACTGCTGTTTGTTGGGAATGCCATCATCGTCTACATTATCTTCCAGTACAGAAAAAGGTGGGAGAACCTCATGGTCTAATTGTGCCAATTAAACTACTAACTTCTCACACACGACTCTCTTTCTTTATGGATTTTGATGAACCTCCAAAAATTGAATCAGCAGTACAAATTTGTAAAAAATTAATAAACTGTAATTTGAAGTAATTATGGAGCCTCGAATTACAATTAATAGTAAAAATGAATCCACAGAAATTCGGAGAATATTTGAGGAGTGAAGTTACTGTATTTTTATTAATTGTGAAAAATTGATTTTCAGGAAAGTTCCACCACTGGAGCAGGGCGAGGAGATGGCCCTGCAGAACTCGCCGGAAGTGCCGCAGGTGTGATCCGCTGAGAAATTGACAATTAAGTTCACGGTGCCAGCAGAAACGTCAGCGAGGAGGCCTACGTTGCATTTTTCTACGAGGATGATCTCCAAGAATTGATCTCGAGGCCTCGACCATTCTCCAGCAGCTTAAAAAGCCGTTTTTAAGTGACAGGAAAATGGCCGTCGAGGAGTCGAGGAATTTTCGAAATTCGTGTTTGTCGTCACACTCAAACGTTCTTCGTAGAAACAATAAGCATTCTCGTAACGGAACGAGAAATTATTCGGGGACACTCACAAAGACTATAACAAAATGCGCTCTCGTAAACGCATAAATTCGCTGTCAATGTTAGAACTCAGGCGCCTATTTAGTGCTGCCACAATTCGACGTACACACACTCACTCACACACACACAACACACATTTACGGTAATGTATTATAATATAAGGAAATAATATATTCTATATTTCGTCCAAATTGTGACTAAGTTAAGAATAAACAGATGTTTTCTTAATGTCTCTGTCTTTCATCCTTTGTATCATATGTTGTCCTCTGATTTTGGCTCATATTAATCGTTTTCAATCTCAGACCTAAAGTAAACTCTGTACTTGTTTTATTAAATTATTAATTAATAGGTGCTATATAAGACTGTTAAAATTACTTTTAATTCTTCACCCCTTGCTTCACTTGTCTTCCCATCATGTTTCCCAGCATGTTCAAGTAGATTATGGAGTTGTAGTTAGAATTGACTTGTTTTTATTAAATTATTCATAGTCTCACACATTCTCTTCCAATGATAGTTCATAATTATCATGTTTCACCTCATTCAATTAAAACATTATGGAAGTGGAATAAAAACGGACTTGTATTATTATATATAAATTTACTTGTACATTGTTTCAAGTAGATACTTGAAAATACTAAAACTACTTTAAAAGTACTTCTGCAACGGTTCCCCTAAAATCTCCTCCAATGTGCGTACCGCGTTTTGTGCACACTTTTCTGTAGCCTCATCCTCATCCTCTAATAACTCCGCTAAGAAAGGTATGGTCTCCGGTAACAGCGGCATAAAGTCTTCTCCTAGTTTCCTTACGATCTCAACCTGTGTTAAAACAAGTTTACGGTCCAGTTTAGTTAATGCACTGTACATTAACGCTTTACTATCCAATAAATGTTAACGCCTCTAAAATGCTAGTTTCTCATCCTCGTTTCACTAAAACTGCCTTCGAGCCTCTACAATTTTTAAATCCTCGCGTCCAAAACATTCGACATAGATTTTTACATTGCAAACGCAAATTAATAGAAAATTATTCAACAGACAGACATCCAAGAATTCACTTGAATTCAATTTTCGAGATTGAATAACAGCTGTAAAAACCAAGTATAAATAAATGTTCACTCACCAGCGCGCTCAATGCAGCACTCCTGACATGAGGTTTCGCGTGTCGAGTTTTCAGCAACGTTTGGTAGACCAGCTGTTTGTGCAAAGAGTCGTCAGCAATAGCGTTAGCAAACGCTGCAATACAAGGAACCACTAATTTGCTAGCTCTCTTCTCATACTCTTCTCTGCCTCCCATAGTGTTCTCCAGTTGATCTACAATTGGCTGTGCCAAGGTCTCCACTCTTTCCTGATTCACGAAATTCTGGGCGTCGTAGCTGAAGACTCGATAAAGCGTCAACAAAATAGCTTCAACCAGCTCGATTTGGTTGGTCTCATTTGGTAGAGTCATTTCTTGAGGTTCCTCCATGATTGCTGGATTGTTGCTGCTCAGCAATACTGCTGCGTGCTTGAGGAAATGACCAGCGAACAGTACGAATAATGATTTTAGAGATTCTGCTATGTTGGCCGAGAGTCTGCAAAGAAAAAGTGTAAAATGTTTGGATAAAAAACTTTATTTATTTATTCAATATATAGCGACAAAATTACGACAAACAATGAAATATACAAGTTAGGTTAGACACCTTGACCATGCAACTGACCTTGACAATCTCATAGGCACACTAAACATTTGAAAAGCAATACTAAGTTACCGTAAGACGATACGAACCTATAGAAAGTGATGCTTCGCTGCTTGTGCTGTGGATTCCTGGCAGCCCAGTCATACAGCTTGTAATATAGAGGTCTAAATGTGGCCTCGCTCAGTTTCAAGACCAAGGCAACTAGCGCCTTACTCGCGCTTTCTTCAACAACCACCACATCTTCCAAGGTAAGTTCAGCACCGTCTACTTCCATGTCATCCTCGGAACTATTCAAATCTTCTCGTAACTGCAGGACCTTCAAGAAGAAGGTACCTAAATCGGGTATAGCCGCACTCAGCTCATTCTGTTGAACACTGCTGAATGATTCTGCCAGGACAGTCATCAGTGCAGGAACACACTGATAGGACTTTTTACTGAGCAATGTATCGTACGTTCTGTTCACTGCTGGTAGAAGTACTCTAAGTGGTATGCAACTGGATAGTTTCTGCGTGGTTGCTCTCAACCTTGACACCACCACACCAATCTTCGGGTGTTCGGTGTCAGTGTATAAAGAATTCAATCGCGCTAATTCGAATAACAATTGGTCCAAGTAGAGGGACAGGAAGTTGCCAACAGAATCGACAATTTTTTGCAACGCACTGACTATGCTGATCACTATTACATCAGGCACGTCTTGATGACAATGGCTCTCTAGCAGTTGCAAAATGGCTGGAACGAACTTGTTCAAACTGTGAATAGCATGAATACGCATGGAGCTGCAAAGTTCAGCTACACAGAGGGCTGTGCTGCCTAGCACTGGACCCTCTCTCGTCTTCAGAAGCTCGGTGGTCATATCGAGGATTGGTTTGAATACTGTAGGATTATCTGTAGCTAGCAATTTAGCTAGCAGCTTCAGCGTAATAAGAACAGTCTGCTGGACAATCTCCTGCTCCTGAGTCTCGGATTTCATCTTAGTCTGAATAATCTTCAGCAGCGGCTCGATCAAACTCATAAGATCAGCATAGTCCTCTTCCCCGAACTTGCGTTGCTGTAGACGAGCGTTCAAAAGCTCCAAAGCCTTTCTGTTCACTGTCAGCAGTTCGTGTTCCATCAGACGCTTCACACTGAACAGGAAGGTACCATTTGGTAACAAGTTGTTGACCAGATCCAGCACATCGTACAAATGATGCAGAAGCACCTTCCAGTACTTCGCCAAAGGCTTGCCCTGGTGCTTGTCAGCGTTCTTCGAGGTGCTCTGGATCAACAAAATCAACTTCACCATCAGCTGATCGTAGTAATCTTTCATATTGTCCGCCTCGCTGGAGTCTAGCTTTGCAACTCGGTTAATAAAGTCAGGAGATGATAACAAGTTACTCAGGAACTGGACCAGAATATACTTGTAGTGTCTCAGGTGTTTGGGGCTGCTATTTGCCACATCGAAGATGTACTTGTACTTGAAGGACATGGCTGCCTTCCTGTCTTCCTCCCCCTCTATGTCTATCGGTAGTTCTTCCATGAAATGCGCGAGCTTCACGCAGACTTGAATGAGCCAGGTAGGTGGAAACTCCTGAGACACCTGGAGGGCGAACTCAAGCCTCTGGCTGGCTGTCTTTTGATTGGTGATACGCATTGTTCTGGCGACAACGTGGCTCTCGAAGGTGAGGAGATAGTACAGGTGGAAGTGATTTTCCAGTAGCTGCAGCAGCTTCACGAACAAGGGCGTCCTTCTGTGCTCAGGAATGTCGGGCAGAGAGACGATGAATGTCCTCAGGATCTCACAAGCGTGGGTCTCGTTTTCCGCCGCGTTGATGATGGGGAACACCGTCTCAATGGTCTTGGAGATTATCTGTATCGAGTAAGCGTCGTCCTGACGAACCACGGAACTGCCCATGAAGGTGAATATAGGCATGATGGTGTACAGAGCGCATCGGACATCGACTATCTTCAACAACTCCACCAAAACCAGCAGAGCATGATGGTGGGTCTGTGGGTTTCTCGATGTCCTGATACACTGGGTGATCAGATCCACTTGGAGATGAGGGTCCCTTATAGGCAAATTCTTCACAGTAAGCCTGTGGATCGTGGACAGCAACAGCTGATTGGTATACTCTATAGGACTCTGTTCCTCAAAACTGAGACACGTTTTCAACAAGTCGAATAAAATTGGATACAGCAGTTCCTCTTGCTCGATGTTGTCCGCACTCTGCATGAACTCTAACAACGTGACTCCGTGCTTCCATTCCTTCCTGTTGATTATGGTCGGGTCGGGTATGTTGTGCACATAGCTCAACCGCTTTTTCCTCTTCGCCGTGGCATTATTTACCTGTACGTCTTTGAGGCTCCTCATCTTCTGCAGCTCGTTGACTATCAGCTGCGCGTTCACCTGTATCCTCCTGATAGCTCTATTAGCCGAGGAGACGACGTTGCTCATGTCACAGTCAGAGAGCACGTCCACTAATTTCGTCAATATCTTGTTTTGAAGGTCGGGTGATATTTTTCCAATACTTTCGAAGAATGTCTTCTGTATCTGCTTCAAGAGGATGACGCTCGGCGACTGCTGCACCCCGCATTCTGCGACCACCTCGACCTTGTGCTCTATTATGCTAGCTTCGAACAGTTGCCACACCTGGCCCTGAGTGAGAGCCTTCGCTGTTGCGCTGTTGAACCTCTGGAGGATGTTCTTCAGCGCGTTTCCGGCGAATTTGTTTTTGGACTCAGTGGACACGGTCTGCAGAAGCTGAAGCCCTAGTGGTGCTAGTTGTTGGAGTATCGTTGGCCCGTCCACGTGGACCAAGATATCCAGCAGTTGCGATATAATGTGGATCGGGGTCTCGGGATCCATGATTAGAATGAACAACGACTGCTGCGCCTGCTGGAGCCTCTTCCGCAACTCGGACTTCACTTGCGCGCACACATCTGGATCTGGGGAAAGCAGAACGTAAAGAGACAGAGACAACTGATCGGGGTCGATGGATATTTCCGAACTCCATGTGTCCAATTCCTGAAGCAACGCCAAGAATGGTTCCTTCGTGAAGCTGAAGGTTTGCATGAGCTTCTTCAATATGTCTATCGCTGCTGTTCGGCAATCGTTGTTCTCCCTGGCGAGGGAGAGCATCAAGTTGGTCACGAAGACTTTGTCATGGAACACCCACTGCCTCGACTTGCACTGGTCTAGTAGCACCAAAGATATTTTTAGGCAGTGATACGATGTCTGTACCTTGACTGGTTTGATGTACAATTGAGACAGAAAGCGTAGTAGGTCTCTCACCGTGGGGAAGTGTCTTTGGAAAAATATCTGCAAGCATCTGTAGTAATGCCTGCACCAGCGTGTTTCGGTTATTCCCTCGAAGAATATTTCTAAGAGTCTCAGAATCAAGTTGCTCCGGTGTGGATTGTTCTCGAAGTCGAACGTGGAGTTCTGCTTCAGATCCAACCGTCTGTGGACCATTTCAAGAACGTACGTGCCCACTTGGAGTGGCAGAACTCCCTGCGAGGTCAATTCAATAGCGCACTTTATATTGTTACCAGTTATGTTGTTGCAGTTCTGAATCATCTTCACTTGGGGGAACTTCTTGATCATGTCTGCGGCCATCTCAACCACTTCAGACGCCATCTCATCCTTCAGAGAGCCGACGGGTACTCTACACACGGATCCTAACAAGATTAGCTTGAAAAACATGGAGCCTGCATCACCATGACTAATTTGTTGCTTCATGGCGCTCAGTATGCTTTCTGGCTGGGGCAACAGCTCCCAGTTTAGTATATTGTGGAAGGCTGCCGACGATACTGCCTCTGCGTTAGGTGATTTACCTAAATCTTTCTGGACGCACTGCATGTAAGCATTTTTCTTAGCGAAGTTCGACCTCAGTACTTCCATAGCAATCGACACATCAGTGTCGTCGTTTGGAAACATGTACGGCAAGGCTGTGATGAAGACGCTGGTGTCGTCTCCCCCTTCGCAGAGCGCTAGAAGAATTTTTAGCGCTGGCTTAGCTAATGGTTTCCTATAACTGCTATGGCACGTCGAAAGCAATACTTTCAACTCGTCCACTAACATGTCCACTGGAATGAGACTCGTTAAACGTTCCGCGGGCACAGACAGCAAAGCCTGGACCACGTTTACCTCGCTATCAGCAAACCTAGCTAACAATGTATTAGTCAGCATCTGCTGAACACTTTCTGGGAAGTTCAAATTCTGTTTAGCTAGAGACTCCAAAGCCATGATGCGTTGCTCCGGGCTGATGTGAATTAATCTGTCCAGAATCCCCATGGAATCATGCGTGTCTTTGGCTCCAAAATGCCATGATGTAAGGAACTGCAGTGCTAGCTTGGAGTCTTTGTCGTTGTCGCTGCGTCTCATAAGACGCTTCAAGTAGTCGTCGAATCTTTCGGGATAGGTCCTCTCGAGGCATTGACACAAACTCATCAAGAAGTTCTTTGCCGCGGTGGACGTTTTTTCCGTGAGAAATTCTTTCTCCAAAACGTTCCACAGTATGCTATCCACGCCGTTATCGTCCAGTTTGACTCGTATCAGAATCTCGCTCACCATGCTTTGAATTTTTGACGTTGATGAAGGAGCCCCGCCTGAAGATTCCTCCATGATCACGCTACAACAAGTCTGCACCAGAGGCACGATGAACTTTAGCGTATTCGTGTTGGATGACTGAAGTTTTATCATTAGCGGAATGAACCAGGAGAGCTCTGATAATCGAACAGCGAGGCCTTTCGATACTGTGGTGAGTGGATGAGCATGTGTATTGTACATGAAAAATAACAAAATCAACGCCTCTTCCTTCAACTGTGGTTTCTTGAATATCTTCAAAAGCAACTTCTCAATCGTCTCGTTTTTCAATTTCATTTTACTCATCAACATCGATAGGATCATGTAAGTGCTAGCTGCGAAATCGCCTACAGAAGTATCTAAGCCCTTTAAAATGGTCGGTAACATATGACCCATCTGAACCTCGGACATCGTGGGCAATCGATTAATAATACCCAAAATGGATGTAGTGTAAAATGCATACAAAGTGCTAAGACATGTTGCTTTCTCTGAATATATATTCGTGGCAGTGGCAACGTGATTGCAAATCAGCTTTAAAAGAGCATTATCAGTGCTAAGACGATTGATCAGTGTTATAGAAGCTAAAGGAACACCAGGCTTTTGAAGAGGTTCTAACCAATGCCACTTATCAGTATCATCTGACAAATCTAGCAGCTGCAATACTTTTACAAACATTCTAGTCTCGTGGTAAGGTAATATTAATAAGAGAAATTGATCTCTATTAAATTTATGTATACGAAATCTGTATATCAACCATTCGAGTACTTTGTGAGCATTATTCAGTAAAAAATATGGAGATAAAAGAATGAGAAATTTTTCAATTTCTCCATCCAGCTTCTTATTGACTTTGATATCTTGCACAGCACGCTCGAGGCTCAACGAACTTTGTGCAAAGAGCGTCTTCTCAAACTGCAAAAACAAGTCTGATAGCTTTGCTAATTCCTGTAGTCCATTTTGACCTGTGCAAATACTTAGCATTAGAGAGGTAATTACAACATTGAATTATTCACAAGTAAATTCGATTCATTACCTATATTCAAGACTGTTTCTCTGTCTAGGTGGGCAGCCTCTTTAGGACTAAAAAGCAAGCTAAGTCGCTCCCATTCTGATAGCAGTATATCAGTCTGAGGTGTTCTAAGTTTCTTCAATTGTTGTGCAAGAGATGTAGCCATTTTGAACCTGAAATAAATCAATGACAAACAAAGTTGAAAAGAAGAAAAACACAAATCTGATACAGTAAATGTGTACGGTGAGCTATGAAAATATTAGAACACTCTGAAACGATATGTTTAACGCCTGAAAAATGTGCATCGCAGATATTTCAAACTTCACATGTGTAATCATCGTGCTTATATACTATTAAAAGAATAAGATTATTTTGAAGTTCATAGACGTCAAACATTCAATTCACAGAAATTCAACGTACATAACCTTACCTTGTCAAATAATCTAATACTATAAACTTAGAATAATTTTATCGACGCTACAGTTTCGATCAAATTCTATACACTATATAGCTATTTTGTAACCCTCAAACGTTTTTTTATTCGGATTTGAATCTGTTACGTCATAAGACCACGTTTGCTATGGAATTGTTTTCTATAAGAGGAACAGAAAAGTGGTGTTTCGTCCTAGACCCGCTAGAGGACTCATCAGTAAGGCTGTCTAGCGGGCCCACGTGGTCAGCACTGCAGGTGGCCATTGATAAGCATGAACCTAGTCACTACGTGATGGGAACAAGAACAATTTCTAATACTATAGGTTAGATTTTTGTCCGTTCGGTGCAGCACGATCGGTGGTGCAAAAGTTAGGTATACCGACACCCCATGCACTATGCCACACTATGCACTCTCGTTTCTTCTCCGATATTTTGGACTCGGCCGTGAGGTGCCATTGATGAAGTTGTATTGTGTATTTCGGGTGATTTCGGGGTAGCTGTTGGTATTTACACTGACAGAACGCGAAATGGTTCCGCTCTAAACGAAGTTGGTGAATTAACGGGATGTAGATCAGTGAGAGTGAACCAATTCGCGACGAGGAAAACGATATTTCGAGTGAAGTGGACGAGAAGAATCGGCGTCTGGAAGATCATCGTTTCGAATGGATATACAACCTCTCTACTGAACAATTTTCATCTCGCTTGGTTTGCTTTTGTCGTAAGATAGATATTTCAAAGTACATGTAGTCTTGTCCGCGAGCATTTTCGTATTTTCTTGACCATACACGTATATTTGATTAATAATGAGCGATGGTAAGAAGGCAGGTGAAAATTCCAGTAGTGAGGTTGTTAACCAATTTCGAAGCTGTAGGGATCTCAGCGATATCGTGCCCCTGTATACGCCACGCGCGCTTTATTTGAAACCAGTTGCAAAAATAAACGTGTCCGTTAATCTTCCCCAACTGAAAGTTCCAGGTAAAATGTCCACCACTCTGCTAACTCTATACCCTTTGATCATTTCTGTTCTATATAATGGGATATGAGAAGATCTATTGATATTTTAGGTTCATTGATGTTCTCACTTGTTGTTGTGTCGCTTAATAACATTGATTTTTCTAACAGGAAACTCGTGCATTCCCTTTACATTTCGTGATAATTTATACTTATATACATTATGTTTAGCGCAATAGGTTTTTACAGAAAATTAACTGCGATATAAACAGGAAATACTATATCAACATGGGAAGTAATGGAGAAGATACGTGCCCTTATACTACCAGACGAGTTTGCATCTCTGAAGGTAGCCAAAAGCACACTGGAATTTATCAGACTGGAGGGAGACCTGCAAGACAGATGCAGGCTCCAGCGTGTGCTTGCAAGGCTGGATTCCCAACGCCTGAATCTGTCTGGATTCCCCAACGTTTTAAAAGTCCGTGCAGCAGAGGCAAAGGATGACTTTCCCACAAGGCATAGCTGGGATTCATACTTTAGAGATACAAAGAATATGAATGAACTGAAGGCAGGTGAAAGGCCTGACACAGTTCATATAACAGGCTTGCCAGTCAAGTGGTTCATGGAAGATGGCTCAACCATGCCTAGCGAATCGTTGATCAGCAAAATTTTCAAAAAGTGGGGAACACTGAGGAGAATCGATGTACCTGCTGCTGATTCATATAGGTGTAGAATGCGTTTAGGCACAAATATAAATAAATTCAGCTATGAAGATGGAATATTTTTCGATGCTTATATTCAGTACGTTGAATATATGGATTTCGTCAGAGCAATGGACGCATTGCGTGGTATGAAAATACTTAAAAAAGAAGGAGAAAATGCTTACACAGCTGCCATTAAGGTCTGTTTCAGAGTATCAATTCTCTATGCATGTGTTGCATGATTTTGGCGTGGTAAGGAATATGTTGTTTATGTTTTGACTGTTCGATGCAGATCACTTTTGATAAAACGAAGCACATGAGCGACAGCTCTGTTGCACACAGAGAATTCGAAAGGAAACGTCTGATAGCGCAGGATACGTTAGCGGCGGAAAGACTGCGGAAGAAAGAAGAGGCTGAAGAGAAACGACGCGAAGAGCTCAAGTAAGCAGCAACAAACTTTGTAGACGATAAAATATTTCGTGTTACTCACACAATTTTATCTATAGGAAAAAGGAGGAAGCTGATTCAGTAGCTAAACACGGCAGGCGGCAAAAAAGGGAAGAGAAACGGAAATGTAAAGCTATAACAATATTCCGTAAAAAGGAGGAGGACAAAGTTTCCATGAAAATAGCCAGGGAGGGTCAAAAGTTGATAAAAGCACAAAGGCAACTCGAAAGCATACGTTTGTTAGATGAGTTGTTTGATAGAATAAAGGTATTCATTTCAGGATGTTGTAGCTTTTTAGTAACGCTAAAATAGGTCCTTAGTTTATAAAGTTACTTCAAATATATTTTGTATTTCAAGATAAAAGTGGAAAATAATGAAATGAAAATAGATGAAGCCAGTACTGATGGAAAGAAAGATGATAAGAAAAATAAACAAGATGGTACCGTCCAAGCGTTAAGTTCCGAAGAGAATGATAAAGATGGGAAGAAGGACAAGAAAAATAAAAAATCAAAAAAGAAAGAAAAGAAATCAAAGAAGGAGAAGAAGAAAAAGGTAAATGATACATGTTAATTTTACAATTCTCGTAGCGAGGTCGTCTTAAAAATAAAACATTTATAGAAGAAACATAAAAAGGAGAAAGACTCTGTGAATTCTGCGAGTGCGAGCGAAGAATCGGAACCAGAAGAGCAGACGAAGAAGTTGAAGAGTGTCCTTACGCAAAATATCTCGTACCCATCGTCGTCAGCAGGTAAATTTATGACGATCATTTTTAAGCAAGTCAAAAGCGCTGGTTATTAGTAGACTGCGGATCTCTGTGCAAAATAAAAATTGTCTGCGTCGATTGCAAGAAATAGAAGCTAAATTGAATGTTATTTCTTCCCTTAATAATTTTAATAGAGAAGAAATGATATATTGACATCTTCAATTTTTTAGATATTACAACAATTTTGAATTTCATCTACTCAATTTTGCTATAAATGCATAAAGATCCACAGTCTAATTATTAGTAATCATCACGGCAGATCACGTGTTAAAAATTAAAAATGGTCACACACTATATTGAATTTACTCTTTTCCAGCGCCTGCCCAGATGGAACCTCTTCCGTACCCAGCCCTGTATCCTCGATTTCCACAGCCATGGTACTACGAAGCAGCATTGCCACTGATTTACCCCGCATTGTCACGAAATATACCGAGAGGCGGTCGATTTTCTCGCGGTAGGGGTGGTCGAGGATTTTTTTGGAGAAACGCCGGTAACCACCGCTCGTTGCAGAGCTTCAACCCGCACTTGTACAACGAGCAATACTATAAGTACTTCGCCCACTTGGTCGGCCAGGATTACCATTCGTTTGACTACAGAAGCTCGCGGTCCCGCAGCCGCAACAGATCTGTGAGCAAGTCGAGGTCCAAATCCAGATCGAGATCAAGGTCGCGGGCGAAGCGAGGTTCCAGGTCGAGATCCAGATCTCACGGAAGATCGAGATCACGGTCAAGGTCGCGGTCGAGATCGAAATCGAGGACGGATTCTAGGTCACGGAGTCGGAAACAGAGTAGAAGTAGAAGTAGGTCGCGATCGAGACGCAGGCGTGGAAGATCGAAGTCAAGGACGAAGTCGCCTGCGATGAAGTCAAGGTCTCGTCGATCAAGATCGAGGAAAAAGTCTCGATCCCGAACTCGCTCAAAGTCAAGGACTAACAGCAGAAACCGGTATAGGTGGAGACGGGTCCGATCGGCGTCGAAGGTCAAGGTTACCAGGGCTAAATCTCGTTCCACGTCAACCAAGAGAAGATCTCGCAGCAGCACCTGGTCCATGCCCAAGTCTCCTGGCAGAAGAAGCTGCTCATGGTCCAAAAACGCCGACACTGTCAACGATAAAACCAACTCCGATAAATCGGTGTCTGTCCAAGAGCAAAGCTCCACTAACAAAGAGGCGCCACAAAGTTCCCAATTGGAGAACATTACTTCCGACTGACAGTAACGGAGAAGATTATTCTTCCGGTTTTGCGTCTTCGACCCTGTCACGTGGGGGAAATGATTGATACTGTGTTACACCGTGTACAAAAACGCAGTATTGTACAACTTTTCTACACACACGCCTGCAACGTTCTTTCGGGGATGGAATATATATTTTTGTTCACGTGCTAGCTCTTCCTAAGCTTAAACGGTCTGGCAATCGAAGGAGTGAGTACTGGGGATGTTGTCATTTGCAACATATATTGTGTACACACTATGACGCAATTGTATATATGTTATAAGGACAGTGTAATTCTATACAGGAAACAAACGTATGAAATGATCAAGGAAGTACTGCATTTTTAAGTGGGCATCAGAATAAACTCGCTACTGATCAAGTGGACAGCTGTTCTTTTGTCTGATAGACCACTTTCCTTTTCACCTAGTTGAACTTTATTTTATTGGAGTACAAGATGAACTTACCAAATTAGGAAAATAGAAAAAACACGTTCGTAGTCGACTTGCAAATTTTATTTGTTCTCGGCATGAAAATGCATTGGTTCATAAACATTGTAATTCTTATATACCCCTATCCCTTCGTAGATCGAAGATCGATTTCTTAGCAGCGTATCTCGGAGGTAACACGCTACGATTAGTTTTATCGACTGGTGCTCGCTTGATATTATTAGTTCGCCTATGATTAACAGGATTGAAATTCATTCGGTTCATTCTTTTCGCATATTTTTTGAAACCGATTAGTGCCGTGTGATATCAGCACCGCGCGCGCGTATTCGCCCGACATTTTCGTCTTGTATTTTTCATTTACTCTTCTCAAAACACGGTTGGTTTTTTTTTTCACTTTAAAAATATGTGCTACATTTTTTTGTGGTTTCTTTTCTCATCGCTATATTAATTATATAATAATACGTATATATACACTTCGCATCGTTAACCGCACCACGCGTATGTTTCAGAATAACAACTCGGTTTTTGTTATAAGTTAATGCTCCACAATGATATTCAATCTAAATGGAAGATTTTTATCATTCTCGAACATCGTTCGTTTCACAAGAGGTTCTTTTTATTCATTTTTTTTTTCGAAATTTTTCTTTTGTGTTCAACGTTCTTATTGGCATTATACTCGTCTCTTACGTGTACATGGTTTTTCTCATTACTTCTTCCTCCTCCGCATCTTCTGCGTTTATTTATTTTTTGTTCCTTAAATCGTCTACCGCTACGGTATCTTTGGAATTGATTAGATATTGACTACTTTCAAGATTCGTTGCGTGGGAATTGTTTCTCCTCTTTTATTTCGCTAGACAGATCTCGTTCGTCGCCGGACGACGAGCACCCTTCCGTTTTGTCGCAGGACGCGGATCGTTCCCATTTAATTCGCAATCACATCGCGAATTTGCTTGGGTGTGCATTGGCACGGGATTTGGGGATCGCGTTATAAATGTTCCCCTCGTTTTTTAGTCTTGCTTGACGGGCGTCGTGCATTTTGCACGGAAGAACGGCCGTCGTCCGCGATAATTGCATCGGTGATCGAGGAATCGGTTCATCTCAATTAGCATCACATCAATTTTTCAAAAAACTCAACTTTCCTATGTAACATAATTTTCTGTTTGCCTAAAAATTGGACTCTACTGCAGAAATCGATTGCACTATCTAATATTTATTAAAAAGAAAATAGATTCGGATGAAATTATTCAGTTAATTGTAGAAGCATGGAGAAGAATTCAATTTCTGTGTTTAATGTTTGCAAAAGAGCTATTTTCGACGAGATTGTTCCCAGGATCACCGATGCAACTTTACACGAAATGATTCTGCATGATCGCATGCTGCACGCCCATAGGATACAGAAGCACCCTTCCGTTTCTATTTCCTCTCATTCATCTTCGTGTACATTCTAAGAGTGAATCGTTCATTTTCCAGCAGCAAACTTGCTGCGACTCAGCCATCGAGAGGGTCCATAGATACAATAGAAAACAAACTTCACTCCTCGCAAATGAACGAACGAAAGTGGTTCGCGTGAAACAAGCTGCTCACAAAATCAGTTCTCTTATCAACACATCGTTTACATGCAACACTACAAACAGGTTCGCGATACAATTCGCAGATAGTTCGCACGGTTATGTGTGTACAGTTTCTCTTCGCAAAAAGAACATTTTCGTCTGTTATCGCTTAGTCTACGACAATCGAACCAGAAACGGGAAGAATCGTGATCTCAGTGAGATCGTTTGAACATTGACGAACACACCGAGTGTTTTTGGGAAATGAACGACCCAAAAAGTACGATTTCTATTGAGCAAGCATTACATGCTTCGTGTGTCAGCCATCGCCCGATAGTGTAAAAGAACTAACGCGTCACCCTGTGGGTTTAATCATCGCAATCTAGACCTCTTCAGATGGGTTAATACACTGCGGGGCCACGCAAAAAGTGCAGCCTGTCTCGAGTTAATCGCCATCAATCTTCATTATCGACCATTAGCCTCGAGACCGACGTATCTGAATAGGCAAGTACAGCTCAATTAATTTCCACCAAACATAGAATTAGCGATTTAAAATTTCAACATCAACTGCTCGATTGCTCGAACGCGATCGTTCCGAGGGAATTTTTCATCGAGATCAATTCGTAATTGGTACCACTTTTGCCTCGAACGCGGGCGGTTCTTAAGTTAGTCTCTCAAGAGATATTTTTCATCGGATCGATGCATTTTAAAGTAGCACCGGATTGCTCGGGACCTTCCCTATTCTTTGAATCTAAAAAGATCACCGGAAGATCGATCGGCTGTCAGGACCAGCTTGCATTATTAAGCTTTTTTAAGTCTATTTTCTTCTGGAAAAAAAAGAGAGCATCCTTGAGTCGCCGATAAAACGTCAGTGAGAGCCTCGGGAGCCTCTTTCAGCCCAGTGGCAATTTATTTGGACATTCTTTCGCTCAAGCTTGAAGCATTTATGCAAAATACAATGCCTACAAAAAGCAATAAATTTAATATTCGGTATAACAAAATCAAGAAAAATATAGAACAGTATATTTGCGAGTACGAACATCCACGTGAGATTAATATTGTAAAAAATTGGAAAATTAGGTAAATGCGAATATCTCATTTTGCGACTCCGTGTCTAATGGAAGAATAAACGTGACTTTAATTTCCATTTTTGCGGAGCAATTTGCAAGTGCATGAGATCTCGTATTCTGTCAAAAATGTTTTGTCCACACGCGTTTCTGTCGGAATGAATGCACCTCAGGTGAAATCCGGGGTTCCATTACGCTACAAATTGCATCCCGAGTAATGCGAGCGCGCGCGCGCGTGTGCGCTCGCCGTTTCAAATTTACAACTGTCACGGCGCTGTTTTTAGAACGCCCGCGACAAATCCTTTCGGAGCTTTGTTTTCCTCGGTGCATTGCGGACAGGGACGACAAGGGAAACTCCATAAACTTATATAATCCGCCGTGCAATTGCAACGTCAACGACAGTCGCGTTCGATTCACGCGAACAAACGCGAATATAAAGAAGCTGGCCAGGTAAGGAGTGATTAAAATGGCGAAGCAATCATCGAATGCCGACAAAGAAACACAATTTTAATAGGATGTAACGAAGAAGTAAATCGTTCCGATAAGAACAGGAAGTAGGAGACACTGTAGTTGTGTCGTACACGCTCGACATAATGTTTTGTTCGACAAAATTAAGTTTTATTGTGAACTCCCCAAATGAAATTTAGTCCATCTTAATTGAAAGATTCGTGCGAGATTCCTGAAAATTTTTTACAATTTTGAAAGTACCAATTACTTCCCCGTAGGTGCGATTAATTGATTAAGAAATTGTTTTGATGGCTGTTTAACGTCGACACGTTTCGCTGCACTTTCCGCGTCCCGGTTCAGTATGAAATAATAGAAGGATAGAGAGGTAGTGAGAGATAGATAGAAAGATGGAGATAGAGGGGAAGAGACAAAGAGCTCGTTTAAAAAAGACTACTTCCCCATAAAACTCGTGGTCGCTAGATCACCCTATAGATTAATAGGGAGAGTTTACATTACTTTAGTAATTTGTTGGTCAGTTTACGTAACAGTTAGACGGCGACAGCCCGCTAGGTAATATTTGGTAAAGACTTTAATAAAGTGTGTCTGAGAGCTTTTAAAACCGTTCGAACGCTACCGTTTATTAGTAATAATAATCGATCCTCGGTAATAATAGTAACTGGTAATAATAACAACAATAGTAAATGATTATACGTGGTAGTAACGTGGTAATGCTCGTATAAATCGTCGCGGAGAACTCCCCGCGCGTTATCAACGTTTTATTTATTATTCATCCGACGGTTCCTCTCGTCGTCGCAATTTTTACTTGTTTTCTTTTGTTTTCTTTATTCATCTCCCCCCGGCTGTTTCACTCCTTCACTAACCTTTAACATTACCGTCAATTAACCGTCCGTTCAAAGACGATCGGTCCGTTTGCGATTTTCGAGTGGCACTCCGAGCGCCGTTTACCCTCTTCCCTACCCTCCAACCCCTGTTTACCCCCCGATAGCCCCTTATCAACTTCCTTTCTTCTTTTCTTTTCAATCGCCACGCTTTTCTCTGCCTCGAGAATCGCGGGGCACGTTTCCGAACCTGAAAGTTCATCTACTATAGTCGGAGCAAACCGAATTCTGATCCTTTTCGTCCTTGACACATTATCAGCGCCTTTCTTTCGAGAAAGATAACGATCTAATTCACTGAAATCAATTCTACTGTAACTTGTACAACTCTTAATCGGACAGGCGATTTTTACAAATTTGAATGGGACTTCTAAAAAATCTCTACAAATTGAATGTAAATTGAAATAATAGTGAATATTGAAACAATTCCATTTGAAATCGTACGCCTTAAATTTTAATCACTTTAACTATCGTGTCGTAAAAGCGTAATCAAATTTACCACTTGCAACGTCAATTAATTTTCCCCTGACTATAGTAGATCGTATCAGGAAGCGGTAAAGTATAATCGAAGGGTAAACGTGTCTCTGTTCGCTGCTCGTTCATGTACAAAGGATTCAAGTCCGATTCGAGGTACTGTTTTCTGTTCCTCTGTTTATCTCGCTCGCACCACGCCCCGTGTTTCAGGATTTTTCCCTGCAGTGTGTGCGTCACGTCTGTTCTCCTCTTTTTTTTCTTCTCTTGTCCCGTTTTATCATATAGTCACGCGTTCTCATGACTGACGGTGCTGACGACTGATGGCACGAACGATTTCGCGAAAATGAAGGCCGTACTCGTGGTGCGTTCATTGTAATCGCGCACTTTTGCTACGCTGCTGTGCTGCCGCTGCTGAACTGTTCTCTCATTTTTTTATTTTCCCGCAGACAAAATCGCGAGACGAATGCAGTGTTGCGGGTAATGTAACCGTATAGTGTGGGGAAAGAGGTCGCTACTTTTTAGAAAAGAACTGTAGCCTCGGAATTGAACAGACGAGGAACTTTCCGGTCGAAAGACTATATCCTCTCTCGGTTTGCGAGACGAGCAACGAGTTTAATGAAATTAGTGAAAATTTAATAGCCCCCTACGAATTAATCTCCGCGAATTTTAATCTCTTGTTCAGGGTTGCGACTGGGGAAAGAATCGATTTCCTATTCAACACTGAACCCACCGAAAATGAACGTGTACGAAAATGAAAATTCAATTTATCATTCAATTTCTGTCGAATAAAACATTTACATTGAATTTATCTATATTGAATTCTATTAAATTTATATCGAACACAATATACGTATATCGAAGTAAAATTAAGCAAAAGTAATTGATAAAACTTATTTCTAAAATAAATGACGATAGGTTCAGCGTTAATTCTTCTGTTTCTCTGTTTGAAACGAGCAGATTGCGGATGTTTATGCAAAATAAGAATGTTCGGTATCGATTGCAACAAATCGTGACTAGATTACAAATTTATTTCGTCTCCGAATAACTTCAATAAATCGCAATTAATACATACGCTGAAATTCTTCTAGTATTTTGACTATAGTCTATTTCGTGTACCGATTGCTGTCACGAACGCATAAAATCCGCAGTCTAGAAACGGGTGAAGATTCAGCTACCTTGATTACACGAATCTCTGAAATAATGTTGCTTAATATACGCCAGGGGTGAACACAACAGGGTTGAACACCCTCGTTTTCCAAGCCCGGGGTGGACCCAGCCACGCTCGTCCCGCTCCAGCATTTTCAAACCCGTCGGACGTAGAAAATTCATATGTACACATATAAAGTACAACATTTAAACATCAATTAAACATCCGATGAATGTGAAAACATGGCGCCGGAAGGTGTCAGCCGGACCCGCCTCCGAAACCGCGACAGCGTCCTCCTGTTCTCTTCTCTTCTTTTCGTATAAACCGTGTTCGAAACAAAGGCCATAATACACGACTTTCTCGAGATATATACATACACTATATACTATAATGTCGTGTATATTACATAATATAGTATACACATATGTACAGGTATAAACATACAAATAAACCACTGCATAGGTAGTTGGGCTCCATTCCACCAATCGAAAGTGTTTGTCTCGTTTCGAACAAGTTGAACAAATTATTCGTTAATTATTGTTGTAACTCTGTATCCTCGGAACAGGAATTTGCAATTTCTTTCACCTTAGCAAGTTCTCAATTTCGTAAAGATACATCGTTTGCAAGAGAATCGTTACTAATTTATGTGTGATTCTATTATGTAATTCTGAGCACTAGTGTACGGCTCTATCAAGGACCGCAACAGGGTTACATTGTTTATACTGTTTTTCTATTGTCAGAGACAACCTGCGTACTTCTGTTTAATTTTCTAGTATTGTTGAAATCGAAAACACTTTCGACGAACGAAACGCTCCGCTCACTGTATGCCGACACGTGATACAGTTCCTTTTGTTTATGAATACATGGAGGAGAATCGTCGATGAAGCAATTATCTCTCGGGCAATGTATAGATCGCCAATTAAGGTCCTCTTCTTATAATTATCCGTTCTATCCCTTTCCGCGCGTCTAATGGTATATCTATTGTTCAAGTGTGCGGCGAAAAGCGACTTTCTCCGTTCCTGTGTCCCTACTCTCTTCGGTCTCGTGCAAAATTGCCGGTCACGACCGTTTCCCCCCTTATGGTCGCCTTAGGGCCTCTCGAAGCTTCTCGTTGAAACGAAGTAACCAAGGTTTAATCAACAATCGCCTATTCCTCGAACTTCTCTTCCGAACTTCGAAGTTTCCTTGATTTTAAGACATCTTAGAAAAATTTAGCTCCCTCGATATTCAACATTTTTATTTCCAACGATATTCAGAGAAAATTCACTTCTATTTTTTCCACTGTTTCTGGATAAAACAAATTATTTCAAGATTTTTAAACTACCTTCTAATATAATTTTTGCAACAAGATGTGCTGCCTCCAATGCAAATTGCACGGCGGTAGGGTTTTAAACGCGACAAAAATAACGTTGAATAGGAATGTTGAATTTCAACGAAGCGATACTTTCCAACGAGTCTGAAATCGAGGAAACGCCGCGACGAGCCAATAATCAGCTCAAGGTCTGGACAAAGAAATCCATCCGGTGACCTTTGCTCCTCGCCAAACAGTCTCTTTGCAGTTTCTCGGGCACGCTGCAAATATTCGCGATCTACAGTCTCCTATCGGGTACAAGAACACCGTCCGCCCCCGAAGCTTATGTTTCCTCGAGACTCTTCTATGAATACTGTTTCGTTAACGATTTTCTCTGCCGATCGGCTAACTGTTCCGTCATCGATATCGATTCACCGACCTGTTTAAATCGATCCTAGCTGTTCTCCCGATGACTATACACAGAGGCGACTAGAAACCGTGATTCGAAGCAACAACGGCGCCGATCGGACGCAGATTCCGAATCGCTTGCGAATAAATGGCGCGCGCACCGACTTCCTCTCGCGAACTATAGCCGAATAATTGGCGTCCGTGCGTTGGTCGTGCAAATAATCGCCCCTGTTCGACGGAATCGCGGTTACGGTAAACGAACACCGTCGGGAGCCGTTAACGGACAACGACGATTGCGAAACGACGTTTCGCGAGACGACGTTCTCCGATCCTAACTATCCTCCGCGACTGGTTTTACGCTGTTCCGCATGAATTCGATGGTATCCGAGACCCGATGGGGTCCAGTTACCTTTCGATTCTTAATTGGAACGAGTAACATTACCCATCGATGTCCTCGGATACCCGATCCAATCGGGAGACTAACCGAGAGGGTCTCCAGCACTCCTACTTGCTACTAGAATCCTCCTCTCCAAATGACTTCAACGGTGATCTTGAAATAATTTCAGGGGAGTGACGAAATGTGGATTTGCCTGTTTGCCTCGATGAAATAGCGAGTCGTTGAAAGTGTTCCGAAACAATATTGTTTCTGATTTTCTATTAAAAACGAAGTGCGGAGAGCCCCATAGTTCTGCTCCCAGGACCGTAGCTCATCCCTGAAGCAAACTGTAAATCGTCAGACCCGTCGCGAACTCTCACGATCTCGTTCCGTCGATGATCGTCGATGATTTACCTACGGCTCTCGTATTTTTATACATTATAATACTTATAGAATCGGTCTCTAATCGTCTAACGCTCCGATATTCAGACTGTTTTTTCTTTTTCTCGTTTTATTCATTTTTTTATTTTTGTTAAACTTGGCGTGGTCTTCCTGGCACTATAATGCACTTTTAAGAAATCTATATAAAAATATCGTGTGGAGTTGTGTCCAGTATGTTGAGCCGCGACAGAGAAAGATAGATAGATAGATAGATAGAGAAATAGATGGAGAGAGAGAAAGAGAGAATGATCTATATATATATAACTGTATATATATATATCATATATATATAGTGTCAAGACACACAGAAATAGAGAAATAGAAAGAGGCTCCTGGAAAAAGGAATGGAAATGGAAATTTGTCTCTTTGTTATTGTGAACGGGTTTTAGAGCGTTTTTAGAATGGGAATAGACGAGGGTTATTTAGGGTTGTCAGCCAGAGAGGAGAGGACAGAAGAAAGAGGCGGGAAGTGTGGACATTTTGTGACACTTGTGTCTTTTTTTTCTTTTTGGTCCCGTTTCGCGTTTCGGAGTGGCCGCGAAACAACGCTTTCGAAAATGAAACAATGACGGACAAGACGAACCAGGTCCCAAACGTTTCTCGTGGAAACGAACGCTCGAGCATTTTTGAGGGCAGGCAGGTCTCTCTCTCTCTCGTCGATACTCCGATAATTCCGAAGGGACCGTTTTTGTTATGCTTGTCCGGTTATGCGGATATCTGTTTCCTTTCCCGGAGAACCATTCACGCAGCTTTGCCGCAAAAAGCCCCTCAAAGGGATCAAGTTACGTCACGTTTCGAGAATTACCTAGCGACGTCACGATCAGAGAAGGGAAGGATCGTACCGTAAGGTTAGGCTAGGCCAGATGACCTAGCTAATAGTATCGCTTGGCCACGTACCTAACCTACCGATACTTTCCTTCCCCACCCCCAACATAATTCGCGACGACACGCTGACTATAGCATTTCCTCCACTGCGTGCACGATACTCGGGAACACAGAATCTTCCGGCCTTCCGCCCCCAAAAATCGCGATCTCGTATGTGGTTTTGCGTATCGATCCTGCGGTTTTGTTCTGTTTCTATGTGTTTGTTTGTTTGTTTTTATTTTTCGCTTCCTCGTTATCTGCTCTCGGGAGGGGGGGAGTTTGTGGGGCTTTTGTTGTAGGACTTCGTTTGCTTTCGCTATGTTTTTGCCGGTGGTATTTCTTATTATTTCTTCTTGTTTTTTTTTTTCGTTTCTTATCTCAGAGGGCTGAACATCTTCGGGATTCGATCACGTCGGAAAGAACGAATTATGCACGTCGGATTATTCATCGTCGGACAACGTAATTGCGTCCTGTTATATCTTTTTTACGCTCGAAATTAATAATATATTACGAAACGGTGTGTCTTGGAATATCATAATATATTATCAATATATTTACCTATATATGTGTATATATATTTTTATATATACGCGTGTGGTTTCCTTTTCGTGTCGCCGTTGTACGCATATGTTTCGTCTCTGTTTCTGTTGGTGACGGATTAAACAATTGGACGTTTCACGCATTCAATTATGTCTTACGATTCTCTCAAGAAAGAGAATGTACGTTTTATACGTTGCAAGGGTAGAATTTAAAGTTCCGTTTAATACGTTCAAATAGACTACAACAATACTCAGTCAAAAATAAAAGATAGACGAAACCATTTGATGCGATCTCGATTTTATACTGACCAAAACGATTTTTTCAGGAATTTTTCTTTAGTCTGGAAAGAAAATCACAACATCAGTTTTAAGAAAGATCTTGTAGATGGTTTTCTTCTCTGAACAGCACAAATGATTCGAGTGTATGAAGCGTCCTATCGTTTCGCCCGGCAAGGTATGTACATACGTGTCCTTTTATGTGTGCGTGTGTGTATGTATGTGTTTGTTTTGTGTTATATATCTATATATGTATTATGTATACCTGGCGACGTCGATGGGATTAATCGCAGCATAGCGTGACGCGATCAATTCCGTCGTCGTTGCTCTTCAACGTACTCGATTTCGCCCCGATCGCATAGCGAACGTCAACGTTTAGCTTCAATTAACGTAATTAACTTTCGGTCGCGTCAACGGTTACGCTTCCCGTGTAGGTCGGTGCAGTCAGGGGCTGCACTCGTCGTTGCACCGGGGGCTGGCCTGAAGCGTCACGTGACCGGAAGAACTCGAGTCTCCTCGACAAGTATTTATTACGATTCATAGTCAAGTCTTGGCCGCATCGACTTCCGGCCACCCAAATGCGGATTCGGCGGCCGCGAACGATACGATCATGCGAGCCTGGGGCTTGATACGGTTCCGAAAATAACTATTTAAAACTGTTATATAAAGCTCCTGATTCGATACGGTTACGAGAAACTTATATTTTCGACAAACTGTTACGGCAAACGTTCGTTCGGTATATAACTGTTACGTAGAATCGAGATTTGCAACTATTGGTTCGGTTCTCTTCGGTTATGGCTGCTCCTATCTCGGTTTCCATATCGATGCTATATAATCGTTGATTTTCCGATTCCATGTGCGCTGGTTCTGAAATGGTTCTGCTAGGATCGATTCTTGTTTACTTTATTTATTTTGTTCTGTTGTAAATTATGTTATAAATTATATTCTACTGATTTTGTTTGAATATGCACGAAGGAGAAGGTATTTTGAAAAAACATGCATATAACAATGATAACAGTTGATACAAGAATTGATACCGACACCATTTCGGAACCATAATAAAATCAAAGAAATGAAGTTTGTGGAGTCGACACGAGAACGGAAATAAAACTTGGAACCGAGATCGACAAGAATTGGACATTCAGTTCATCGTAACCGTTTCGAGAACCGAGATCGATATTACAACAGTTTTCAAGTCCTGATGCGAGCAGCGTCTGGCGTCTGAGGGTCGGGCAAGATGGCCGATGAAACTAAGAATGGTAGATCCGTCCTCGAACAGATTTATCAGATATTCAGAATTTAAAAAAGAAATTGATATTTTGCGCCGAGTGCCCGATCGCATAATTCGCTATTCCGTAATAATTGATTCTAAAATCATACAAACCACCGAAAGCTATCTTACCACGTCACGCTATAGCGCTTGAAAAAGATCTACGCGAGACGAACTCGCTGCCGTAATAAGAAACGCGGACAATACATCAACGACTATGATGCTCGAGTGACCTGGTCCCGACCTACATTTTAAAATTCCAAAATAATCTCCCCGCCAATATCGACTGTAAAAATTTGCCTCTCCGTAACGTTCCATCGCACCTCTAGTCGAAACTTGTCGAACACGCTGCACAAGAGTATTGGATCCAAGAAAACGGACCAAGGTCGTTCGAAGATCACGGATCGCACTCTGTCGCTCAAATAAATTCAACTGTTTATATATTTCTGCTCGAATAAGTTTCTAGTTGTCTAAATGAAAAATCACTTTTTCATCACTATTTCTTACGTTTCTATGACTTTTTTAAAAATAAATATTCGTCCTGTGCCCGATACAGGGTTGCCAAATTACGGGCTTCTGTCAACAACTTCTGATACAATTATTGTTTGAACTGTTAGGCGACCGATGTACGCTGCGCATGAACAACACAATTTGTATACGCTAACGGTATAATATCCGAGGTAACCTACGTACGTCAAATTGGATACGATCACTTTGTAATCTCCCTTCATCAGCCCCGGTCCTCGTGGTGGCCCTTAAGCTCCGATTTGACTCGACGAGGGGCGCTAAATCAAATCTTTTTTTATAATAATTAGCTTTTGGAACTGTGGCCACTCACGACATTGCGAACCAAGATCGGCTGATAATTCTTTGCCGGCGCAGTCACCTTCTGCTCAACAATTTTCAACGAAATCGATACTTGATGCAAGAACTAATTTAGGGCCTCTGGTAATCAGGGATTTCAAGATTCCAGGGCTTAGAACCGTACAATTTTGATTACGGAGAGTTCAGTGTGCGAAATTGTGTTTTTTTGGAACTGTTTTTCTGACTTCCGACGAAGCTGAGACATATCGATCATCCGTATACAACTAACGCGACGATCAAAGTATCGATCAATGATTCAAGCACACAATTTAGAAACCACACGACTGCGCCGACATTTGCGAGCCTGGGCACAATTCTCGCCAGTCTCTGACTCTCATAATCGAGCAGCAAGAACCAGGTCGCGGTAAACAAGACAGCAAGACGCTGATCAGAGACAATTTCGGGGGTCATACGTGACCAGGAATCTCTCCGAACTAATAACCCAGAATTGCTAATTGGGGATGCGCCTCCGGCTCGCATCATCGCGTCCCCGAGATCCGTTTCGCTCGTTCTCGTGCAAAATTGTTCATAAAATATTCCGTGGTTCATTTTTCTCCGTCCGTTATCGCGGGCGAAATGAGAGGTGTGTGTGTGTGTGTGTGTATGTATGTGTGTGTGTATATATGTGTGTTACAGCAAAGTTGCGAAAATCCAATCTCCGCCTTAGCGTCCATCTCAAGAGCCACCTTATTGTTGTTGTTGGTTGTCTTCATCGAGGGGAGACTCTCGTTTCTCTTGTTCCTCTTGATGCAATGTTCTGCACACGTTGCGCCTCGTCCGCGTCCATTTCCCGTTTCAGGAGGTGTACAGAGAGATAAAGATGGAGTTCGTGTGTTGTCGAGTATATATATTTAAATATTAAGAAAAAAGTTTTCAGGCACGCAAGTTGGGCAGGGGAGCAGCTCGCAGCGAGTGGAAGAGGACGCTCGTATCTCGGAGTCCCTCTGTTTCGCGAATGTTTCAATCGGATTCGAACTTGACGCAAAATTTCACGATTTTCACCGGAGACTCTCGTGTCTGAAATTCTTTTTACTTTTGGTTAGAAGACAGACAGTCGAATCGGGAAGAGGATTGGACCCGTTGTTTACGCTACTGCAAGACTTCCGGTTTGCGAGAGGGGGCTGGAGAGATCGAGGATCGATCGTCGTTCGTCTGGATCCTCTTACATCAATTCGAACGAATGAGAGTCGGCAAAGGTAAGCGAACGTATTAGGTTGTCGCATATGAAATATCCGATTTTAAATAAACTTCCAAGCAACGTATTATAAAATTGTCATCTCTATTTGGTGGTTTCACCACCGATCGATTGCGTGTTGACTAATCACTTTAATTCCAGCGAAACGTCACGTAACGCTATCGCCGATGCGTTCTTGTTTCGCTCATGCAAAAACAATGCACGATAACCGTATTGATTGATGTTGGCATATAATTTATTTAACATGTTCCGTGCCGGACCAATTATCGATTACTTGCCGTTCGAGCTACGCGGCTCGTATACGCCCTACGCCGCTAGAATGAATTGTTCTGCTTTTGATACATTTATCACCGCGTGCGTAACACAGTAAAAGTAATAATTATCAAGAAAAAAGTTGAATAAACTTGAAGACTGTGAAGTAGTTCTCGATCGAGACACGCTTCATTCGAAAATCGGACATTAACAACCTAACACTGTGGTAGCCACTCCGTTTACCTCTGCTTATCTGTCCTGACTCGTCCCGATGGACGTCTATACGACGAGGCGAGGCAATAAACAGAATTATCATCCTTCTCCGATAGTTAGCGAAGGACGAACGCTGGTTTACTGCCTCGTCTCATAGGAAAGACTGTACATAGAGTGCAGGCTTGGCGTCCATAGCGCCCATTATTCCCGACCAGAGAAAGAGAAAAGGATCTAGCGATGTTGACAGAGGGACTCGAAGGTACGCCAGCGTCTACGGCGTGGCCGACACTCTGAGGTGTCGGCTACGCTTAGTAAGAGTGCTGCGGCTGCAAAGACGAGACTCAGCTGTGTGGAGACTTGTCGGACCCCTGACTGTTGCCCAGCCCTCCCATTCTGGACTGCGAGGTGAGCCTGGTGGCAGACTGCGAGGTCGCGGTCACCGCCACCGTGGAATGTGCCAGGCCCTGGTGTTTACCGGTTTCTGGGACCAGGTGTGGCGTGCGACTCGACACCGGAGGCAGGACCGGGCTGACTGGCCAAGGGTGTAGGGATATGGTGCTGGGCGCGCTCGGCACGCTCCTCGAGTATGGCAGCAGAGGTGAGTTCGATTGGCTGGCAAGCGGATGATGCGCGGACACGTTGCTACCGGAGATGCCCATCGTTAGGCTATTTCCGGGTGAGACACCGCCGCCGCTACCACCACTGCCAACACAGCCGGACGACGCCATCGCGACGGCAGCGTTTGGATGAAGGAAGTTACGCCTCTGCTCCATACGCTCCGCGTGCTGAGCTAGGCACCTGGTCAGCTCCTCTGGCAGCAGCTCCAGCTGACCCTGCAGGCCGGACAGTTTCTCTTCTAGGCCGATCAGCCGCTCCTCCAGTCCCACCAGACGCTCCTCCAGACTGTCCTGACGCGTACTCATGTCCGAGACGATCTCGTAGACTGTGTTCTGCGTCTGCGGACAGAGAAAGTCAAGTTAGAGGCTGCAGTCGCGCGGGGGATGTCTCGGGCACACCTGGGTGAAAGTATTCGATCAGAGGAATTATGTGTTCTAGTCATTCTCGCTGTTCGTTCACCGGCTGCTCTGTAGCGGGTGTTGTTCGACGAAGCTAGCGAACTTTTTAGTGGTTTCTGGCAAAGAACAGGCGTGGGAATGACCCAATTTTATGAGGCGCACGGGGAATGTGGATAACGGAACCGCGCACCCCAGTGAAAATTGGGACAGGAAAGTAGAGGGGCGTCTTAGGGTACGCGCACAGTGAATCCGGCATCGTCCGACGCATCTGTCTCTTTTTTAAGCGTGCGAGAAAGAGACGCAACGTCGGACGTCGGCCGAATCGGCAGATATCGGGTCCACTCAGAGCCGGATTAAACCCAGTAGCAGAAGTAGCAAATGCTACGGGCCCCGTGCTCTTCTAAGGGCCCCGCGCTTGCAGCAGAAAAAGCCCTGGCTACTATTAACAGATATTTTTGCTAAAAAGAAGGTCCTTCGTTGTGTTTTGTTTTATCGGGTCGTCGGAAAAGTCATGACGGATTTTTGCAATAGATGACGTTACACGTATCTTCAGGTTAGAAATGTCATCACAGACGGCACAAGTATCATATATATTTTGACAGATAACAGTTGAAACTTCATTTCAAACGAACGAGCATTCGATTTGGTCACGACCTTCAGTTGTTACATTAAGTTGAAAATGGAAGACCAAACTGTGCATTTTCGGTATGTTTTGCTTTTTTATTTTCACGCAGGAAAGAACGCAAGACAGGCTTGTTGACAATGCTCTACAAGAGCGTCAGTGTCAGAGATGGTTCGCTAAATTTCGTGTTGGTGATTTTTAACCTCAACGATACTCCTCGCAGCGGAAGGTACGTCGAAGCTGATGACGATCAAATAAAGGCACCGATCGAAGCAAACCCACATTCGACCACTCGTGACATCGCGGAGACACTGAACCTTCGTCGTTCAACCGTCCACGAACTTATCAGGTAGCTGTCCATCTCACCAACCGCATCAATATCGCCGATACGCATCTCAATCGCAACAAAATCGACCCGTTTTTTGAAGCGCCTCGTGACCGGCGATGAAAAATGGATTGTTTACAACAATTTTCAACGTAAACAATCGTGATGCAAAGGAAAAGAGCGAGCCCAAACAGCATCCAAAGCCAATCTTCACCAAAAAAAAGTTATGCTCTGAATATGGTGGGACTACAAGGGTGTGGTGTTTCTTGAGCTTCTACCGCGGAATCAAACGATCGATTCTGTTGCGTACTGTCGTCAACCGAATGATTTGAATACATCTCTCGCGGAGAATCAACCAGAACTTGTCAATCGCAAAGGCATAATGTCTCATCCTGGCAATGCGAGACCACGCACAAGTTTGATGACTCGCCAGAAGTTGCTACAGCTTGGATGGGAAGTTTTGGCCCATCCTCCTTACTCACCGGATCTTGCCCCATCGGATTACCATTTGTTCCGTTCTTTGCAAAATTACTTGAATGGTTGGTCTTTCGATTCTAACGAGGCCGTCAAAGAGTATCTCATCCAGTTCTTCGCTGGAAAAGAGCAGTCCTTCTACAAGCGCGGAATCAATACATTATTGACTGAACTTTGTTATGTTATTCAAAAATGAGTCTTGAAAATCACCCAAAAATACGTCATGACTTTTCCGACGACCCAATATTATCATGCAAAACCAAGGGACTCCGGGTAACATTTGCTACGGGCCCCGCGCTAGCTTAATTCGGCCCTGGATCCACTGTGATTGTAGCCTTGTTAGCCGTTCCGGGTGTGGTTCAGGTTTTTAGTGGGTTTGCCTCCCCAAAAATCTGGAAGGAGAGTTCCACACTAGAGTTCCACCCCCTTCTGGGGTGTACATAATGTATTTTCCCCCACACCCGTAAAATAGAAAGAAAAAAGTGAACTTTAGTGGTGGGATCAGCGGCTGGTGATGGGCTAACATTGTTGGAAGATGTTTATCGGAATTGCTTGGAATGTCAAATAATATCTTTTTCTAGGCCTAATGCCAACCATTTTCGTCCCACAACGCGATACCACACATGTGCGATTACGATCGAATATTTTCAGTCAGGGGCGGCTCGTCGTTCAGAAAATTAGTGTCTCTCGGTGTGCAGTGTTCTTCTATGCCCTTCTTTCTACAAACTATAATTTACATTGATCTTTCAGTGGACATGCAAGTCTTCTTGAGTCAAGTGCTGTCGTCTCATTTTCTTTTTTGTACAAGTGACGGAGTGTGCATGTGAGTACAAAGTGTATTTCAGAAGAAATTACAGTGCTTCGACGGGGGAAGAATAATATACAGTTAATGTAACAGCGACGAGGTTATTTGGCAACGCGAATAACGAGATTGCAGAAACAGTAGTAATCATTGACACGAACTTTCGGACGAACTATCCTACGAATAACAATCCGAGCGAATTCTACGCTATACGTTGTATAATTGTTGTATCGTGATAATTAATAAGGAAGATTTTCAATAATTTAACTGATTCTGTGAATAGAAAACTTGATTAATTGATCTCGTACTCTAAAATACCGCAAACACGCTCAGCCCTTTTTTTACACGGTAGGATATGTTCCTTAAAAACCGTGCGAAAAAAAGAGTTGGGTGTATAAAAATCTTTTTAGTCTGTGGCTCTTGAGAAACGCTTTCGCGGAGCCACGAGCACAGTGTCGTTCGCATGGTAGAGAGTACCTTGGCCATATCCGTGATGGTGTTGGCGTTGTCCATTAATTTTCGCTGATCCATTTTCACTTTCCTGAGTCTGAAAGTTTGCATTACGGATGCGGATATTAATCGTGCCGCTTACGGGGGGTCGGCTACGGTTGTCAATCAGGAGTCAGTTATCGACTTACGCGTATATAGCCAACAGAAATTTCCGCTGGTGCGTTCGAACACGTCCCGGATTGACACGTTTCACGATCCGTGTGTACTTGTAAATTAGCCACGTCTCGCGCAACACGTTCGCCGCGGCGTTTTTCAGCTGTAACAGATCAGATTCGCAACGCGATTAAACTTTTCCGGGGGGAGGAACGTTAAGTAAATTCCTCCGCATCTACAAAAACAACGTTGGCTATCGATCGGGTATCCCTTCGTGTTGTGGTTCGTTTTGAATTATTTACGTTGGCTCCGTTCATGTTCGCACCCATTTTTTTTTTTTTTTTTTTTGTAGGCTCTGTGTTTCGATTATCGTTTTCGGTTTAGTTTCTTTCTCGTGAATCGTTGTCCAAACCGATATTTTTTTTTTTTTTGTGGATGCTCGACGCATGTTTCATCGGGTTTAGGGTAATCGTGTACGGGGACTGACAGTATTGCGGTGTACATTGAAAAATGATCGTGGCCTCGGTGATTTGTTCGACAAGCGTGCAATTCCCCTTCTGTGAGGAACTTTGTCTTATTTTTTTTTTTTTTGTGGTTTTATGATTGTTCACAGCTAGCACTAGAGTGGACTAATTGCTCTTACCTGATGCTTTCTTCTATATTTAAACAGGCCTTACTTACTTCAATAATCCTTGCTTGAGAAACAAACAAAATATTTCATTGTATTATAAATCCACAGTTTCATTGGTAAATGGGAGTAATAGTTACAGAGGAGTTTCGATAATCCGGTGGGGAGGAAAATTAACCCTTTGGGGAAAAATATCTAACGAACAAGTAACGTGTTTAAATAATAGTTCTAATTTGGTAAAACATTTTAACAGTGAACACGAGGAACAAAACAAATGCTGGCAGCAAACGTGTCGCCATTTTAGAGAGTGCTCGTCCACAAAGGGTTAAACGAAATCGTTATACACATCAGAAAGGTATATACAGTTGATCGAATGTGCTGAAATAAAACGGAAACGATGTAACAATATGAACATAATCCGATTGGAATCCGAACTGAAATAGTTTGATGGGCTTTTTTACTCACCGTGTGCACACGCAGCTCCTGAAATGTATTTACAGAAAAACTGAGAATGATCGAAACAGATTACCGAAACTCCAAGGGATTACCTGATCCATTCTAGAACCGCCGAATCAATACACTCGGAAGAGAAGCGAACTTTACGATGTCCTTTTTCGATCATGCTTATTGCGAGTTTCAGAAATATCGACAGATAGAGAATTTGGTGGCTCTATCGCGATAAAACAGCCCCCGGAAAACTTCAATTTCCGAAACGTCCGATAATCTTCGCCGGAAGCTGATCCGAGAACGCTTAATGGAAAGCAAGCATATTCAAGGTCTGCTTATTGCGATAAGAGCACCGCCACCCGCGCGGCATCACGAAAATGAAATAGTGAAACATTCAACTTCGAGAACAACTATACAAGTTCGGAAAACAGAGAGACGAGGGATTCTTCCGACAACCCTGATTTATTTGCAAGTCGAGGAAAAATTCGATTCGCCGGGGGAATCCTGCGTGTTAGCCCATGAATAATTTAGCTTCATTTGAAATTTCATTATTCGCTCTTTGTTCTGAAGATCTGCTCGTCAAATTGCGTGCGTTCTACGGACAATACGAATCGCGAGATGCGTCCGACAGCCATATTGTTTTCGGGGAAAATTACTAAAATGCCGTTCATTATTTATCGTTTGTTATTCGCTCCTTGGCTCGCCGAGTCAGACCGCGACGACGTATGAATTGAATTTAATGAGTTTATTGACAAGTAATTGTTCTTTAGCATCGGTATGAAATGATGTTTTCTGCTTGCGACATGCAAGCATCGCGTACATACACGATCGACGTATAATTTATTTTATTGGTAGGAGATCGTTTGTAATAAAACAGCTCTTTAAGTGTGATTTTATTAGAGTGAAATGATGTTGCCAATGCTCGCTAATTCCAACGCTAAAAATCAGTCTGAAAAAATACCGTACACCGTTTGAAGTGTCTAATTTTAGGTGGTGCAAACGGATACCGGGAAGTTCCGGTCTTATAGCCGTAACACTTTGATATTTCCGAGGTTTACAAATATCGCGGGCTGTTTGTTAATTCAGTGGCCGCGGCCGAAGACTTCGATCGCAGCGGAGAACAAAGACGGCTGTCGTTCGCATGCCATTTGTCAACTTCAGACGTGCGTAAATAAATTATGAACGCTCCGTTTCGACTGATCATCCAAACTAATTACCGTGGGACCTACTTGGAACTCGCAAAAATCCGAAATCAACCGCAACAAAATCTTTCTCCCAGAGCACAGGATTTTCGAAAACTGTTAGCGATCATTTTATGAAGTGTTCCGCATGATCGACCTCGCTAATTGTCGTGGAACCTTCCTGGAACTCGCAATAGTCCGAAATTCAGCCTTCGAGCAACTTGCACGGCTGCTACGCAACGAGAACGAGTTTCAGGGAGAATCGAATGATCCTGTCATTCGCATGCAATTTGTCGACTTCAGACGAGCATAGACACGTAATCAGCAGCCTGTTTCGAATGATCATCCTCCCTAATTGTCGTGGAACTTTCCTGGAACTCGCAATAGTTCGATAATTCAGCTCGGAAGCATCAGCCGCGCAAAGAAAGTTATTCCTGCCGGAGCCGGATCAATCGGATTTCGAGTATCTAGGACGCGCAGGGTTTTCGAAAACGAGTTTCGGGGAGGATCGAACGACCCGGTCCCTTGTCGTCGCAGCTTCTTCCCCTCATTTTTCAAGTTTTTTGCCGGATGGGACGAGGGTCGATGCCGCTTTTGTCTCGTTAGATGCGATTCCCTTGTTCGAGGACCAGCGGCTGACCCCGCGGCGGATCGATCGCCGACACTCGGACCATCAGGAACGGATAAAAATGACAATGACACATTAGACGGCCCCCGGACGACACAATGAACTCGAAGACAGTCGGTTTCCTTTTCCCGGGGAGCTCCGTTCACTCGAGCGAGCCGCTCGTTCTTCTTTATTAATATAAGACTTTTTCTCTTTCTCCCTCTCTGTTTTTCTCTTTCGCTCGTTCTCCCCGCTCTCACTGGGTCTTTCAACGTTAATCCGGTTCGCTATGGTAATTTGTGGAAAGTCTCTTGAAAATGGAACAGAAACGTCCCATTGTACCCGTCGCTGCGTGCGGAACACGGTAAAAATTACAAGGGGTTCAGTCTCTAAGGAAAGATACTGTTCTGGCGCTTTGCGATTCATCGTAACCAAGGATTAAAGCGGTATTCTGGTTTACAGAGACCAAACAATCGGCCCACCAATCCCTGTCGTTTGAACAATATGCCTGCTAAACGATTTTTCGATACCGTATTAATGCGAGCGTTCGAAGTATGCTTGAAACTTTAAATGCGTTTGCGTTGAAACAAAGTTTTTGAACGCTGTCGCCTCGTTTTCTCGGGAAGTGCACCTGAAAGTCGTAAAAATTGAAAATTGTGACAAGAAAATGCATCTTGGGCTCGAAGTCATTTTATCAACACGTTTTTAAAATTTTTCTAAATTTATTATCGTGATTAGGAGCTATTGTGGCACTCTTAAGGATTCAATTTTTTTAAAACAATACCAAAATTACTAGACATAAACCAAGAGCAATGTCCTCAGCGCATAACCAGAATACCTGTTTAACGTTCAGTTCGCGATTCGCCAGAGAATTTTGCTTTGTCGTTCCGTGGAAAAAAATTTCGTCGCAAAGTGTTCCCGATTAACGGACACGACGAAACGAAAGCTCGCTTTTCGGTCCACGGCGAAATTAATGCACTCGTTTCCGCGACTTAGCAAAAATGTGGCGGGCGATTCAACCGGGGTAGAACTTAATTCAACCCAGCTTGGAATGATTTACAGAGTTCGAACTTAATTCAGCTCTGCTTAGAATGATTTACAAGGGCTCTTTCTTTGACGAGCTTTTGGGGATACCGATGGGCACGATGAATTACGCGGATTTCTCAATGTACAGTTTGAATAACACCGCTGAAAGATTGTTAAAAGGCGAAAAATTCGGATGTTGTTACACCGATTTGCGCCTGGAGCGTAACGAGAATGAAACTGTGAACGTTGGCAAAATATATCCTTCGATTGTTATTCACGGTTTCTTTTGTTCCAGTCGAGTCCTTGTTGCGTTCCTCGAAAAGTCGATTGTCACGTGTAACAGAACCGAAATAAGGACTCGGGGGACTTTTCGCAAACTAGCAGAACGAAACTTCAGAGTCACGAGTAGGTAACCAACGAATCACATCACGAAGAAATTGTGCCAGAAACTCAATTCCCATCGTTGTTCTATGTTCTGCCACAGCAGACGGCTTTCTTGACGACAAACTTCGACGAAGCCCTTACACTCAGCACAAAGGATTCTTAACAATTACAACAAAATTCTGACAAACAGATTCAAACGGAACGATTTCCAAAGTACATTGTGCTGGTCACGTAAAAGTTTGAGATTCGTGAGGCTGCCCGTCAACCGGTGCCCACGTGGAGACGAAGTAACACTGATGGTCCAGGGCAGAAATGCTATCTTGTTCAACGAACCTTCCTCCCCAATGTGTGTGCACTTCGCTAAAATCTGTCGGGACCGTGGATTATGTAAAACAGAATCAACCAATCGAATTTTGCAATTTTCATGAAACCCAATCTCCGACGGACAAAATTATTTTCCTTCGATCAGATTCAGAAATTGATTTTTAACCCGAATTGTTCGTACGATCAACTTTCTCGCCTCGATTTTATTAATTAAATTTACATTCCGATGTCGTTCGATTTTTTGGAGGCGTGCTCGATTATTCCAAGAATAAAATATGCACCGAATAATTTTAAACATTTTAAAACAAAAGAAATTGTACTTTTATGAAAAGAAATTTAGTGAATAGTGAAAAATAATTAAATAAATTCCACAAATATGTGCAACAAGAACTACTACGGATACATCTTCAAATGTTTCTTCTAGTACATCCACATTGTTATACATAATAATACAAACAAACATTTTGCAACATACACAGGATAAGACATTGGTCCCACAAACAAATCATTCATTAAAATTGCTTCAATAGTTTGTTAATTCTGAACTACTATATCCTTTATAGGATATTTTTTATGTCCTTTATAGGATATTTTCTTTCGTTTCGCGAGAATATTTCTAAACAGCGTTATTTAGAAATGGCCACTTTGCGTTGAACGAAACCTACGCACGATATAGAATTCATTTGTTTAAAACGCAAAGACAATTTTCGATCAAAGTTCTTGACAAAAGAATTCTCAAAAATCAATTCGGAGAAGCAACCTTCAAAAATGTGTTTAAAAGCTAGTTAGAAGATAGTTATTTTCACTCTCGAATAAAAATGACAACCCCTCGAAAATGTTGAAAATTTCCTCGAATTCTATTCGACTTCTAAAATTTATTAAAATTGTGGAGGCCATTGGTAAAGAACTAGCATGTTTTCTGTGAAAGGGGCCAGGATCGTGTCGCGCAGCACGCACCGTGAAGGAAAGATCGAGGAACAGGACCACGCATTCTGTCGCAGGACCTCGGGCCGTTCCGCTTCCACAGGACGATTGCGTTGGCGGACAGGCCACGAATACATTCTGTTATGGCAACACCACGGTCACAGGAGCGGCAGCGTAACACGTACGTATTGTTTAGCAATCCTCGCAAGGACGTAACGAGCGGTTTTTGGCGTCTCTTACCCTTTTCGTTAATTGCGTATCCATCATAAAGTTATGAACGTGCTTCTCCGCCCTTGTGAGCTCGAGCTTCCTGGAAACAACCGCCACCAGCAAGGCCGTGCATCCGGCGCCCTAAAAACACCGTGAAACGTACCTGTGAACTCGCAGGCTATCCGTTGTACACTTAATTACGAGACTAGCGGCAGCCGCGTCTCTAATTACGAACTAATTTCATCGAAACTCTTCGGAGGTCCCTGCCACTACGCCTGTGAACAAGAAACAGAACCGCATCTGCGCGACGGCTCTGTTACGTCTCGATTACCGCCGACATTTTCACTTTCCCCCGAAACAATAGACACGAGAACGGTCGTTAAGCAAAATTAAAATACCACCGGATCCTTCGCTCTAATTACTTGATGACGCTAGCTAATCTAAAGATAAAGAGAGCAGAATCTCTTCTAGAAACAGTACTTTCAAAGATGACACTACTGATCGACATAGAAGCGAATTTGATAAAACATGCTATGATCCTCAGCTCTACCTCTATCGATCGCTATTCAGCAGAAGTCTAAAGAATCGACCAGAACTAACATGATCTCTCTAGATGACGCCTGAAGCCTAGCTTCTAGATTTTTACCTAAATGAATGTTTGTATGCAACTCCTCGAAAAATTACAATTTTATCTCGACTACTTCTAACAGCTCGGATCACCTATCGAGAATCGTCCGGTTCTCCGAGCTACGAGCGTCCGTACGAAGGTCCTCGGAAATTAGAACAGCATGTTCGACAGACTAGCTCTCGATTTAGAACGCTCTTAATCAGGAAGTAGCCAACAAACTGCACAGCAGAGCATCGAAAGTCGCCGGAGGAGGATTTATTTTCGCTTCCATCACTGGCCAGTTTAGCAATCCTCTTAAGGAAATCCTGCCGGTCCGTTGAAAGGACATTTTTTCTCTGCCCGTCGTTCCCCGTCGCGTCGCCTCCGTCGAATTTGCCACCGTCAAAGACAACGAGGCGAGACCCCTTTAATAGCGCGCTCTTAATTGTGGACAGATTTCTCAGCTTCCTTCCAGCCACCGAAGGGAGATGCTGTCCGCGTTGTGTCGAGGAAACGCAAACGCGGCTTTGTCAGCAAGATCCGGACCACCAGCAGGCAATATCGCGGCGAATTTTGAAGAGGGATCGGGCCAGACGTCTGGATAAAGTCATTCTTAGAAGACCGACGCCTCCCGGTTGTATAATATTCCGTCGCCCTGTCCAATTTCGTGCTCTTCGATTTCGCCGACTCCTCGGCTCGCTCGACAGTTTATTAAGTCAACGCAATGGTTGACTCGAGTGACGTCAATGTGGTATTTACTGCTGGATAAATATTTACGAACATTTTTCAGCTTGCTGCAAATGGTAATTCGTTCTGAGATTTTCTACGATCGCGTAATCGACGATGCTTGGGATCCTCGTTTTATTCATCAATTTTTGTCTAGCTATTAGAATAAATGCAAGCGTACGATAAATATAAATCTTCTTTTTAACACTGTACCTATCGGAAGCCTATTGATAGGATTTTCAATAATTGTGCTGTGCCAAAAGAAAGCATAGAAATTATCTTTTACATTGCAATCTTAAATGAAACTATTAGACTTGTTAGTTCACGATGAAAATTGCTGTTGCCATGGAAGGTTCTATTAAAAAGTGTTTAGCCGTATATCATAGATTTTTCAAAATGATCCAATAATCGCCGGTCGGTAATGCGTTGACATGGCTGAGAAAAAAATCAAAGCAAAGGGTTGAACGTTTAATTCTTAAAATGAATTGTTAAACGATCGTAGACATTCAATCAGCAGTGTTTAAACCGTACACTCGGAAAGTCTGAGCAATTGCGGACAATTTCCATAATTTAGAAACAGAGACTGGGCATTCGAGAATAATTCCGGTACATTGAAAATGAAGTTGCAATTTCCGGTGACGTATGAAATTACGCAGCAGTATAATCAGTTTGCGGCACTCGAAATGACGAAGAGCGTGCGCCAGGTGACGCGTATAACAGGCCACACGAGAGTCCCGATTATGGTTCCATTTGCGTGCTGATTATCCGGACCGCGTTAGAGGAATCACGAAGTTCTACAAGGAGGCAAAAGCGATAAACGCCGAGAGAACCGGAAGCATCGTTGAGATTCCGTGGTTCCCGCGGCCATCAAAAGCAGAATTTCACGGGGAATTGACCAGGACCGTTGGCCAAATTGGTTAACGATTCACGGCTGCGAGTCCTAAATCGGCGAATTAGCATCGAGCCGAGAGTACAATAACAATAAGGAACCCAGGAGAGGGCTCCCAATGGTGAGATTAGGCCCGGTGTGTAGCGTTTATCATGACGAAGTGTCGGTCCAAGTGCATCGTAACTGCCACTTGCATGCGCCGCTGTGGTCGATAACCCCTTAGAATGGCAACACTCGCTGCATAGAAGTCGGCTGGAACTTACGATTGCCGACGTTTCGAATGCAACGATGCAACGGAATGCGATTCCGAACGATAGCGACACGTCGAAAATCTCGTCGAGGAAATGTCTAAATGCGTCGAGATTGGGGGTTCGACGATTTTTATTCGACAACCCTTCGATGACAGCGAGATTCCTGGAATGATTAGTGACGACAGGTGACTGATTTAGGTGACTGCAAAAGTTCTGGCGGTTTTCGGTTGGAGATATTCAGCGATGCATTCGTGGTGACTGCGCATCTTAACATTCAATTTCACTGCGGATCTTTATGCAACGATCTCGTGCATCGATTGTTGGATACAGACGTTCGTTTCTTCAACAATTTCGGTAAGACATAAGCAATGTACTAGGATTCTTCAAATCTTTTGATAACGTTCATGATAATTTTTAAAGTGCAAGGAAACTTTCAGCACGCAATTACTTCCAGGATACAAGAATATACCTTCATCGAGGAATGTTAGAAATATTTCTACTCGAGTTTTGTCGGAACGACGACTTTAGGCAATGAAATCAATTTTTCGAGTAGTCAGATTTTTCTGTAAAGATACGCAGTTCGATGGTCTCTATTATTCATGCTGCGGTTTGATGCTGTCGTGTATCTGAAGAATGAGAGCGAATGAAATATTTTGTTAAGTAGAATGTTTTTCTTTCTTAACATCGTGTGATAAAAGAGCGTGTGTATGAACACTATTAGCAGACTATTTTCACCTATTTTGTTTCTACAATGTTTGCAAGGATACAAATAACAAACCGCCTTTTTGCATTTTCAGGTCATGTGTAATAATAGAATTGACCAAAAAGTTTTCTTAATTTTCTTTTGCGACGTTCAAATAAATCTGGTGGGTAAATGAATGGGACAAGGAATGAGTGAAAATTATCGCACATAACGAGTTCGATCGAACCTTTAATAAAAATGTAAGAAAACTTAGCGACCAATTGAATATTACACCAACCTAGAATCATTTCAATGTCCATTATGATTCTTACAGCGTTCTCGTGTAACGGGTTCAAAAAATCGATTTTACCGTTGGAAAACAATGTATAAAAATTCATCTCGCCTTTCATCCGACAGCAAATAATCGAACAAATGCAACAAAAGAAAATATCTTTGTACAGCACAAGGATGCAGCTACGAACCCCAAAAAATTTGATTCCGACATCTTCAATACCATCGTCGAAAGAAAAAAAAAAATGATAAAAACGCCTCGGGTACTGTTACATCGGTTACACGAGAATTCCCTGGAGAAAAGGCATGGTCGTTGCAGAAAGTAGAACTTTTGCGCTCACCTAACAAGCTACCACAGTTTCTATGCACTCTAGTCTATTCTAAGCGAGAGATTCGAGGTAGGCAAACGTCCCGTAGACAGCGAGAAACAGAAAACTGTACGCGCCCGATGTGTTCTCGCCTCGGTCGATCGTCGGTACGTGCCCTGTTAACGAATCGTCTTAATAGCTCGGTAGGAGCACGTGGCCGGTCGCAAATCTCGCGGCAACATCCGGTATTAAACTTCGCGAGTCTGGCCTTACCATTATTCCGGTGGAAACGGCTATACCTCGACCGCAGTACGTGTTGGGTACGATGTCACCGAAACCGACGCTCAGAAACGTGATTGCGATGAGCCACATCGCATTAAGGAGATTCGCGTGCTCCTCGTCGTGGAACCTGCCGGCACACAACAGAAAACAGGGCTGAAATATGTATATATATTAGCGTGTACGGTCTTAAGAGCCGGTGGCGAATAATCATAGTTCCCTCCGACGAAACGATTATACGACCGTCGTCGGCGGAAACGGTGCAATCTTCGCCGCCATCTTTATTGCGAAAATTACCGGTGACGAGCCCGGCCTCGCGCAACATTCTAAGAGGTTTAACGGATTAGCCGACGTGCCACTGACGGCAACGCGACGACTATTTTCGTCTAATTAATCCCCGGAATAAAGTGTTCCCTGGGAAATTGTTCGATCGTTACGTCCGACATTTAATTCTATACAGATTTCTTCGTTACTTCATTTTATACTTCTCCCCATGTTCTTTTTTTTTTTAATTAAGAGGTTCTCTGAACTTGTAATGGATACAGTATATACTGGGGTACAAACTCGTATTTCTAATATATGGATTTTTACAGTTTCGATCACGGGAAGATCTAATTAAAACGCTTTCGGTATTGATGTACGAAGGCTAAAACGATTCCATCGGTCTTAATTACACGAGTTCAGTTACAATAATTCCATTGCATTAAACTCTCGATTGCCCGGCTCGCTCGTTAGAATACGCGTAACGACGTATCGTATTCTCGGCTGCGCCCACGAAATTCATTATCGGAAATCGAACGCGAAAATAACAGGTAGGGATTAATCGTTAAGCGGCGGACGTTCTAATGGGACGGATAGCATTACAACAGATTTCATTCAGGCGGGATCTCTTTCACGGCCCGTCGGAAGCCCGAGCCTACGGAAATTGAATTTGTCGATTAAAAGAACGGACAACTTCCGGATGAAGATCCTCGAGAAACTTCGTTACTATAATCAACCGTACACCGCTTTCTGTAAAACTTTTTTTTCTCTACAATTTTGATAACGCTTGTACATCATTTGCAACGTACTATGATTATGCTTCAAGAAATGCGACCGAGTAACAGACAGAATAATTTAAGTAAGTTGTAAGTTTCTCACGTCCGGTCGATCTCCGACTTGTTTTAATTACGCGTCGGCATTAAAGCGAGCAGTTGGATTGCACGGTCAGATAGCGCACTAAAAGCGGCGGCTCTCAAAATAATTGAAGCCACGGGAACGGTAACGGGAGCCGGGGGTAGTAAACGATGAGATTTTTTCGAAAATGAGCAAGAAATGGATTTCTCCCCCGTGGCGGTGAATAAATGCAGGGTGGAAGCCGGTCGGCGGTCGTTGGGTTTTTAAAAAGCCCGAGCAGTCCGCCGAACAGTTATAAAAGTTCGGCGGGGACGGATTGTTTTTGCCGGATCGCGTCCTCCATGTCGGACAAATTATATTTTCCGGCTTACGAGAGCACCGAGAGCGGAATTTATCGACGCTCACGTCCGTCTGGCCACGGCCCCTCCGAGTCGTTATCGCGAACTTAGTTACTGCAAACTCAACGAAATGTTGTTTCATCGGTCTCTTAACTCGTGAAATTTGTCAAACTTCGGGGAACTCGTTGGTTATCCGAAAAAAGAAGTTTCGTTACTGTGCTTCGGATTGCTGTCTTAAGCGGCGGAAAACGAAATCAGGGTCAGCAAAAAAATTCTCTAGCCTCTACGTTGGAATAACAAAGCTATTGTTGGCCTAAAGAGCCCGGTAATTTTATACGCGACGAGAAAAAAAATTCTGCGTTCGTTTACATAATTATTTTACCTCTGTCGGCTTTTGTTCGCTCGTTTTACTGCTTCTACTCTAATTTCAATACTTGCTCTAATCTTAATCCAGAGCTTTCCTGTTCTACTGTTCTACAATTTTGTCATCGCAAAGGGCATAGCCGAATTAGATGGTCAAAACTGCCCTTAGAGGTTTGGCGATGGTTGTTGAACCATTCGAAAGCTGACCAAGAAAAACCCCTCCGAGCAAAATTTCAGCCGTCTAGCTTGCCCGTGAGGGTAGTTACAGAGTAAATTAGACTTTGCGCTTTTCTGCTCATTTTCCGATCTCAAAGGCGTTCTAAAATTCTGAAAAAAATGTGACATATTTTGGATCCTAACCAAAGTGTATACGCTCTGTAGTCCGACGCCTTAACCGCTTTGCCAATCGGCGACGTTGTAAATGTTGCGAACATTCAGGAATATATTGCACAGAATAGGATTTTTTTTCTCTCAAATCACATTTTTTAGGTCAAACAATTGCTTTTCTCAATGTAATAATGCTTAAAATGACTTAATATACACCCACGGTAAAGCCAAGAAGTGTAACTTTCCTCCTCATAGCAGAAACGTCGAAAAAATTCGGTTTTTATTGTTTTTGACAATGATGTCCCACAACAAAAAATCTAATAAAAATTGACAACACTGCCTGTTATAGTACAATATCGTGGAACTATACAGCGAAATAGCATGTTTTCATATTTTTCCGATATTTTTGGTGTTTTTCAGTTTTTACGACCACAGTTTGCGACACAAAAATCTGAAAAAATTCTGAAAAATGCGCCTCAGGATCCACAATATGTCACATTCTTTTCAGAATTTTAGAACGCCTTTGAGATCGGAAAATGCGCAGAAAAGCGCAAAATCTAATTTACCCTGTAACTACCCTCACGGGAAAGCTAGAGGGCTGAAATTTTACTCAGAGGGGTTTTTCTTAGCCAGCTTTCGAATGGTTCAACAACCATCGAAAAACCTCTAAGGGCAGTTTTGACCATCTTATTCGGCTATGCCCTTTAAATGAATCCGAAAAGATAAAATTGTTAAAAATTCACTCTAGGAACGAATTTATCGTCTAAAGTAGACGATAAAATGCCTCCATCGGTGCGGAATATACTCAAAGAAGGTACACAAGATGATAGGGGGACTGAATAAGGAAAAAATAAGTAAGTGGATGAAGGGGACATTCATCTTGGCCAGGAGTTTCTCATGAATTCGGGGGCAAGGTGGATCGTCTCCATCTGTTATTTCAGCGCGGAATTTACAGTGTCCTTCGAACTTTACTGCCACGTCGGAAAGGCTGCAGATAAAATGGAGACGGCTCCATCGTTTCGCACGAGTGCGAGCAAGAAACAACGCCGCGCCGGGAAGCTTTTCGGGTCTGTGGATCTACGAATCTCGGGAGACCAGCCGTTTCCCCGGATGCTTCTTTTCGAGAGCATGTATCGGCTTTCCTATCCGGCGTGTCTAAAATTCTAATTCCGTGTGGGAGTCCGCGGAGAACGTCTGTGCGACGAGATTGCACAATATAAAAACCTGCAGAAAAACTTTTCACGATCGTCGAGAATACACAGCCAAGAATTACGAGAACTACAAATCGAATTAATTGGACACTTTCATATTCTATTCTATTTTTCTGGCCGTAAATTAGGCCACATTCCACTTGTCTGACCATACACTGTCCTATTCTACTTGGCTGATCATAATCCATTACATTCCACTTGTCTGATCGTATACTCTCTGTACTACTCGTCCGACCACATTGTTTTAAAATTTTGCATCTCAGTTTTCGAATTGATACTTTTCAATTTGTTCCACGACTGTTTCGACTTTGTTTTACTTACCTGACCACAGACCTATTCTACTTGTTTAACCACAGTTCGTCTTTAGTTTACAAGCCTGTTCATAAACTGTCCGTAATTCCACTTGTTTGTACTTTAATCGTTTTTGTTCTGCTTGTCGGCCCATAGGTTGACCTTATTCTACTTGCACAACTATACGTACTCCCTATTCCACTTGCCAGGCCACAGGCAGTCCTCATTCCACTTGTCTGGACATTGAACATTCCTCTTTCGCCCGTGTGATCATGAATCTCCCCCATTTCTCTTGTTTAGTCATTATTTGTCTGGCCATATGTCATCCCTATTCCACTTACTTGGTCGTAGATCGTGTCTACTCTACTTTGCTGACTGGAGAGGCCACGGGTAACGGGAGTGTCAGAAATGAAAATTTCAAACCAATTTTATGCCGACAAAATTCTAAAATTCAAATTTCAACAAATCAAACGAACAAATTTATAACTGCGACAATATATCTGTCGGCATTTTAACATGGATACGAAGATAACGCCTACGCTGGTTTTGTTATCGCAACATTTCTAGGAAACTGGAAATCTCTGCGGGGAAAGTATCTCTGTTGAATTTTAAGTCTGAGATACTCAGGTAGAGGAGCAGAGCGAATTCAGTGCCAATTCATCGTCATTTAGAGCCGTTACCGTGGAATCTCTTGGGATGTACTGGCAATGAGAGAGAGCAGAGAAATCTATTTCCAGCAACGACTTTCATCTCCAGAACACTAGAATTTCGTGCTCGGTAATAATTCTCTTATCGTTGCCATTATAAAATAAACACTTACAAAACAATAGAATGTATTTCGTCTCTTCGTTTCCAGCATAGCGCTGACTTATCGCGACTTTAACGTAAAGATACCCCGGGAAAACGGATTACTTCGGGGCCGGTTCCAAGACGAAAAAAGAACGATAAAAAAGAAAGAAAGAAAAGCAAAGAAAAGGATCTATGCTCGCGAGATCCCGGCGAGATCCCGGCGAGAAGAATCTCCCATCGGCCTGCAAGATTGATCGGCCATGCGCCCTCTGCCGTTTCCCTAAATCGGCCGTGCTATTTGCGGGAGAATTTAATTATACGTGGGGGCCAGCAATCTCGACCCATTGGCTCTCTCCTCCATCCCCGCACTAAATCCTCTATTGCCGCTTCAACGGCGCAGCCTCTCCTCCTGTCCGATATTCACCGGCGTGATTTATACCTTTGTTCCGGCGAAGATTTGCCTCCCGAGGCTGTTAACACCGTCGATATACGGAAGCCCGGGTCCACCCTCCGATTTTCTTGAAAACTTCACCCCGTTCTTACACCCGTTTCACAATCAGCAAACACAATACCGAAGAGAATTTAAAGATAAGTGTCTCTTATTCTAATAGTTCTGAAAGTAGCCAAATTATTGCAGATTTTTGTGTTTTCGGACGGTCACAGATTCATCTACATTCGAGACATAAAAATATTGATCCATCGCATACCATGATCCCCATCTGGAATGGGGATATTTTTTTAATCGATCACAACAGCAATTAACCCGCCGTTAGTTAGATGGGGTTTCACAGACCCCAGAGATTTTAGATTGATTGTAACATTGTAACAACGAGTGTATTTAAAAATTTAATTTCGTGGATCTGCGTTTTTACTCTGAACAATTACAAGCCTCTTGAGCAATACCTAATCTTATAAAATTCCATTTTTCTGGGTTGGAGGTCATTTGTAGGTCATACCGTGTTACATGGATGAATTCGTTATTTTGTCAGCTACAACATTACGGTAACGAAGATATATCATTGCATTTTAAAAAAACATGACCTTGAAATCTCGTAAAAAAATGACCTCGGAAATTTTTTCCCTTACACCGTTATGGCCGTTCAAACAGTGTAACTTTGTCCTAAGATGTTTTTTTGTACAACGAAAAGTAACGGAGATATTTAGGTGTTCTGTTTCTTCGGACTCGTCCTGTATATTATTTCGGTGGGTCTGTGAGACCCCACCTTACCGCTTTCGATACATTTTCCCACCTCACCGGCGCCGGGTTAATTCTTCAAATTTAATTTAACTGTGGCTTCATTTGTTTCAATTTAAAAATTAAAATGTGGTACTTGAGGGAATAGACTCGATGAGTTGTGTGGTACACCACACACCGCTAGACCAGGTTAAGGAAAATAACGTCTCGCTAATGCATATTGGGGACCTCTCGCTATCCCAGAAAGCCTAATTTTGCGTTTTTCAGGCGATATTCGCATTATTCGACAGAATTTATCAGAGCCGCGAGAAGAACTGCTGGAACAAATGAAAATGCAGCTCTGTCGCGCCAGCATTTCTTCTCGGGGCTCCGCTAAATTCTGTCGAATAACAAGATGTATTGATGATCTCGGCGCAAAGGTTCGATCGGAGATATAAATTAAAGCAATTTTGCTAGTTTGATTAAACTTTCAACGTTTCGATCCTAATATGGATCCTTTTCAAGAAAGAAGAAAAAACTGCGTCTGTAAATTTTAAATAGAGATTTCAATATTAATGTACCGAACAAACTTATGTAGCGACACTGCTGCATTTTCATTTGTTCCAGCATTTCTTCTCGCGGCTCCGCTAAATTCTGTCGAATAATGCGAATATCGCCTAAAAAACGCAAAATCAGGCTTTCTGGGATAGTAAGCGAGCTAGATTCATATTTTATCTAGCGATCGCGACTATGGAGAGGTCCCCAATATGCATAAGCGAGACGCAATTTTGTTAATACTGGACCTTGCAATTTTCGTGTACGTACATGCGTCTAGCGGTGTGTGGTGTCCACACAAATCATCTAGTCTACTCCCTTAAGTTAGTCTCTTTTTCAATTGTTTTAACATTGTCAAAATCAAAACGATGATCAAACTCTAAAGAATGTTTTGTTAAGACAGTATGTTGTGACGGATTTAGAAAAATATTACGTTTATGTTCTTTAATTCTTGTTTCTAATAGTCTCGACGTTTGTCCAATGTAGACTTGGTTACATTTTATTCTGTCGAATAATGCGAATAACGCCTGAAAAACACAAAATTAGGCTTTCTGGGACAGCGAGCGAGCTAGATTCATCTTTTATCTAGTAATCGCGACTATGGAGAGGTCACCAATATGCATTAGCGAGACGCTATTTTCCATATCCCGGACCCTTGCAATTTTCGTGTACGTACATGCGTCTAGCGGTGTGTGGTGTACCACACAACTCATCGAGTCTATTCCCTTAATGGGTTAAGAAGAAGAAGAAGAAGATGAGAGAAATTGGTTCTTACCTCTCGCACTGTCGCAAGGTCCAAGAGGCGATGATCCACAACGAGACCATGAAGACTACCAAGACGGTGCCCGGGCAGATGGTCATCAGGGTTTTCAGGACGAACCTGGTGTTGAAGTTAATACGATTCAAGGCCCCTATGCTGCGCGACGAGGCGTCGGTGAACAGCTTCGAGTGCAGCAGCATAACGCGAAAGATGAGGTAGAGTCTGAAGAACATCGGCAGCGAGAGGGTGACGTCGTACGGTACCCATTTCGAGCCGAAGTCACCGTTCTTGTTCACCAGCTTGGTCGTCCACAGGAAGTAGTATTCCCCGGGGATCGGGTGGATCGCGCAGATCACCAACTCGAGAGTGATCTGCGCGATCCTCTGCCAGGTCATCGCGATCCGCCAATCGTCCGCGCAGTTATCGATCATGAACAACTATCAACAGAAAGAATCACGATTCGTACAAATCTGTACAAAACATCCGACATATTCTCGTTCGAATATTTTATTATTTTTACACCGAGTATGATTTATTTCGTTGGTGTATTACCGTTCTTCAACGTTCCCGTTTCAATTTGATCAACCTCATTTGCCGGCTGTCTGTCGCGTAGGAAAAAGATTGGCCGTGCCGGCAAGAATGCGATCCGACAGCTTTGAATGGGATTATCATAATACGCCCGGCTCCAACGAAAATGCGTGTCGAGCTAAGATAAGTTTCATTATTTATAGTCTGTCGCAACGGCCGTCGTTTCTTAAGCTCGCGCTCCTCTCCACCTATCGATATTGCATCGTCTCTTTCTGCAGCCGCCGCGACGGTATCGGCAACATCCGCTCTACGGATGAAGTAAACAATTTCGTTTTTCGCGGAGAAGAGAAGAAGAAGAATCGGTTTCACGGTTGCCTGCTTTATCGACACAGAAACTTTTCCAAGATAATTGTACCTCGGGCACTCTGTGTACGTAACAAACTTCGCTACAAACTTGTCCACGGCTCCCGGACGTGCTTCAACAAATCATCCTCGGGAGCAGATAAAACACACGTATCTTCGTGGATCGACTTTGATTCGATATCGAGAGAGTTCGCTCCGGCGGAGAGATATGTCAACTTGCAATTACATTAAGTCTCGGACGGCGACATTAAAGATGTTGTTCGGGGAAGAATGGATTTATCGGAACAGTTGGTCGCAGAATATATCGCATTCTTGCGACAAAAGGAAATAGTTTTCGCTGTTTCTGATAAACGTGGTTTGTCGACTTGTCCGCAAAGTATGGTCTAGAAAGAGGATTCCTATATAATAGTTAAATAAACAAATGTGGCACTCCTCTCGTGTAGAATATCGAGAAGACTGCCATGTAAATATTTCGGTAGAAATTGGGTGAAAACAAGAGTACACAAAAATCCAAATAAATTTCTTAATAAAGTGGGAAAGTCGGGCAGTCTCGTGGTTCGCTCTAGTTTCCAGAATCAGCAGTTCCCGGCGAATGAATCTTCGCTTCATTTGCAAGGTAATAGAATTTTCGTAGAGCCTCGGTAAAATCAAAGAGAATTGCATTATAAAGAGCGGACGGTAGACAGTGAATCGTGGCCGTCGGCCAAAAAGTCTCTAAAACGTTCACCCTCGACCGGAACACCGATAGCGAAGCGCGTTGACAAAGAGAAAAGGGAGCTCGCCACCTAAATCCACCGCTGGTAGTATGTAGCATGAGGTAGCCAGGCACCAGGCTCGCGGAACGATACATCGTAAAACTCCGCGTAGTATCGTTTGCGGTGCATCGACTCGTGCGTTTTACGAGGGATAATTCGTTCGGAGGACAACAGAGGATCGTTGAAGAGCCCCGAGATAGCCGGCTGCACCGTATCGATAAAACGAATTACAACAGGGAATCGCGGAGGAGTTACAACGGCTGTCCGACGGGAGTTCAGTTCGTATTTCATCGGGTTTTTTCGTTGGAGACACCACCCGCGCAATGTCGTAGCCTGCCGTGAGTTTTATAGCGGCTACAATGTCTACAGAAAGTGTCATGATCCGTGGGCAGACTTTTGGGTACATTTTATTTAATATATAATAAAAATTTCTGTCTCAAGGGATGAACCTGTCCACTTGATTCACAACATTTAGTTTAGAAAGTCATCGGTAACTTTCGAAAAAACAATTCTCCACACCTCGAACTTTTTCTATAAGCGCTTCGAACCATCGTTTTATCTCAGTAGTAAATTCAAATATACGATGTGTGATCAAAAAGTAAGGTGACTTTTTATTTTGATCAAAAAATATTTATTTATTCATCGATATTTCTGTTGTCCCCTTCAAAGTAAGCCCCCTCGGATATAATACACTTGTGCCAGCGCTTTTTCCAATCCTCGAACACTTCTGATAAGCACTTTTTGGTTTGAGCTCTTCCAGCGATGCAGTCTTTATCTCCTCGATCGTTGCAAATCTCCGTCCTTTCATGGGTCTCTCCCTTTTGGGAACAGGAAAAAGTCGCAGGGGGCCAAATCCGGTGAATATGGTGGCCGAGGCACGATCGTGGTGTTGTTCCTGGCCAAAAAATTACTCGCAAGCAACGATGCGCGAGCAGGTGCATTATCGTGATGCAAAATCCATGAATTGTGTTTCCAAAATTCCGGGCGTTTTGTTCGTATTGCTTCACGCAAACGGCGCATAATTTCAAGGTAATACTCCTTATTAACCGTACGACCTTGTGGTAAGAACTCCTGATGCGCTACGCCATGATAATCGAAGAAAACGGTGAGCAAAACCTTGACATTTGATCGAACCTGGCGTGCTTTTTCCGGTCTTGGCTCTTCCGGGGACTTCCATTGGGACGATTGGACTTTGGTTTCGACGTCGTAACCATGTACCCATGATTCGTCACCAGTTATGACCCTTTCGAGCAAATCAGGATCATCGTTGACGTCGTTCATCAGCTCCCGAGCGATGCTCGTGCGACGTTTCTTCTGGTAAAAATTAACCAGTTTCGGAACAAACTTCGCCGAACACGCAAAACGCTTCTAACCTTTATGCTTCTCGCAAACAAACAAAAAATGCTATATAGCTGAAACTATGAACATATGTTCGGGACGAGTGTAACAGCATAAGAAACAAAAGTTCTGTACCTTTCATACACCCTTACCATCTCAATGACAGTATTCTCTCCTCAATAAACGAGGTAAAGGATTTAGGAATTCATTTCTCCTCTACCTTAAACTTTTCCAACCATATTTATGATATTGTTAACTCCGCCTCTAGAACACTTGGTTTCATACTTCGTTTTTCCACTGATTTTCATTCAATCCGCACACTTGGATTGCTATATATTGCCCTCGTCCGTCCGCTATTAGGATATGCATCAATTATATGGTCTCCGAAAAGCTCTAAGTATAAAATCATGCTCGAGAGAGTGCAGCATAAATTTCTCAGGTTTTGTTCGTATAAGCTAAATAATCCAATGTCATTCTTCGATCACGATTACTCCGCAATAATAACTACGATGAACCTAGAACCATTACCTGCTCGAAGAATAGTATCTGACCAGAACTTTATTTTTAATTTAATTAATAATCGTATCGATTGTTCCTCTCTACTTGCGCAAATCAATTTTTACGTACCGGAACGTGAATCGAGAACAAGAGCGGGTTTGCAAACGCTTAAAGCAAAATCGACTTATGGACTAATTAATCCAATGAATCGCATCATTGCAAAATCATGCATAATTATAATCGTATTGATTTTTTCAATAATTCTTTACTAAAACTTCAAATGCAATTACGCAGGATTATATGATAATACCATATCGATTGTACCACTATCAAAATTTTCCTTTCTGTGCATGTCCCTTCTTTGTTATTATACGAGTAGTCTGTATCTTTCTCATATGTAAATAGGGCTTCAGCCCGTATATAATAAACAATAATAATAATAAAAAAGAAAACGAAAATCGACTGTAGGTATCCCGCGAAACTCAAAAAGTCACCTTACTTTTTGATCACACCTCGTATTTGCCAACCCATATCGTTGCATAAAATTCCGGAAAACATGCTAATTAGGGGTTCGAGAGCCTTCCGGCTGAAATCACGGGAGCAGGTGTTGGAAACAAGGAGCAGGCGTTATCAGATCACTCTAAACGGACGTCTCGGAGGCTGGATCCTCGACAATTCGGTTAGGAAGTATCCGGGAACGTTCTCCGACGTCGGTATCCGTGTTTAACCAGCGAAAAGTGTCCGGATCCCTCGTTAACGGGTTTCAGGTGGCGGTCCCGCAGCAGCGAGACCGAGGCGAGAGAGTAGTTCGCAATACCGACGCTTGGATTCGAGCCTAATGGCCCGTTGACCTTTCGGCACCTGTTGATTGTCGTTTATCAACGATTTGCATGCGCAGATTCGCCGGGATCACCTGGTCTGCGCGAAACGAAAGGGTTGCGTCCTCGAGGGTGCAACGAGCTCTCTGTTCGCTCTGTTGTTGATCGACGTTGCAAATACCCCGGGACCCGTGATGCATCTCTCTCGCCCGTTGTCCCAACAGCCGTGGCAGATTTATTGATTTTCGATTCGGAGGAACACGTTTCTATCTCGACGCGACGCGACGGTGCAACTCTCCTCGTTATTAGCAAATTGAACCGAGCCGGACGAGCCCTCCAAGGAACTTGTCAGCGTTCCTGCTTTGAGACCACGAACCTTGTCGAGATACACCTGGCCTTGAGACACTCGGTACAAATGCGAGCTGCTAATTTGTTTTTGCAGGTGATTCCGAAACGGACACTCGCTTCGCTTTGCTCGATACACTTTGGCTTTGAGTAGTTCGTGTTTCCGGTTTAACCGATACAGCGGATTGTAGACAGTTTTGTATTTCCGGGCGTGTCGAGGAACAGTGCAATCTTTTTATTGTGGTTACAGTACTTATTTAAGGATTCTCACTTTCAGAGGCAAACAGATCGAAAAGGATAACCACTCGAATGATCCACTCGAGACGCTCGACAATCTCGACTAAAATCATGCGTGCAAAATCGTCAAGCGATTCTTTGCCTCGCGATTATGCGAGTAATTGAAGCTTGAATTTCACTGGAATCCCTTGGTACTGCTCTCGTATTGATTATTGAGAAATGCTCCGGAGCACCGAGGACGTTTTTACTTCCAGAGTGCTTTCCAGCATATAATTAGGATAATTGTGAGCCTCGATATTTTTCCTTGACACGGAGCGAGGCAAAGGAGGGTCACTTATCGAATCATACTTATGTCTGAGAATATCGTGGTGCAATCGACATCCTCCACTCTGTACAATCTACTCTGCATCATCTAAACATAGACGTCCGTCATAGTCCTTGGCATCTACCTATAATCTCAAAGGTGGCCGCATAATCGATCGGGTTTGGGGTTAATTTAATTTCGATTCTGATTGCACGGTGCCTCGGTTTTCCCGAAATCCGATAAAACCCGGATAGGAGATAAACGTACCAAGATATTCTCGATTTACCGTTTCGGAGATTCGAACTGTATGAAAATCCATCGACACACGATCGATTGGGATTAATTCAAACACCATTTGCCAAGAAACACCGATTTTTTCGTGGAAAAATTGTCTTTTCTATTCTTTTTCTCACCCACGAGAGATGTAACCTTGACGTCCAATCGCTTGCAGGATCATAGAACTCATTAGTTCAAGGGATATCGACGTCTCGGTCCATTCGAGGGATCGGTGAGCCGGGTTTAGGTTGAGGACGATCACGAGGCGTTCGGGATCCGAAAAAGCTCCTTTCGGTCAAGTTATTATACTGTCACCGATGGATGTTCCTGGGTGACAGACGCCGTGACACCGTCATGTCAGTGTCACTTCCTATTCCGAGGGAAAATGTCGGGAAACAGGGGCCGATATCGCGGAATGCCGGAATGAAACCGAGCGAGCGTGAGACTACGCGTATCGTTTTTCCAATACGCTGAACGTCGAGATCGTTACGTCCACGACAACGGGTGCCCGGGGAGTTTCGTTAACGCCGATATCACTTTGCTTTCATGCTCTTCACGAATGACGATAACATCCCCTTTGTTGCGACGGTTAAACGGCTCCTCGTGAAATATCGTCCGTCCGATGGCGCGGCGAGCAATCTTCAACGCCACCATCTTGTCGCGCTTCCGCCATTGGGGATCACCACGAACGACTGCTTTATTAACTACCGGTTAGTCTGTCCAAGTAATTAACGTCCAAGCAGTGGATGGAATTATCTACGTTTATAAACGAACTATATATTTAATAAAACATATTACCTGTAACACTAACGATGTTCAACTAACGACCGACAAATTCCGCTCCCTAAAACGCAGTTTCGTTGTATTATTTCAGACTCGTATAAATTTTTGGCAGAAGAAATACATTATTGGTGTTTAACTTGTGTTCGTTAGAATCGACTTAGACAGTTTCAGTAAATCTCCGAAATTGTTCGCGTTCTCTGAGAGGAAGGTCAGGGACACATTAGAACCTGAAGCGTCTCAGACAAAATGCAAATGGTGCGAGGCAATCGTCTCTAACCGCACGCGAAATAGTGAAACGAGGAAAAGCTGCTAAAGTAAATTGCCGGCGAGTCTACACGAATCGAGCGAGGGTAGCCAATTAATGTCCAAAGCGAGGGGAGTCAAGGTTAGCCTTTCGTCGGCGATTTCTTTGATGCTGTTTGCTCGCAAACCAGATTGAGTGGACGTACACTCGAGAGACTGGGGAATTTGATGCCTCGGGAATAATCGTGTAGGACTGAATTTTCGCGAATCCGCCTTCTGCCAGATTCTCTCGCGAACTATTACGTGAACGTACATCGTTTTTAGGTGGCTCGACTCGTTTGTATGACCACCGGAAGCAAATCGGCTTTCCGTCGACCGTCTTTCGACGAGGATTACTCTCGTAGATCTGAACGCCCACGGAGCATTACGCTTAATTAAGCGGAGAACGCTTAACCATGACGCTGTGAAGGTTCCCCTGTCGAGGCGATACTCTGCGGTCACTGATGTTGCAAGGACTCTCTGCATACTTGGCCCTCGAAATTCCAAACACGTCCTCGCACTGTAATATTCTCTTCTTCTGTCGGATTCCGTGTTTCGAAATTCAGTACCACACATTTTATAAATCGACAAGAGGTTTTATTTAAGATATGTGTACGGTAGCGAAGTAAGGTACAAAAAGTCACTTTCTAAACTTGAATTCGCAAGAGAAATCGGCCGATGCTGTTTCGGCGGTCTGCTATTTACAACTTATTTTGGAGAGGAAAATGTGGAAGGAAGTGGAAAAGATGCGTTGTGGAAATAATGACGTCGAAGGGACAAGGTTCGAGGGTTTTTTGGTCCTATCCGGTTCTAGCGACTTACATGTTTAGGCTGATGTGTCCACGTGTTGGCGTTTATATGGGTTATCGGGTATACAACGCTTCATTTTGTCGTTGTCTCGAAAGGATCGATCGTGATACAGCGTTGTGTACAAAATAAAAGGCGACGTTCATCAAAGTTTTAGTTTCAATTAGTGTTCTGAATCGAATCGGTAATGCCAGTCGATCCTCGCGAGTTTCGAAATTAGACCCTCTGCTAGTTAGTTTGCACCTGGCAGCGCTCACGGTCGAAGCGAGACGATTTTCCGGCAGCCAGTGAATTTCGTCGCTAATTTCGGCGGGGCTGTAAATATTGACGGGGCAACAAGCAACCGGAAACGCTGCGATTGTGTATTGTTTTCGCGCCGGGAGAGACTGCGAGTCAGAATCACGTTCTCTACGCGGACAATTTCGTTTCGACGCTGTCGGCGATCAAGGACCGCAAATAAAAACGTTGCCGCGCAAAATCGAAGCGCGGAGAATTTCGAAACCAGCTGCGCGTTACAAATAATCCTGCTACAAAGTTTTCCCGTGCAACTTCTGCTAACTGTTGCAACACATTTTTCCGTACACGGTTGATATTCGGAAGCGACGCAGAATATTCTTGTTTCATGGGGTTGCATGTTTTGAACTTAAGTGGTCATTTTGGTAAGCGATGCGTGAATATATGTATCGCGGGAGTCAACGACGGTGTCCGTTAAGCAGAGTAATTGCGTTTTCTGCGGGCCAGTTTAACGAGGCGCTATATTAGGTATTTTCGTTCGATAGAAAGCCATAAATTAGCGAGTCTCTAGGGAACCGGGTCAATGCGAGTCTCGCCTAGCTGAATCCGCCTTGACCGTGCAGTAGATTCTCGAACCAGAAGACTTTGTAACGTCACATTTGCTTGAATAATTCACGAGCATCGCACTGTTGTAGAATGCTCATGACTACAAAATAAGGACTCCGGTAGATTCAATAAATACGTATAATCGAAGCTGCGAAGGAATTTTATTTTTGTGAAAATGATGTACTCCAACCTTGGACACCTTTGCATCGATTACGAGAAACAGGAGGAAAACAAGAAACTTCTTCCTATATTTAATAATCCCAGTAACTTGAAAATGTTGTCACAAATGCTTACGATCCGCGATCCAAAAATGAAGTTACATTTCTTTCTCTTTCGCTATACGAGGGAGATGATGCGACCTATTTGTTTTGTTATAAAAGAATTTATCGATTTAGTTCTCTTCCGTGTCCGCGACGTCTCGAATTGAAATTCAGAAAAATATTTGGAGGTTCTTGGGGAGTCGGCATCAAATGGCACTCAACTGGCAACAATATTTGAGTAGTCGGTCACTTAAAGGGAGGGGAACGCTCCCCAATGTCGTCCCTGGTGGCATCCGGATAACGGAACACTGCCATTATTCAGTTTCACGCTTTTTGCAAACAGGATATCAAAAATATTTCAACCCTCCCGCAAACTCAAACAACCCACTTATCTCGATGTAAACAGAAGCGATTCTCTCGCGGCGCGTATTATCACAGTGTCTCCAAAAGTTTGGCGGTCCTACGCAAACTTCCTTGACTGCTGTAACCCGAAGCTGGGGATGCACTTACACACGCAAACTTTGTTCTACATGTGATCTTCTATTTCAAACAAATCTACAGCACCTAAACCGTGGAGAGTAAAACAAAAAATTTCATGTTACCTGATACAAAAAATGACTGGATTTTAACATCGAATACTACAGCCAAGAAATTTGCTGGAGATAATCCTTCCAGGAGCAAGGTGCTCGATCGACGGGTCTCCACCGACCCGGGCTTTCTCTGGATCCCCGACAGGCTCGTTCGCGATAACGATAGCGCCGTCTGCTCGCAGCTTATCGCCGATGTCGGCCCGTTCTTGTCTACGATCGACTGCCGCCATTTCCTCGAATTCGGATCTGGGTTATTGGTATCGACAACAGTTAACAGGGCTGTTAGCACCGGCGGAACCGTGTACAACTTTCGTGACACCTCTGCCGTTTGCAAACGCGACACGATAACGCAACCAGAAACATGATTATTCAATCGCGGACCGGAACAAATCAGCGCGACGCGTGCTGCGGACAAGTTACTCTGTCAGGAAGACAGATACGTAGATACGGGAGATGTTCGAACTGATAACAGGTGTCCGAGACCCCGTGAAAAATGTTTCGCTCTGATAACTGCCTGCCACCCATCCAGAAAAAGCGTCGATTGCTTTTTTTTTCAAATCCGATGAGATATTGAGCGTCCCGGTGACGCTGACGAGACCGAAGATCGTCGATGGATCTCTTATCTGGGATCGCGTGGACGATTTATCGCCATATGGCAACCCTGTTTTGCGATTACGCAAACTGAATGTTAGGTGAAGATTGCATCTTGTGACGGATGTTGTGGGGTAAAAAAATTCTGTATACTTCTGAAATATGCGTCAATGTATCCGTATATGTTGGATCGTCAATAAGTTACCAGCGCAATGAATTCATTGTTCGTTGTCAAAAATGAATCAACGATCTCAGAATCGTATTAATTAACAGAGATTTGCAAGCAACGACGAGACGATCTCGGAATCGTTTCTAAACAGAGATTTCGATGTATTTATCCCATTTGATACTTTGTTTCGAGAGCCGGACTGTGGCGCCTAACCTAAATAGCCTGAAGATTTCGTTTAGTAAAGAGCTTCCTCCCGCGCCGTGAAATAAAGGAAAGTTTTATTTCAAAAGTACCAGTGTGCATCCATCAACGCCCACATCCAATAGCATAGTTTGAATTTAATATCTGTAATGTTTCTCTTAAAAAATATTTTGTTCGAGAAAATTAAGACGATGATTCCTGCTGTGTGAACCCTGAGGGATACAGAAATATTTTTTCCTGTCCCCGTTTTTCCAAATGGCTTGTAACAACGAGTTACGCGAACGAACGACGGAATTAGCCAGGATGTTCTCGTTCAGTGATTTCTGAAGCAGATTACCGGGCCGTTACTCGATGTTCCGTCGTAAAACGCCACCCCCGTGTTCTTTCTCCTCGTTCCAACGTCCCGTTATCGGTCTTACCTCATAAACGGTGTAATCGCGGATCCCTCGTGTAAACGATCGGTTTCGAAGAGTTCACCGGGGCTGTTCAGCGTGAAATCATCGGCACAGAATCCCCGGAATCGTCGTGCCGTCGTCGTCGGCGAACATGAATATTCCGTCGGCGCTCGGTCTCGTGTCCGACGTTCTTATCGCGCTAAGTTTCTTGTAATCCCCGGGCAAATTGAATGAAAGCGCCGCTAAACCGGTAATACAAGCTCTACCACGGCGCCCGTGGTTTATCTCGGATCCAACGCACAGGCCCGACATTTGGCTTTGTTCGCCCACTTATCGCGGCTTTTGCACGGGACTTAATAGTCCGACGACTAACCGGAGATCGTCATGCGTTGCTATACCGTGATGGATTTATTAACCCTCCGGACAGAGCTGCTGTAACGAGCCCAGCGCAGACGTTTAACTTCCTACAGTCCGCGACAAAACGATGGCACACCCGTAAATATTGCTATTTCTGAAAACTGTGATGAAATTTCATACATTTCTCTCCGTGTATGTACTTTGGTGGAGCTTCAAGGTTACTTACACCGACGGAGTTAAGCGGAGGTTACAGATTCTAGTCTAAATGTAAACAACCGGGGTCACCGACGCGACAAAACGATGGCACAGTCTTAACATTCTTTCTCTGCAGTTAACGCTAGACCGTCAGACTGTTTGTATCGTGTACTATTTTACCGTGCATCAAATATTGTGCGTGTTTCTTATTATCTTCCATTGAAATTACACTATGGCTAGTGGAAAATCTTTATCCGATGCCGAAATAAAAATGACTTTGACATTGCGTAAAGAGAATTGCTCGGTTTCAAAAATTGCACGTATTATACATCGAAGCAGAAAAGTGGTGTATAATTGATTAAAAAAATCCTAAAACATACGGTAAAAAAAAGAGTTCCGGTCGACCGAAAGCAATAAGCGATCGCGGAAAACGTGAAATTTTGAAAGAAGCTTCGAATTCTTCGGAAACATCGCGACAAATCGCTAAAGCAGCTAGCGTACATACAAATGTACGTAATGTGCAAAGGATA
>CM052191.1:9187069-9272177 GCA_028455805.1 Lasioglossum figueresi
AATATTGTGCGTGTTTCTTATTATCTTCCATTGAAATTACACTATGGCTAGTGGAAAATCTTTATCCGATGCCGAAATAAAAATGACTTTGACATTGCGTAAAGAGAATTGCTCGGTTTCAAAAATTGCACGTATTATACATCGAAGCAGAAAAGTGGTGTATAATTGATTAAAAAATCCTAAAACATACGGTAAAAAAAAGAGTTCCGGTCGACCGAAAGCAATAAGCGATCGCGGAAAACGTGAAATTTTGAAAGAAGCTTCGAATTCTTCGGAAACATCGCGACAAATCGCTAAAGCAGCTAGCGTACATACAAATGTACGTAATGTGCAAAGGATAGTAAAAGAATGTCCGCACTTAGTTCGAATGAAATTGAAAAGAAAACCATCTTTAACCGTTCAGCATAAATCGGAGCGTCTGAAATTTGCACGAGAACACATACATTGGAGAAAAAAATGGCGTCGTGTTATTTTTAGCGATGAGAAAAGCTTCGCACACTATTTTCACGATCCGCGGAAAGAAGAAAGAATATTAAGCCGCAGACACATGGGTGGCGGAGGAGTAATGCTTTGGGCCGGAATTGGTTATCGAGGAGCGACCAAAGTAAAATTTATTAAGAAAACTATGAACAGCAAAATTTATATAGATTCGATAGACGAACAATTAACTAAAATCGGACAGACAATTTCCGGGGAAAATTTTACATTTCAGCAGGATAATGCAAGCGTGCATACCGCAAAATCCGTTAAGAAGTACTTTGAGCAAAACAAAATTAGCGTCTTAAAGTGGCCAGCGAGATCGCCAGATCTCAACATAATTGAAAATTGTTGGGCACAACTGGCAAGACATGTTTACGAAGGCGGAAGACAATTCCAAAGCCTTGCAGATTTGAAAACGTGCATAGAACAAAAATGGACAAAAATGCGGCCAAAATAGATTAAAAAACTCTTTAAGTCAGTTCCAAAACTTATGTTGGCTATTCTGGAAAATAAGGGAGGCCAAGCAAAGTATTAAGCGCAATGTTATAAATTTTATGTACGTAAATTACGTTTCTTTTTGTATATGTGCCATCATTTTGTCGTACCGATTTTTATTTTCTTGTTTCCATAAACAAACGGACATTTTCTTTAATTTCATTGTTTGTAATGTAATTTATTTTGTAATAAAAATGTATAAGTACCAAGAAAGACTAGATTTATTACAGGACTTTCTCCTGTTCTGTTCTACAGGGTGTTCCAAAATGTACTTCCTTGGCAGGGCTGATTCTCGATGTCATTTGAAGCAAGTTTCTCCTTTGCGAAAATATTCTCCGCGGATTTGTTCAAGAGTTATTACCGAAAAATACTGTTCTTGCCCATTGTCTATTTATTTCCGCATTGTCAATCCATTTTGTTTGACATAAATGAAACTATTAGATAAATTCTAAAAGTTACTTTTATAAAAAAGATATGGTCTATAAAAAGCCAACGACGACCGTGAAAACTTCGAAAAAATAGCCGCTGGTAGAAAACTGTACTATAATCACCTGAAAGGCATCTGTCAACCATAAATAACACGAAAACAAACAGGATACAAATTTCGATCGGTTCACTAATAATAATCAAAGACGATGACGTTCATCCTGCACATTTTGCTAGCTTGTTGCGTAAATACGACTCCCATTATCTTCCGAAGAACATTAATTTTTCACATATTTCATTTAAAAACGTAATGGTCATTTCAATTTTTGAAGCACCTCCCTCGTCATTAAAATTCACAATTTCAAAGACAAACTCCGCTGGGTAAAAAATGAGACAAAATGATATATTCGTTACTAATGATCCCACGGAAAGAATTATGTGAAAACGGAGGCATATTAAATTTCATTTTCCATGCTTTTCGGAAATCATTACGCATTTTATGTGCCTCCAGCTAATGTTTGTGACTGTAGAATTTATGTGGTTCTCGATAATGTCAATACCTGTATTTTATGTGCTTCTCGACAACGCGTATAAATTTGCATCTTATGCGCTTTTCGATAGTGTTTACAATTTTATATTTTACGCGCGTCATAACTTTACATTTCGTATGCTTTTCGAAAACGACGTGTCTTTACGCGTCCCATATATTTTTCTACTCCTCCACAACTTCATGCTCGTTGATAAAGTCATTTTGTATTTCAATGCTTCATAAAAATGTGTACAAATTTACATTCTGTATATGCTTTTCAAAAATGCACGTAAGGACGTCAAAATTCGAGAATTATTCACCGCAAAACCATCCAACAGAGACGTAACAACGCTCGAGAGTCGAAAGCTAATTTCCCGGAGCACATAACAATTCATACCAAAGAGTTGTTTGGACGGGAGCTGAAAAACATATTTCGTGTTCTTGTCGGACGTACTCATCCCACAGTCCCGTGAATTTCTCTACAACGTCACGTTCGGTACGGGGGTTGAATAAGACACGGGGTTAGCGCGCAATAGCCTCATCCCTCTGCACCCCTACCACACAGAAACGAACGAAAGCGTATTTTCCGGAAAGGGATTCGCAGGCTGCATTATTCCCGGCCCTTTTTGCAAATCCAACTGTGTTCGCCCGGCGAGGGGGCTGATGTACGTTTCTTCTTTGCCTGGATTTATGCGGCCTGTCCCGAAACGACTAGCTACCCCGCAGAATACCGACTTATCCCGCGATCCCACGGAATGGCAATACAATTTTGTTCGCTGGAAACAAATCGCGAACGGCTTGGTGGTGGTTAACGAACCTGGAATTGGCCGATTAAAAATTTACGCGAGGCAGATCGTTCTTTCGAGAAGAATGAACTTGAGCTACGGGAGATCGTGCTTTCTCACCTTTGAAAGACAGAGAATTTCTAGAATTTTGTAGAAACAGCGATTAGATTTGTTCAAACATTCATCCACCATTTGATTTCCAACAGTGAAACTGTGGAAATCCTCGAAATGACGTGGTATAAATTTTTTAATTTATCGAGATTTTTGTAAAAATAGTGCTCCTCGTGCAAGCAGAGATGTGGATGTTCATTGTGATTCGTGGTGTTTTTTAAATGGTTAACATTGGTAAAAAAGATAAACAGAGATGGACATCGTATCATTCGCATGCACCTTTTGTCGATTTTAATACGACGCATGGATAGGCGTCAAGATGGCCGATCGGTCGAGTGCTGTCATGCGCGTTATTACATCTGCTGTATTTCAAGGGGGCGAACAGAGAAATATATAATAAAGTTTATCGATTCGGCGCGACATTCGGTGTGATTTTAACCGTGAAAACGATTCCGCGCGAGTCGAACAATGCTTCCCAGAAATCCATTCTTCTTTAGTAGCAAACACCGTTTCGTTGTTTCCTTAAACGCCACGTTACTGGAATGAAAGACATTCTTCGAATTTAATGAGATTTAAGCGAGCCGCTGGAGAATCGAATTTCAACGATTACGAACTGGAAACTACGTTCCACTCTTCTTTACTAACAACTCCTATAAGATTCGATAGAATGTATTCAAGTAAATTGTATTCTTCTTATGAAATTCCGCTACAATGGACAGAAATGTTACATTAAACAAGTAAACTTTATTCTCCACTGCTTTATTCAGAATTGCAAAAATGAAAGGAAAGTACTTCTCCAACGAAGCAAATTTTTAAATCTTTATGAAATCGTGCCACAAGATGAAAATATGTGTTAAAAAGAATGCATCGGTGCTTGATGCACTCGCAGTAAGTCAGTGCAGCTCGCTGCTCGGTCTGCATTCCGGTAATCGTAGTTAAGCGGCTGAACGACAGAAAAATAGCGTTCTGAAAATAATTATTTTACCGTAAATCACAACTAACGGTTGAAAAATAATCCCGTTCGTACTACAATTATTTTAATTATTACAGAACGCGGTGCAGTCGAACGGGGAATATCAAACTTGTTGCGAATCGTCGCTAACTACGGAACTAACTCAATTAAACGGATGCAAATGTTGTCGGACGTTCCCCGGTATTCGTTCTGTCGCTCACCGTGGAAAATAACATCGATCCGTTGATCACTATTAATCCGCGGCCGGGTTAAACGATTTATCCTGTAACGCGATTCCGCTGCTTATTATTTCCACGGTAAAACCCTGTTCCCCGATAGAGGGAGAATCGCTCGGCGAAACTCCACCCTTTTTGTTTATCGATAAACCGTTTATTCGTCTTCCGGATTGTCGACTAATCCCGACTATAGGTTTCCCTGAATGTATTCGACGTCGTTGCTATGTGCTGCGCGCGATTTAACTCGAATAATTGTTCATTATTTTGAACATTCATTGTGGCAACAGAGTGAGAATATTTGAATTAAAATATACGGGTGGATAGTGCTCGTACAATTTTTCATTCAACTAATTTGGAACAAATAGAATTTTATTGAGTACTTCATTGTACTTTTAATCTATTTTATGATTTATTTTATGACGCTGTCGGGAAATTGTCGAATTCGTGGGAGAAAGTTTATGCTGCATGTATGAATTTTTATAGCCCGTTATCATAAAAAATGTAGCACTTATTCATCTTAAGAGTAAACGATAAAACATACAATTTCTGAAATCGTTTATCTCGTTTCCCCAGTGAACAACTATTACAATTCCGCTGACAGCGACATATAAAAATACGTGAACATAGTTTAAACGTATCCGAAGAATCTCAAAGATTTTCACAATCGTGGTTCACCCAGTTGACCAGGAAAATATTCCAAAGTCTATCCGATGATCTAAAAAACGAGGATACCTCGTCAACTACGATATCACAGCCACCGATGTTTAAACAATCGCAGTAGCAGTAAATGTCGAATAATTGGCGTAACGTTACGCACTCGGAGCACAAGGAGCTTGGCGGTTCGCGTTCCAGCGGATCAACGTTGTAATTCCAACAGGGAAATTTCAGCATCGACCGCGGATTTCGGTAACAGTGCTTGTCCGTATTGTTTGATCCCCGATTATCGGTGGAGGTAGAGCACGCGAAGAGCGAGCCCGCAGGATAATACAATTCATTTTGTCTGATATACAGCGAGGAGATTATCCCGATGGGAAACCGAAGAAAACGTTATCGCCGTGGTGCGCGGCCGTACGAGTTTCTGTGTCTGACTCATGGCGGTTCATACTACTGCGAAGGATCCCCGGTTTGCCCTGTCATCAATTACGGGAACCTCGTCAGCCGGACTGCGCGATAAGACGAGCCAGATCGGGATCACGGAAGCATTCTGTCTTGACTCACGGGTACAAATGATTTGGTAATTAATCCTTTCCACGCTAAGTTCTTCCGGCGGGAACGCCTCCGCTTTGCATACCGGCAGATAAACGATGCTATCAACGCTCGCGGGCTGTGTGCGACTTCTGGACATAATTTTCCGGCGATTAATAAAATGACACTTCAGTAGCAGACACTTTAATTCAATGTAGTTTCAGGAGAAACAATGTAAAATATTTATGATACTTTTGTACAACGAAATAATTTAGAAATTATTCGAGGTGATGTAACTCACAATTAACCCGTTGCTGTATTTTAACGAGCCACGCTCGTCACGAAGATGTTGAACAAAGTCTAACAAGTATGAATGTCACGCCTTTCTTTTTAAATGAAATAAAATTTGATTCGCTTGTAATCAATATTTAAGTATTAACCATTAGCACTCGAGTGACACCTCTGAGGCGACATTAATAATTGCTGTACTATCAATTAAAATATTGTTTACATTATTAGATCTGTCGGTATCTAATCAATTACTCAACATTTAAGTATTGTATGAAGTATTACATCAATTTCATATCTACCAAATTTTAAAAATCATACAGGATGGAAATATTCTATTTCGCAAGAAATGTTTAATTTTCCAGTTAAAATAGCTCCGTGTGCAAAGGGTTAAGATAAAAAATAAAAAATATAAATGGTCTTTTCTCTTCTACGATATTTTTCGGGATAAAGATGTTTCAATCATTTTGCATAGAAATTCGCAGTCTAATAACGTTTTGAACAGACGGTCTCGAAAGCAATTACTCACTGCAACCTCGCGAACAGGTGGAAACAATCACGACACTAAATGCCGACCATCACGAGGCATTCATGGCGTATATTCCCCCATGAATCGCAGAAATTCGCGCACCGAGCGAACGTCCACGTCCGTGACACGTGCAGACCGGTCCACAACAGTGTCGATTTCTGTTACAACCGATCCGCAGCGGAATAAATCCACGTCGAGCGAGACAAATCGGAAGAAAGGTGTGAAAGTGGCGCGTGCGATCGTTGCAAAAAGTGCGAAACCGGCTGCAGCCGTGAACGCGTCCGGGTTTGTTGCATTGAGTGGCGAATTCGAGAGACGGAAAATCGGGCAGGCTTTTGCGAAGCTTTTGTGAAGCTTTTGCGAAAGTTTTGGGAAGGTTTTGGGAAGGTTTTGGGAAGCTTTGCGAAGCTTTGCGAAGCTTTCGACGAAGATTGTTGATGCTGTTATTATGACCAGATAGTCGACACCGAATTCCTGTTCCTGCATTCCGATCGAGTTACAGGGGCGGCACAACCGGAGGGTGGTAAACTCGATTGTCGGTTTTGCCGCGAGAAAATTGCGAATTGTTCTCGCGATGACGAACGCGCCCGGTCGCGGTCTAATTGCGTTATCGCGCGACGCTGCGCTAGCAGCTGCATGCTCGCGGCATAATACCGCAGGACGACGTGGTTTCCGGTGAAACTGCGCCCCGATGAAAACGAGATCGTTGGGAAACGTTCCCCGAAATCGGGGCCCCGAGTGGAATAACTGTACCTGCCGTTATGCAACGATTCGTCAAATGCCATATCGCTTTCTTTCACTGTTACATCGTGATTAATTCCTACGCTTCTCGTGATAGCGGTCCATAAAAATTCATACGTGTAGCCTGACTGTGTGGAAACAAGTCTGCAAAGTTTTATAAAAATATATCATTTGGTTCTTGTACAAAATTGAATAGATAAAATTCAAAATTATTGACAAATTTTTAAAATCGAGAATGTCAATATATAATTTCTTCTCCATTACAATCGTTAAGGGAAGAAATAACTTTCAATTCAGTTTTTATATCTTGAAATCGATACCGACAATCTTTATGCTATACAAGTCTGAAAAATTTCATAAAAATATATCATTTGGTTCTTGTACAAAATTGAATAGATAAAATTCAAAAATATTGACAAATTTTTAAAATCGAGGATGTCAATATATGATTTCTTCTCCATTAAAATCATTAAACGAAGATATAACTTTCAATTCAGTTTCTATATCTTGTAATCGATACCGACAATCTTTATTTTATATAAAGATTCGCAGTCTGATGATCAGACACACTGCCGATAAAATTGTTCGCATCGTTCGCGAATAATGGAGGAATTTTTCGAGCATTAAGAAAGGGCAGCAATGCGTACAAAAATGTGGATTATGCACCATCGATACATATTGATTCTCGCCCATTCTTTCCCCTTCATACAGGATCAGTGACGAGCGGTCAATAAAACTGCATTGTTATTATTATATAAGGCGATCTACCCTTTTATGGTTATCGCAACGTGCGCAGCTTTGAAGAAACATGCATCAAATTAACACGAGGAGCGGGCGAGGGTTAAATTGCGAATCCACTCGCGTGCTGTTTCATCGTTCCGCGGTTTCTCTGTGAGATCTCTCGTGATCATGATACGCTAGCGTGCTGCCGATCTTGATGGAATACACTCCTTTTTCTATCCCGTACGCTTTACGACGGTTGTATGCGTTTCGAATATCACGATAGAAAGTTCCATTCTGTATTCTACTGTATTATACATGGAACATCTCCAACGATATTTTAAAGAAAATCTAACGACACAATAAACAAGTACAATTTTCACGAATTACAACCATGCGGCGCAATAAAGAAAAATATGTAGCGCAGTATAGAATAGGAGAGTCTCCTTGTGTGTAAATATAAAGTAATATCCTTCGATAGAAGCTTTTAGAAAGGGTGCAAAAAAAATTTAATATCGTACGAAATTTATTAAAACGCGCCGAAGAAGCATCGTTCCAATTCTTTTTCTCTCTTTTAAAATAACGAAGAAGAGCAGCGAAATTGTTGTCGGGTCAAGCGTGAAAGTAACGCAAGACTGAACGTTTTCAGAGGCCATTGGTTCGCGAGTGCTGGAATCGAGCGCAACATGCATGTTGAATGACTCGATAGGTTTGAATCGCGAAACGCAATTTCGAGAATGCGAATTTTACACGTGCACGAATCGAATAAACGCCGGAACACAGATAGCATTCTTTTCCCGGCGAGCCGCCATTCTTGTTTACAAATTGCTTGCAATGAAAGTTACATAACACTCTTCACCGTAAACGATACCGAATAGAAACGTTCGGCTGGAATAGATAAAATAAAAGGCTCGCTTGACAATGCTCGATTAAAGTGATACAATGCGCCGGCCGCGCGGGCTTCAAATCTGATAAAGCTTTCTCTCGGAGAATTGGAGGAGTGTTCGGGCACAGTTGGAACCTTCGCAAAAATTCTCTAATTAAAAATACAATCGGAACTCCGTTCAAACCCCGCGAGAACAGTTCGGTAAATGTTTAAAGTGACCGCTCCTCGATCACGTTCCATTAAAAATTTACAAATCGGTGAGAAATTGGCGGTTCAGAAACAGCGCTGAAAAAGAATCAAGAATATTCTCTGTACAGGGTGTTAAGAAATGTTTGGTCTCGGCAAGCATAGGCGTATTCTACATCTTCGGATCGATGGAGATCTGTAAAAAAAAGTTGCCGCAAAATTGTCCTTGACCTTGAATTTCAAGGTCATATTTTTTTTTATTGTATTGTATTCTACGCATCATGAGGATGAAAAGTGTGAAAGGAACTATGGGTCAAAACTCAACCGTTCTCATAAAAAATAATAGTAGAGTTATTACTAATGAAGCGTGCAGTTACTATTGTTGTTTATTTGTTGTTTATCGGAAATCTAACATAATCAATCATAATCAATCTTATCTTCTAAGTCTTGAAAGATGTTCATCTTCTATTTCTTCTTCTTAGCCAAAGAACCGATCCATTCTAATTAATATTTCTTAATAGCCGAGCTTGACAGCCAGCTTCAATATGGCCACCATTGTTTTGCAAACAGGTCTCTAATCTGTTCCGAATATTGTTTATAACTCGCTGATGTAAATTTGGTATACTTCGTAAATGTTGGAAGGCATTCTCTATTCGAATTTTCAAGTCTTCCACAGTTCTTATTTCGTGCGCCGATTTATATATCTGTTCCTTTACCGCTCCCCATAAGAAAAAATCTAATGGATTTAGATCGGGCGATCGTGGAGGCCATATAATTGGTGCAGGTCTTCGACCAACCCAGTTGGATCCAAACATTTGATTTAAAAAGTCTCGAACCGGCCGACTAAAGTGTGGTGGTGCTCCATCGTGCATAAAATAAGTAAAACGACGCCTCTCGCGCGGTATAATAAGACGCAGATCGGTCAACAATCGTGAATGTTTTTGGCGAAACGGTTGAGTTTTGACCCATAGTTCCTTTGACACTTTTTATCCTCATGATGCGTAGAATACAATACAATAAAAACAATTTGACCTTGAAATTCAAGGTCAAGGACAATTTTGCGGCAATTTTCTTTTACAGATCTCCATCGATCCGAAGATGTAGAATACGCCTATGCTTGCCGAGACCAAACATTTCTTAACACCCTGTACACCATAGTCCACTTTTTTTGTGCATACCTATATAATACATATTTTAATGCAGAACGAGCAAAGTGTTCTAGAACGTCGTAAAATATTTTTGGCATTGTCGCAAGGCTGGAGCTGTTAATATTAACATAGTCAGGTCCGAGCAATCGAGGCTGATAATGGCAGCGGAATGCAGTCGAAGCGTGCATGCTTCGCGAAATGGCCGGCCGTTTATGGCCGCGCGTCCGTTTAGAGACGGGGTCCCGATATCGCGGCGTTGAATAGTCGAAACACACGGCCGTTTCGGCACGGTTTAATCGGGAGAACGGGACGTAAAGTTATCGTGACCGAAGGGCTGGAACGAGACGATACCCGTGGACAATGAAGTAACGCACGAAGTAATGCAGGCCGAATTGTTTGGCTCGCGGTACCCGAAAACAAAAGGAAATGGAATCCATTGTGTCGCGGCTCGGGAGTAACGCAACAAGGAATTAATTATCGCCCGCGAAACTACCTGTTTTCGACGGCGCGCTCATCGGGATACGCCTGCATATTTCAGAAAGTCGGCTCGCGGACGTTTTGCGATATTCATTCGGGTGGAACACCTGTCTTTGTACGCTGTGCTTCCAACGAATATGGACGCCGATACAATCGAAATGAAATTTTGCAAATATCTTCACAGCGCATGTGCAACTTATATATATCTCCGGTAGTACAATCATGCCAAAAATATTTTTATTTCATTTTTACAGCGCCTCGAACATAGATCGAGATCGAAAAAATCGGAACTTTATGTTCGAGGTGCTGCCGCCTTTTCAATTTTTAATGTTTCTCGTCCCCTTTAGTAACGGCGATATTAAAGCATTAATCTCAGTAGCTTCGCTCGACATTTCTCGACGATGCCCGTAAAATTTCGATGTCGTCGCGACGAAATTCTAGTAAAGTCGCGCACGTGTGCGTTCATGTTCTGATCGAAACGATCGCGGAAAGGAGAACCGTACGAGCCATTCAGGTGCATTGTTAGAGCGGTTATCGAATCAAGTGGGTTCCTCGCGTTTAGCGAATTTACTGTAATTGAAACATGTATTTTACAAACGCAGTTGTCGCCGTTTCGCATAACGTTATCGGGCCGTGAAACACTTCGCAAATTGGACTGTTTGGGTTGGCGTACGTCACCGATTTTATTCACGTTTACGTGACAGTAGATATCAATTAAACAGCGGATTTGATGCCACGAAAGTACGTCGGCGTTGACGAAAGTTGACAGCATTTTTATCTTACGTTATCTTTATGGAATCTTTACATTTCGGTTTGAAAAAATAATGTCGACTACCGTCGATATAGGAAAACGTTATTGCACGCTATAAAATGCTAGCAGCGCTACGTATGAGCCTGATTAATTGAGCTAGACTGATTTATTTATAGACACGTGGCTCATGTATCGATCACACGCGACCACGAACTATAAAACATTTTTTAATTTGCGATGAATCGTACGTCTTCGACCAAAAAATCATATAAAACTACGCCGGCGGTGAAGGAATGAATAACGGGTCAGGAAGTACCCGAAGAACGCAGCGAGGTGGTCAAACAATTTTCTGCTAATTAATTGACACTTACAAGATAACATCATCGCTCTCCAGGGCATTAAAACATCCCTCAAACTCGATTCGCAATCACGGAAAGCGAAGAACCTCAAATTCCATTACCAAGCCGCTTTATCCGCCTCTGAAATTGAAAGCTGGACAGAAGGGAGTGTTCTCGATAATCGGCCCTTTCATCGATCCTCCAACGAGTCGTTAAATCTTCACTCACTTACGGTCCGAGCGAATTATCACTCGGCGATCGTTCATTATTCACCGGTTCCGCGGCTTAATACCACTTTTGTGCCAGCGGAATTTCACGGTCATTAATCAGACACGGCCCGAGGATATTGGAGGGGATGGGAACAGCCCAAGCTACCGTTGGAACCGTGTGGATAATTAGTTTCGTATCAATTACACGATTAATCATCGTTAGATGATTATTAAGGGCCGCGCGCGGTTCACAACTGTCACGATTTCACGCGTCCGCGAGCTTCCAAGATAGGGGTGGTTTAGAATGAAAAGGTGTCGGCTGTGAGAACAACCCTCTGACAGTTCCAGGGGATCGAATTTGAGAATGAGAAGAGCGAAAGGAAATTTTGCTAACAACTACCCTGGAATCGAGAGATATTTTAGGGGATGCGAAGGATAATTACGCCTTCGACGTGATTTGGGGGTGGTTTTCTTAATACTTCCTTTATTTCAGGGCTGGAGGAGGCGGGGTAATTAGAATCGATATTGAATCGATTAATATTGAAACAGTTATTTACAAAATATTCCATTTGGTAGGTAGTTCTTTATTGAATGATATTAATGGAATGTATTTTGTCCCTCGATGTTGAGGTACATCGAAATATTTTTATATTAATAATATTATCATATATTAATTTTAAATAGCGAACATTTGCCAGGATCTTTTTACCAAGAATGTACTGATTCTGTCCGGTTTAAACTATGAAGGATAGTTTGAGGTTAAAAAAAATTCTCCTTTTAGGAAATTATTATAGTAAATTGTTTACATGCAGATTACAAGGCCGCTGTTGTAGGCAGTCTATTGGAATTTTTATACGCACCTGAACTTCTAAGGCATGGTAAGCAAATATGAGGCCAAGCAGTATCACAGTAGACACAGAGATCAGGGTTTTCAATGCTGTCGAGGAAAACGAGGCCTGGAACATAAAACATCGTCCTCCGTAAATCCCGGCTCTGCAATGATATATTGCCCTTATACTACCGCCACTTAAATTTACATAGTCCTCCCACAATAAGCAAGCAGACATACTATTTTTGTTTCATTCTAACCGGTTCAAAAAACCAAACAGAATAACAATAAAGCGTACATGTACCATTTATTTCCATTTTCCAATTTATTTTAAACTGGAAACATTTGTATACACACGAAGTACACAAAAAGTAACTAGAAAGAAGCTTATGTTACGTTTTCCAGAACGAACTGGATACAAATTTCTATTAAATACAACGAAACAAAAGTTATACGGCGGTCTAAAAGCATATTCTCGACAAAAAAATTTTGGAACATTTTTGCATCATACACCACAAAAACCCCACGCCAATATTAAACGTCGAAGTTTCTTTGTGGAGGACGTTCTCACCCTCGGGACCTATTTACCAACAGGAAAAAAATCGTTCCGTTATTAGCAGCGCGAGAACTGCATCCGCGAGAAGTTTCGAAATTTTTTGAATTGCCAAAGTTACAAGCCGCTCTCAGCACGAAGTCAGTATTCGCCGGGCGGTGGTATTGTCGATGAAGAATTCAGAAGCGATTAAAGCTCGTGTTCCCGATGCTCGTCGGCGGGCGTTATCGTTAAATGTAATTGAGTCGGCGACCAAAGCGCGTCGGAGGGGGTGAGAATTTCTTCGGGAACTTCCGTCCACGCGTCAATTAGTTAAAGTTACCGAGCAACTACCCGACGAGAAGCAGTTTTCTCGCGCGTTGCCTAATTGCTGGCTGCGACGAGCGCGCAGATTAGATCCAATGAAATATTCAAACGTCCGCGTCAAGTTACTTATTGTCGGCTCGTAAAAGTCGAACGCGCCACTTTATCGAAGGCCTTAACCGGCGCCGATCGTAAATTCTTGCTGCATTCGCGCACCGATTGCAGGACGAACGTTCGCCATTTTTCTGAAAGAAAGGCACTGATTACTCGAGCTTCAAACTTGGTGCAATTATTATGTAGAGCTTCAAGAAGGTACTCAATTGTTTTCAAGCAACAACAATCGCTTTCTCTGAAGCTGTAACAACACAAGTTGTGGATCAAGAAAATCTATTCACCCTAGTTTGATACGTCGAGTACACGCTAATGTTTGGAAATTGTTTAAACGAAAGGTATCAAATATTCGAATATCAAATTTAATACCTCTGTTAACTAATATTTGAAGAATGTGCCCAAATTTTTTGAGAAGGTCTAGACCACTGATTCTATTTTGAGAAAAATTTATTTACAGGGTACCCTTGGCTGAAATGCTTAGGGGAAATTTTTGCGGATACCCAACCACGAATAGCGTAAGAATACAATTTTTATAAACTGTCAAACTAGGGCGACCCCTAAAAGGGAGTCTGTCGGGAAGAATAAACTTCCATATCGCGCTTCCCCGTATACGTGCGACGAATGTTGCTGGATAGAAACTTGGAAACATGCCCCTACGGATTTACGAGAGAAACTTTTTTTGTGGCCCCCCTCCAGCAGCGGGAAGAATTTTCATACTGTTTTTTTCGGCAACCGGGGATGATTGTATTCAGTGTTTCCCGCGTTCCGCGCGAACTGTTCCTGTCATGTTCGAGGGATATCTTGAAAGGGTGGAATGCGTCCGAACTTTTGATATTTCTCTAGAAACATGCAGATTAAGTATCGCATGTTATCGTATATCGTATATTAACAACTGTTCCACTGGATCACGATCACTGCAGTTCTCAGTACGGCACTAAACGCGAGATTGAACGGTCGATACCGTTTCCGAATATTTGCTCGGTTTTATTCTTATTGGATCGATACGTTTGATTCGCGGAACGGGCTCACGGTATTCGATACCTTCGAATCCAGCCTTTACGCGGCTCGGGACTAATAACAGCGTAATCCGCGTGGAGTACGGCCGATATAAAATGGGTAATCAAATTCGGTGCTCATCGAGCATGACTTCTCTCGGAAAATAAACAAGTTACGGCTCCCGTTTGCATCGTCCGGCGCTGAATAGCGAGCGCGGAATCGATGGTCTGCTTAGTTAAGATCCGTTCGCGATCGATAATCCCGGTATAATCAGATTATGTTATATTATTCGTATTGTGCACGCGAATTCGCTGTTCGTTACCTTGAATTAATTGTAAACGACACCGATGGAAGTCACGGATAAAACTTTGCATGCTACGCGACGGTAAACGGTTAATTTTTAGCCATTTTCACTCGAATGTCCCTTAAAAGTCATTACGTTCTCATTATGATCAATGAATTGCTAAATGCGTATGGTAAGAAACACGCTCGATACAATTAAAACGGAAAGGTTTGTTGACACTGCGCATTTATGCGGAAACAGATGCAACTTGAAACGTTGTAAAAAGAATTTGATAATGTCGATATGCCCAACCTATTGTTGAAGAAGAAAGGATACTTCTACATGGTTACTGTTTCTTGTTAATTATGCAAACAATCTTCATTTTCCACAAAGGTTCTCAATTTGATCGGTTGCACGCACAAGGAAATTTCTCTAATTATGAATTCCGATAGATAAAAGAAGACTTTAAAAGGACGTCGATCGTTTGACCCTCGCGTGCCAAAGGTCAAATCAGATGAAACGTTCAAATGACGCGAATGAGTGCAAATGTTTAACTGTAAACTATTCGTTGAATCATTTCTGCTTTTCGTACGTCGTGATGGGATCCAAGAAAAACGTTCTGCTGTTCAGGAAGAGGGATTACGCGAAATTAATGTTTCTCCGTCCGCGAGCTCGAGTATGATACGTCGAGGAACTCGTTACCATATCCGGACCCCCGGTTCTCGTTAGAGTATTCTGTTCATTTTTCTACTTCTTTCGGGCGGCCACTTGCACGTCACTACTCTCTCTCTCTCTCTCTCTCTCTCTTTCTCTCTTTCTCTTTCTCTCCCAACTTGACGTCCTCGATTTAATTACAGAGAGAATACTCGACGCAGAGTGCTTCGAGTGATTCGAGGGTTCTTCATCGCGGACCTAACGGTGCTCGGCCTTCTTCTCTCTTAAATTTTCCGGCGACCTTGAATTTTTATCACCACCCGCGATTACAAATGACGCTTCTTCGCCTCTCGCGGATGGCTCTATAAAAATCCACGAGAATTAAATCGCAGCCTCTCCGTATAATCAGACTGCGGATCTTTAAAACTGATTACTACCAACAATCTGGAGCAAAATACAAATTGATTTCAAGGGAAAATATTAATAGACGAACATTTCTGCCAATTTTCTTTGTCTCCGCCGAATGCAGGGTTAAGGAATAGGTGGACTAAATTCTGTTCCGATTTAATCAGTCCGCGACCGAATGCTACGTCCCGTGGCCAGATTTCGGTTTGGCGGTGGCGAACCTGCGGTTTCTGTAACAGCAGGCAGTCAGTTAATTAGTTACACTAAGAGGAATATAAATTAGCCGCAGAGGGACATGGCTTGTAACGTTCGGGCTCGACCTTTGCGTTAAATGACAGGAGCACGTCTCGCTGTGACGTTTCAGCTACCGTGCATTAACCGCAATGGATCCGGAATGCTTCAAAGACCGTGGAATCCTACAAAGATATTTTATTTATGTTCGTCCCCTACCAGAATTATCTCTGAAGTACCACAGAAGAGTATTAAACAGCGTGTTATTGTTAGAAACTTTTTCGAAATCTGGCAATTCAGCAACATCGAACAATTTTGATCAATACCTATTTAGAGTCAGCTGCAATTTACGTTCGATTGTTGAAAGAATTGTACAAAATTTCTAAAAAAACTTCTTGCGCAAGGAGCAAACTATTGAACGTAGATAAAGAATTACATTATCATATTTTATACATAACTGTTACTCCGAGCCAGAGATCCAGAAAATCCCTGATCCAAAGCTCGCTTGCTCAATCCCTTTAAAAATGATTTTTCCGTAAATCATCGAAACTCTCCATTCTGAAAAATCTCCAAGAAACTAGACATCGCAAAGTGTTGATCGAATCCCTTCGTGTCATTGTATCCCACTCAATTAGTCCGATATCCCGAGGAGTTCGTCAGGTCGATCGGAAGAATTGTAGTCATCGATGTTTCGTCGGGAGGCTCGCGGACCGCGTCGGCGTCTCGCGTGTACAACAGCGCGGAAAACCACTCGCCGAGGCGGAATCGTAATTTTGGACGGCAACCAACGATGGACTCTCCCTCTGTCTCTCTCGACGAGTCTCCATCTCTCTCGCTCCTTTTGTCAATAATACCAGTAGGACTTAATCCCGAGCGGACGCGCGGCCAAATCCGCAACGTTGCACTTTTCTTGAGTGGTCTCGCGAGTTCCGTGAAAGGGGATTATTGATTACGAACGAAATGGAACCGGTGCCACGGGGCTTTGTCGTTCGATAATTTGTTTCGGCGTATCGTATTGTTGACGGCCCGGGATCCATTTTCCGCGGATCCGTGCAATTTTACACGGACACGAAAATTTCTGGTCCACGTGGCCGACTCCGTCGTCAGGGATTTTCGTGAATCCTGGCGAAGAAACGAAGTGTTTAGCGAAACGAATGGACAGCTATCGTTCATACGAAGAAGCTGTCAGCGTGTTTCAGGATTTAGGTTCCATTTCAGCTTGGTCGAACAGGTTAATCATTCTATTTTTGAATTTATAATCTTCACGGAGCCATAACGCAATTTTTATGGCGCAAACAATTTCGAAAGTGCGATCAATTTCAAGGGACAGGGAAAGAATTTTTTATTTCCTTTTCCCCAAACCACTCGCACGAAATTAGCTCGTAAAAGTGTTCCGTACAGCGCGTACACTGCCCGCCAAAAGCACGAGGCCAGTCTCGGGTGATTAATGAACGGGATTAATATTATTTTGCAACGATACACTCAAATTTATGGAGCCATTACTTACGCGAATCATTTGTGCTCCATATTCATAAATAAATCTCATTAATCTCTCGCCGGGGTAATGTTTTCGTACTCCATTAATACGGCCACCTGATCCTACAACTTTTTGCCGACGATGTACACGCGTCCGACGAATTTATTGACTCGATTTTCTGTAAAACGAAGACTGACATAAAAAAAAATTTTATTTCCCACTCTCAATTTATTTACAGCGAACGAGAACGCACACGCTGTGTGCAGAACATCATCTGTTCAACCTGGTTATTCAATAGCTGATGTAATAAAAAGCGGTATATCGAAAAATATGACCATTCGATCGTTTCTTTTCGACGTACACAGTCACGTGTGCGTATCACTGCATACGAGCTTTGAGGTCTTGTTCGGGTTGATTTCCTGTCAAAGCAGTTCAGAATTTTTCCCTTTATTTACCACGCAGTTGTGAAAATGGGTTATTTATTAAAGACGCGTGTACTTGGGTCCCATGGAAATCACCGACGCAGGTTTCATCGACACAGTTTTCACCGACAATATTTCACCGACACCAGATTTGACCGACAATAACTTTGACCGACAACGACTTTCACCGTCGACGAATTTAACCGACAACAATTTTAGTTGACGACAGTATTATCCGATAGTAACATCGTTTCTAAAGATGATGCTCACATTTTTTTCCTTTAACTATTCTACACTGACACTTTTACTTTTGTATAAAAATATCATTATTACGCTATAAGAAGAATTAGATGTAGTCGGCTAACGTTGTTGTCAAACGATGTTGATATCGAATAATACTGTCGTGGACTAAAGTCGTTGTCGGTCAAATCTGGAGTCGGTGAAATATTGTCGGTGAAAACTGTGTCGATGATTTCCATGGGACCCCGTGCACAGAACTGATATTTAAATTTAATTTTCTTGAAAACTAAGCCTCCCACGCAATTTCGTTATTCTTGATTTTCTTTTCATTTCCAGTCATGAAACCGACCTGACCTAATATATACCATGAATTATGAGACACCCTGTATACATGCATATCAAGCTGAAAGTGACTCTTCTACAAATTTTACAAATTCAAGCGATTCTTTCAAACTCAATATTGGAATTTGATTCTGAACTTTTCAAAACTTCTTGTCAATACTGATCTTTTTTTTTTATTAAAATTGTTAACGCTTTTAAGGGTTCAATTTTGCAAATTACTAAAGTAATTCCGACGTTTCCGACACCTTGAAGTAGATTTCAATAAACATCGAAACGTCGGAATTATTTTGGTAATTTGCAAAATTGCTTTGTAAATTAACTAACAAATGTACGAACCCTTGTGCCGAAAGCATTAACAATTTTATTAACAACAAACACGACCGATAGGAAGCTATAATTTCTTTGTTTTATTTTCACACCTAATATGATGATTAATCTGCTCGTATAATTAGTCCCTGATCAAATGATCGGAACGTGGTACACGGTCCTAGCTAGTTTCGATCCTTGTTTATCTATTCTGCAGAGTCGTTTGTTCTCCGTGAGATTTCGTTTTATTAAAATTGTTAACGCTCTCGGCGCAAGGGTTCGATCATTTGTTACACAATTTACAAAGCAATTTTGTAAATTACTAAAGTAATTCCGACATTTCCGACATCTTGAAGTAGATCTCAATAAACATCGAAACGTCGAAATTATTTTGGTAATTTGCAAAATTGCTTTGTAAATTAAGTAACAAATGATCGAACCCTTGTGCCGAAAGCATTAACAATTTTATTAACAACAAACACGATCGATATATAAAGGAAGCTATAATTTCTTTTTTTTATTTTCACACCTAATATGATGATTAATCTACTCGTATAATTAGTCCCTGATCAAATGATCGAAACGTGGTACACGGTCCTAGTTTGGTTCGATCCTTGTTTATCTATTCTGCAGAGTCGTTTGTTCTCCGTGAGATTTCGTTTTATTAAAATTGTTAACTTTCTCGGCGCAAGGGTTCGATCATTTGTTACACAATTTGCAAAGCAATTTTGCAAATTACTAAAGTAATTCCGACGTTTCCGACACCTTGAAGTAGATCTCAATAAACATCGAAACGTCGGAATTATTTTGGTAATTTGCAAAATTGCTTTGTAAATTAAGTAACAAATGATCGAACCCTTGTGCCGAAAGCATTAACAATTTTATTAACAACAAATACGATCGATAGAAAGCTATAATTTTTTATTGTTTATTTTCACACCTAATATGATGATTAATCTGCTCCTATAATTAGTCCCTGATCAAATGATCGGAACGTGGTACACGGTCCTAGTTTGGTTCGATCCTTGTTTATCTATTCTGCAGAGTCGTTTGTTCTCCCTGGGTTTTTGTGCCCGACGTTTCCGGCGCGACGTGGTGCGTCGATTAGTTATTGTTTTGGTCCTGTTCCGGATTGTTCGTTATCGACACGGAACTGAACCGACCCATGATTGGGTTCGTTCGTTCCGTTCGCCGTTTCGGTAGGTCCGACGTGCTCGGAGTTAAATTGCCGGGATATTAGTTCAGTTGTTTTGAAGCGATCACCGGCCGCGCGATTAATTGTTCGGAGCTGCTGACTGCACGCGCCCGGGAAATGCGAGTTTTAATAACAGCCGGTAATGGATATTCCGTTGGACCGGTTGCAATTGCACTCACGTTCTTCTGCTACGGTGTTTTCAACTTTTGTCGGGATAACCAAGCCCTGTTACGCTTCCAGATGCTTCGGCGCTAATCATTCGCGAAATGAAACTGGAAATCGGCCACAGCTCTTCATTTCAACATGTTACTACGGTACTGTTCACTTGATTAGGGTGAAAATATATATATATAGGTTTATATCAAAGAAAGGAATTGCTGGTAAAATTCTTGCTTGTTAGTTAAATTCGTTTATAATATGAATTTGTAAGTGATATATGTTTACATCGATATGTACGAGGTGTGATCAAAAAGTAAGGTGACTTGTTGAATTTCGCGGGAAACCTGCAGTCGATTTTCGTTTTCTTTTTTTTCTTATGCTGGTACACTCGTCCTAAACATATGTTCACAGTATCAGCTATATAGCATTTGTTGTTTGTTTGTGAGAAGCACAAAGGTTAGAAGTGTTTTGCGTGTTCGGCGATTTTCTGCTGTCGAAAAAAATGGATCAAAGAATTTGCATCAAATGTTTTAAAAATATTTAAGCAACATTTTAAAGTAAAATACATGCAAAAATAGTTTTGGAGTATCTATTATTTCCTCGATTCTCTAATTGAAACGTCGAAAAAATTCGGTTTTTATTGTTTTTGACAATGATGTCCCACAACAAAAAATCTAATCAAAATTGATAACACTGCCTGTTATGGTACTATATCGTGGAACCAAACAGCTAAATAGCATGTTTTCATATTTTTTAGAAAAAATTATTTTTTCGATTTTTTGGGGGTTTTTTATTTTTTACGATCACAGTTTGCGACACAAAAATCTGAAAAAATTCTGAAAAATGCGCCTTAGGATACAAAAAATATGTCACATTCTTTTCCGAATTTTAGAACGCCTTTGAGATCGGAAAATGCGCAGAAATGCGCAAAATCTAATTTACCCTGTAGCTAGAGGGCTGAAATTTTACTCAGATTGGTTTTTCTTGGTCAGTTTTCGAATGGTTCAACAACAATTGAAAAACCTCTAAGGGCAGTTTTGACCATCTTATTCGACTATGCCCTTTCGTTCTGATCTGCACGGTGCTGAATAACGAACACAACACTCGTCGATTCTCATAAATACATAAAATTCGCAGTCTAAGTACGATTTCGTAAAATCGTATACAAGTAGACAATCGATTAAATATTGAAAGTAAAGTTTTGACACGACTGTCTACAGTTTGTCGTTTGAAATTATACACACAGAAGTTTCGAAGATTCCAGACGCAAAGTGTAATATTCGAGGCACGGATTATGGGGACAACGAGGAACCGCTCTAAAACTGCCAATTGTAACAGTAACGCGCATAGTTCTCTCGCCAATGTCCGAATAATTATGAACGATACTGGACGTATCGACGAGCCGTCACGTTCCTCGTTCGTGCATTCATTCATTCCGAGGTGTTCGCGCTACAAATTGGTCATCTAATTATTCGATTTCCGTTCTGCGCATCGGTAAAATAAAATAAGTAGCCGTGTTGAATCGAGACCCGATTGAATATCGGACACTGTTCAATTTTAGGGAGTGGCTGGGGGAGGAGGGGCTTGTGTAATCGTGTGCGAACACTGCTCCGAAAATTGCCAACGATCAACGCCAGCTTAAATAGAATAATTCTGTAGTAATCCGTTGAAACGTGTCGACAGTATTTCAGGAGACCTTTAAATGATGGAACGTTAATTCTGCTCTGTCTTCGTTATCGCCGACAGTGTTTTACAGAAGCGTACATGAAAAATCAATTTTTAAAACGTGATTCGACATTCCCGTACAGGATTTTATGTTTCACGTTACGAGATAATGTTCGGATTTTGAAAAATGGTGATTAACCTAGTTTCTTATTCTATACATTCCAGAAAAGTCTTTCGCGGATTTATTTTTTCTTCCACCGTTTGCGAGCATTCAGAATGTTCCCGAAAAGAAAATTCATTGTTCCAATCATCGTCGTATTATTTCGTTTCTTGAAAAACTATAACAATTCACTGATAAAAAAAGCTTAGAACAAGTACAGGGAGAATAATTTCTAAAATATTAAATATTAAATTGCTTGCACTTTCGCGTGATGGTTATCGCAAATTCAAATCGTCAGCGGCAAACACCAAAAACCTGTCTGAAATTCTCGAAACATTTTCGAAAGGATTAGCCTCGAAAACAAATCTCGTTTAAAAACAATCCCAATCGAAAACTTTTGTTTTAAAGTCTTTCCGTGTCCCGGTAAATGAAATTAAACGTTGATACGAAACGAGTGAAACTAGTCTCGTTTCTCGGCGAACGATTCGCGCAATTTGTGACCGAATTAGCCAGAACATATACGTTGATAATTCTGAGAATAAGTCTCGCATCATGGTGGCCAATTTCCCGTCGACGTCCAGGCGTCCAGGTTTGAATCTGCCGCGCCGTGGCGTCGCGACGTGTCGCGTCGGTGCACCGGGAAAACTTTCCTAATTCCGCGTCGCTTGGTGCTCGGGCAATGTTACACGGTCTGTTTACAGCGGGACCGTCGAGTGCAGCCGAGCGGATTTCTGATTAAAGTCTCGAGTGTCCTTAACACGCTACGCGGAGAAAAGTTCCGCACACTTTTCGTCCCGGCCGGATATCGATTCCACGGCCAGACACCGCCATTGTACGCGGCATTGTTATCAAAGATATCGACGGAGCTCCGGGCTCCGATCTAAATGATCTCTCGGTAGAAGCTGCAGTGCCTTGTCAGTGTGCTAATGTGCTCTGGGAACTTTTGGGATCGTAATTGAAACCCGAATTTCCGGTGGAATCGTTTAATTCATTTTTGTTTTTAACGGGAAGTGGGCTATCATAAAATTTTAATTTTTTCATAGTTAGTTTATCGAAGGGGCCGTTCTCGTTTCGAACGATCCAAAAATCAATTTCATTCTCTTCGAGTGTAGGCGTTCTCAGCGAGAAGCAAAATTGAACCTGTGAAATTAGCTGATATTGATAAAATGTTTGCATAAACATTACATTATATTACATACGATTATAAATGCATGCATATTCGAATCCTCAAGTTCAGGTGGGTGATAAAGCAAACATTAACCCTTAGCACTCGAGTGACGCCTCTTAGGCGTTATTAAAAATTGCTGTACTATTATTTAAAATTACTAAAGATTTAAGTATTGTACGAGGTATTATATCAATTCCACATCTACCAAATTTAAAAAATCATGGAGAATGGATATATTCTAGGTCAGAAGAAACGTTTGATTTTCGAGTTAAAATAGCTCCGAGTGCAAAGGGTTAGTTATGATTATTAAAGAGGCCGTAGTCGAGGGGTAGGTTTTTCCATTGATCATGAATAACGTAGAAACTTCGACCGGAGAATATGATCGGCTAATAAATATTTGGAAATTGCACCGTAGGGGAGAATTAGGCTACCCTTCGGGCGCCAGTTATGTAAATATCAACAAAGCAGGCTGTGCCAGCTGGTATAAATAAATGCATTCGGGTCCGCGAGCTTCAAGACTCACAACGTTTCTATGGCGACGGTATGGTCCTGCTTTGCGCATGTCGCGTTCGACCGAGGGAACCCGTAGCGTTCGGTTACGCCCTTGGAAATTAGTGGAATACATCTGGTCATTGTTTGTTTAACGAGAGGGACAGAGAGGAAGAGAGAGAAATCGTTGGACCGGGAGATGAAGATGAGTTTCGATTGTGTGACGCGTCGAGAACCGACTGCTATCAGGAGCCTCCGATTGTTCCGGGTTCCTTGGGAAAACGACCCAACAAACGGCTTTTGCATTCGGCTTGATAAACGATCCTGCATCCGCTAGCCAGACGATGCGTTCTGCATATCGTGATTTATCGTTTACGCTACTCCCGGCTGCGATACGTTTTACAAACCCACGCCACGTGTTTTACGATTATTAAACTACGATAAATTAGTTCGCGTGCTTCTACCTCGCTCTATTCTTTCTCTAATTTGCAAACAATTGACGGCAATCGAAAGATTTTATGCTGCGGGCAAGCAGCTCCGATTTTTGTACATTCTTTGTCGGACATTATATGATAGTCCACAAATTTGAATTGCGACGGTATAAAAATGTTTTGTATCATATTTAACTATAATCTTTGAATGTAGCTTAGTGTCGGTAAACAATATGCAAGGGTAAATGATTTTTGCCTTGATGCGTATTTACAATTTGCAATGATCAATGTTTGAAATGAAACGAGAAAACTAGTAATAATTAATTTGAAATTGATTGTACCATTTATGTAAATTGTGTACCGTTTTACGCTTGGTCCGAGTTGGATCTGGATGGGTAACAATTTATAGAAACCCGAAATAATACACATGCCGAATTATAAACGCAGGGATATAACCGAAAATTCGATGAAAGCTATGAAATAATGTTATTCGAGGCTGGCCAGGGACCAGTGGGCGCAGTAAACAAATTCCCATGAAATTGTAGCGTTCGCAAATTGGTCTACAGAAATATTTGCATAATTATACAAATAACGGCGCGGAATCCTCTCATTTGAATACTTTTATCACCCCCGCGGTGTGTGCGAATATGCAAATCGAATGGGCTCGCGCGAAACAAGGTAGACAGAACGCGATATTCTTAAAAACATTTCGAAGATATCCGTGACAGAGTTCTCGTAACAATGTACGGATGCAAAGCGTGTCCAGTGGCCGGCAAAATGATTTGGCGGCCGGAAGTTCGGAGCTTTCGGATTCAAAAATGATATTCGCAAAAATCCTTGAGATAGCCGAACTGTCAGAGAATATTTTTCACACTCGTGGTTCGCGTAGCCGCGATTAAAACCAGTCCCACGGCGTGCAGAAAATAAGCTTGCCAGAGGATGACAGGTGCGGTGGCGTGCTATTTTTTTTATTTTGTTGCTTTTTTCCCGCGAGCCGCGACAGCCAATCGGATAAAATATGATTCGTAGAGAAACAACGTGAATGGCTTTGTCGCGGAAATGTAACGCCACGGAAACTTCGGGGTTGCTGGGGGTTGCTAGGTGTGCAGCGTGGGTGTCGAATCCCGGATTTCGCGATCGACGATTTATATTCGGCCCCCGATCTCGTAAACCACTGTTTACGGAGCCGCCCTTGCTTATTTCGAACTGTTTTGCTTTGTACACTTTTCTCGCAAAATTGTATAGATCTTGACAGTGATCGCATAGAGCGGCGAGACTCTTTCTAAATCTGAACTGAATAGTTGCAAAGTGTGGAGAAAAAGAGGAAACATAAGGAATTAATTTTGAGCTTGAACATGTTTATCGAATTTGACTTTTCTTGAGAATATCAAAGGTCAACTTCAATAAATATTTCCAACATCAAAACCCAATTATTTGACCTGAATGAGAAAAAAAGAGGGAGCATGAGGAATTAATTTTGAGCTTGAACATGTTTATCGAATTTGACTTTTCTTGAGAATATCAAAGGTCAACTTCAATAAATATTTTCAAGATCAAAACCCAATTATTTTACCTGAATGTGGAAAACAGAGGAAACATGAGGAATTAATGTTGACTTTGAACATGTTTATCGAATTTGACTTTTCTTGAGAATATCAAAGGTCAACTTCAATAAATATCTCCAACATCAAAACCCAATTAATTCACCTGAATGTAAAAAAAAGAGGAAACATGAGGAATTAATGTTGACCTTGAACATGTTTATCGAATTTGGCTTTTCTTGAGAATATCACAGGTCAACTTCAATAAATATTTCCAAGATCAAAACAATTTTTCAGTCCTCCTTCTTATTTGACCTTCATTCTGCAACATTTAAACTATAATTTAGAAACAGTTCCATCGCTCTATCTCAACTCTATCAAAAGTTATGGAATTTTGTAAAACACGGCTCCACGCTCCACGTTCGCCTATAGAATTCGCACACACGAGCAGAGCTCAATGAAAAATAATTGTCGGCGATATTATTGGGGAGGCACGTGTTCAATTAGGTAAACATTCGTGACCAGAATATTGCCGACTTTGTTTGCCATCCTCGATCTTGCTTCGAATGAAATTACACGTTCAATTGTTGGCTTAGCACGAGAGCCGTGGCTCGAAACGCATGAAAATTCGAAAGCTCGATTTGTCGCTTCGAAAAGTAAATAAACAAGCTCGCGGGAAATATTTTCGCACGGTTTGATTTCGTCCCGTGTCGTTGTTGTTTAGATTCGTACAAAATATGTCAGTTTTCTGAGGCTTGGAAAAGCTTAGTTCCAATCTTTTTAAAAATACTGGAAACAATGATAGAAATTTACTGGGTTGGATTTTTCATGTTTACCGGGGTCAATTTCGTTCGTCGTTGAATCTCTCGGTGAATATTCATCAGCAAGGACGTCTATTATATTTGCTACGATTACGCTAAAATTCAAGAAAATGATATTTATGTGCCAGTATCCCTCGAGAGACAGAAGGTTAATTGGATGCAAACTTTGGTCTACTTGCATGCACAGGATATTATCGCAAAAATTACTTGAACGATCGCACGATGCAAATAAATCGCTGTCACTGTCAAATTACCAATTTCATATATTTTCTGTTCCATAATTTCTGAACTAGAGCACGTATACAAGAATTGCCAAAATTTCTTAATAAATTCTTCTCTCAGTCTCAGGTTTAGCGCCTCGTTCGTTTAGTATTATATCAGCGTACATCGTCTCGCTTATGAACTAGCAAAAATGGCTGAAACATTAACCCAGGATCTTCTCTGCGGAAGTAACAGAGGTCGTGTCAAGTATCGACGAATGCGCCGTTGCAATTCGCGCGAGAGTCAGCGAAATAAAGTCAGCGGAATATAATCGAGAGGAGAGGTTCGTGAAATATCTATTGTGCCCTTCGATTTCATTGGACTGGAATGTTTCATATCGTACGGAGGCGATAGAAGCGTAATGGACGCCGGCGAGTTCGAAGCTACTGGCAGAATTAATTACCCGAATAAGGTCTCCGCGGAAGATAAATGAAACGGCTCGTTGATTATCGCGCGGCGATGGATCCTCCGACACGAAGGATCAGAAAATGGCGGCTGGGAAGGTAGGTTTTCCGCGAATTAGGAAAGAGACGCGCACGGTCTCTCCTATATTTAAATAATTTCCCGCGGGGATTCGATTCGAATCCGAAGCGACAGATCATATTTTATCTTCGTGCAGCCCCGGCGTGGATTTACGCCCCCGTCCGCGAGCGTGTTGATCTTATTCACCTAAAAATAGATCTCCTATGCCGCGCGAATCGCATAGGAGCATCGCCGATTAATAACCAACTGTCACTGCGTTTTCCAGCTGACTTTTTAATCGTGGCCCGGACATGATTGATCATATTTGAGATCCTCGGCGATCTTCCCCGCTTAATGAAATATTAACTCCCGGCCGATAATTATTTCCTTCAGCAATAAAAAGCTTTTTATCTGAACTCGAATTACCGGGAAATCCGAAGGGAAGGATTTATTTGATTGCAATTATATTTCCATTTTCCTTCTCCAGACACTGAGTTTATTTATTTGCTTATAATATTGTCTGGGACCATAAAATGACATTTTTCTTGCTCAATTAACGTGTTTGAGGTAGGTCGTACCAATTTCTGAATTTTCTCGCCCCTAACGAAATTCATTTACAGGAACTAATGAGGCTCTTTGTGCAATTCAGAATTCTGTTCGTGTGTCTCGTTCGAAGTAATTTCTGGCAGTAGTTGAACGGTCGCGGGCGCAGTATTTAAGCAAACAGTTCCACGGAAGTGGGAATATTGGGACAATTAATTTTCTAGGGAGCTAGCTCGTCAGTCGAACTACGGTTCTACAAACGGTATTTAAATTTGTGATGGGTTCCGAGGCTCTTAACCTTCCCTGAGATTTCGCAGTGTCTTATTAATTGCTTCCTCCTCCATTGAACGACCATAAATATCAATATTCGTAATGAATTCAATTTCATATTAAATCATACAAATTTAGTACATCGAATGATATGTATTTGACAGAAATTAGAATTAACCAATTGCCGTACCTTCTTTTTTTTACAGTTACAGTGATTAGAACGTCTTCATTCCGAAAAATGTCGTACAAGAGAATAGAAAATTTATATTTTTTGTATGGCTACATTTATTTTAATGCTTAAATATTGGTTACGAACGAATCAAATTTGATTTCATCTAAAATTAAACGCGTAACATTCATATTTGTTAGACTTCGTTGGAGACCTTCATCGCGAGTCTGGCTCGTCAAAATACGACAAGGGGTTAAGAAATTAATGCCAATCGTGATGAAAAATTCGCAGATATCTCGGGTATTTGCAGGTGTTCGTAATTTGCAGACTGGTTTGTCGGTGTCATCTAATTGAGTTTCGCACAGAGAGTTCTCTTGAGTTCTTTCAACATTTCCAATAAGCCAATTGCAAGCTCTCAATCTTCCCGCGGCACGATGTCAAAGTAAAATAAGTTTGGCTCGGCGGGGAGACTCTGCTTTTTTTCTTCAGAACGGAGCCGATCCAAAGAGTAGTGCATGGTTTTATTTGCATATACCTTTTCCGAAGTCTCTCCTGTTTCTCGTTTGATCTCCAAGAATTGTTCGCTGTACTGTATAATATCGAATGGAAATCGCGCGGCCATAGTTTCCCTTTGACGCGTCGACGTGACGGGACCGAGCAATTTTGTATTAGAAAAAAAAAACAGCTGGAGCGAAAACACGATTGTTGCTAAGTAAACATTTTTATTTTGAATATACTGCTTCTCCGAAATTTCTTACGTGCTCGTTTCCAAGATTTAGGTAAGTTTAAAATATGAATAATTAAAAAATTTCTACAAAAACTATTTTACACAATTTTCGAACGTTCCGTGGTTCAAGTTTGAATAATTCGCCATCAGAGGGTGTGAAAATAATCGCTTATTCCACGCGAACGAACGCGCGAAGAGGTAAGAAAGTCTGGATTACTAATGGCGGACGTTTCAAAGCAGCCACCGCAGCTCGACGCGATTTTTAAGGGGTTCCGCGACAGGGTGAACTGCAAAATGGTAAGATCGTCGGAGAAGGTAGCGTCAACAGGGCTGAGTTTACCGTTATCGGCGCGATTACTTCGTTTTCTGCTTTGCAATGCAGAATACGCCGCAACAGAAGAACCTCCATCGAGGATTGTCGACAAAATTTACGATTTTGGCTGTCGAGTGTGGCGTCCTGGCATCAGAGCCGAGCTGAGATGGCAAAACGAGAAGTGGGTGGAGTCCTGTACCGTAAACGTATACAGTTTGATTTGAAAAATTCAGAGTCCGATCCCACGGATCGCTTTCGAATTCCTCCGTAATTTTGAATCGAACCTGCTGCAATTTGGAAACCTCGCACCACCGGAGATATGACGATCAAGTAGTCGTAGCATACGAATCAGCTGGTGCATTCGATATTCGGGGACGAAGCGATCGGAAAAACATTTTCTGCTGCGTTATACTGAAAATGCACCGTCGAAAATTTTTCTTCGTCGAGACTGTCGAGGCGCATTCATGGGGAGTTTAGTAAATAATTTTCAAAGCAAAATTAATATCGTAAAACGTGCAAATACGAGAACTTTTCAATACTTTTCGAGATCACTTGTGCCCGAGACTTCCAAAGCAGATATCCAATATGGCGGCAATTCGGGGTCTGGAAGCCCCTCGTCGAAAACGGCGAGCTTAATTAAATGCACCATTTCCGCCCATAAAATCAATATTTCATTCCACTGTACAGTTAAACGCGATCGAATAAAATGTAAAATAAATATACGAAAAGTACACAGTTCCCGCAGATGTACTGGGATTATATACAACATTTTTCATACCCTCGGGAGAGCACTCTGTTCAAGTATTCGTCCCTATAGTTCTCTCGCTTTACTATTTCGGTGAAAGAGAAACTTTGTTCCTTTAACGAGAAACATACATTGAACCGCAGACGATGGGAACCAATAAAAAAAAAAGAAGATAAGAATAGTCCACGAACCGAACCCATTGTTTGAAAGGAAATTAATCTTCTCTGTTCTTGACGCAGACGCAGAAGATCAAACTTTCGCGAAGTTACTTGCGAAGGACGAATCAAGAGACTCAGTTTCCTCGTTGAACTTTCCACCTCTCACTCTCTCTCTCTCTTTCTCATTCTATCTCTCTCCTCTCTCTTCTCACCCTCCACGCAGTGCATTGTGGTAGTTTTTACCGGGTGAACTTTAGAGGCACCCTTGTTTCTCCGTTTATTCATTACGCCATTAGTAGACGGCAACGGTCCGTGCGTACTTCGGGTAATAGTTGTTGCGCTTTGAAAAAAAACGAGTCGAGCTCGCCAATTGTGACTCTGAATGCTTCTTTTCCACCGTGGAAAAAGCAATGACACGAATAATGAACGATAAACAACGCCGGATCGTTACATTTCCATTTTATAACGAGGGGACGAACTTTAACGAATGATATTCATTGCCTGACTGACTATGTGCTCGCGCGGCGGTCGTCATTACGCATATTAAATTTTCATTTCTTCATTCAGGCTTAGAATTTTAGATCTCGTAAGCGCGCAACTACCATACTTATCAGCAATCTTCGCAATTTCGAACGACACATGAGCGATTTGTGTTCTGAAATTGATTAGCAAATTAAATACGATACGAGTGAACGTGTTCAATATTCTGCCGTTCGTTATTCACGAAAATAACTTCGAAAGTAAAGCTGATTCTTCGTTCGCAGAGTTCGTTGATGTCAGTGCAGACGTGAAACCGTGACGTTCCTAAATAAATCTCCTAAGCAGCTACTATACTTATCAGCAATCTTTGCAAATTCGAACGACTCATGGTCAATTCGTGTGTCTCTAAATTCACTAGCAAATTAAATATAACACGAGTGAACGTGTTCAATATTCTGCCGTTCGTTATTCACGAAAATAACTTCGAAAGTGAAGCTGATTCTTCGTTCGCAGAGTTCGTTGATGCAAGTGCAGACGTGAAACCGTGACGTTCCTAAATAGATCTCGTAAGCTCGAGTGAACGTGTTCAATTCTGTCGTTTGTTGTTGACCAAAATAGCTTCGAAAGTAAAGCTGATTCTTCGTTCGCAGAGTTCGTTGATGCCAGTGCAGACGTGAAACCGTGACGTCTGATCAACGACTCGGAATTTATTGTTCCCGTCGGTCGCATCGGCCGATCGAAAGCCACGTAATGTCTTTCAGACATTCCGGGGCGCTCATCGATCAAACAGGTGAAGTGCGCCATTCAAGTCGTTAAACGTTCCAAATTCTAGAGATCGACATTTTCCCGTTAGCGCGGCGCTGCGCGGCTCTCGTTCAATTAACTCGCACTTTGCCCGTCAATGGGCGAATCAATCGGCTGAATGTCTCCACTGAAAGCCCCCTCGCCCCTGTTCCCACCACTCCGCCGAACGGGCATAAAGTCGCCCGTTCCCCGTAATTAATTGTAAGTATCCGGCTGAAATGGTAATTACGTGTCGCAGGCGCGCGCGCTGATTATTCGCCGCGAAAAAAGGAGACCATCCCCGACAGTTACGTGTTACACGCCTCCACGCTCGTTTTCATTCGGTCCCTCATTTGTCTCGTTTCGTCCCGGCCCCGTGGCTGACGCCCCTTGTGACACTATCGGTGACAGGCCACCCGAAAATAGCATAATTACAATGGTTGGGACGGAATTTTCCCGAACAGCCTAGCCGCCACAGATTCCTCTCACGTCCTCGTTGAACGGTCAATCACGAACGCTGCTGTGTGACTGGACAATGTCGAGAATTTTGTGTTAGCACTCCAGCTTAATGGATTGTACTTTTTTGTGGAAATATTTGCTACACAAATCTATTTTTAGTGCTGGGAATATTGAAACTTCAATCGGGAATGTTCACGAGTTGAAACTTCGCGTGAAGGTATTGTACAAAATGTTCTGCGCATTTTAAGACCTGAAATAATGATTAAGCTCAAACGAGTGTTCAGGTAATTAGTGGACGATTCATGAAGAGTGGAAGCAGGACGTTATGAGAGAGAAAGAGAGGGAGAGCACGTCGAGGGAAAAGCAGGCTTCGCCGATATGTATGATTTGGCCCAGAATCCCGAACGTTCGTGGCAGAAAGAAAGGGAGCAATCGAATGCATCCCCCCTGGCCTTCTTTCCCGTGCTAGCCGGCGAGCAGACAGATCCTGGGATATTTCCGTCTCCGTTCCCGCCGTCTCTCGGTCTCTCTGGCTCTCCCTCTGTCCCGATACCAATATTGTTAATCTATTCCTTCGTTCTTGGCACGATATCAGACGAAAGATTGCTACGGTCAACAGCGTAATTCAGTCGCTCGAGACGACGACGGCGGCGGCGGCGGACCTTTACGCTCACGCTAGATTTCACCCTGCTGCCCCGCGAATACACGGTGATTAGGTGAATAACAGACGGGATGGGGAAACATCGGACTCGTTAGGGGTCCTTTCAATCACAGCCACGTGGAATTTCACTCGTTTCGGAAATGGTAAATACAGGCCGGAGGAACGGGTCAGCGAATTTTGCTCTTGCGAAACCACCCCCTTAATTCGCCATCTTGGCAGACGAATTTTATTTTAGTTGGGAAAAGAAAATTCCGGAGTCCATCAGTTATAGTAAGTGTCGGATATATGTTGTTTATGGACCGTGAAATTTTTTGGAAGAGCCGCGGAAGGGTCAGTGAGTTTCAGTTTGGGAAACCACCCCATAAATATGTCATCTTGGCAGAGAAATTTTGTCTAGACTTGAAGAAGAACATTCTAGTGCCCTTCAGTTAGTAGATGTCGGAAGTATGTTGTTTATGGACCGTGAAATTTTTTGGAAGAGCCGCGGAAGGGTCAGTGAGTTTCAGTTTGGGAAACCCCTAAATTCGCCATTTTGGCAGAGAAATTTTGTCTAGACTTGAAGAAGAGCATTCTAGTGCCCTTCAGTTAATAGATGTCGGAAGTATGTTGTTTATGGACCGTTAAATTTTTTGGAATAGCTGCGGAAGGGTCAATGATTTTAATTTTTGGAAACCACTCCCTAAATTCGCCATCTTGGCAGACAAATTTTATTTTAGTTGGGAAAAGAAAATTCCGGAGTCCATCAGTTATAGTAAGTGTCGGATATATGTTGTTTATGGACCGTGAAATTTTTTGGAAGAGCCGTGGAAGGGTCAATGATTTTAATTTTTGGAAACCACTCCCTAAATTCGCCATCTTGGCAGACGAATTTTATTTTGGTTGGGAAAAGAAAATTCCGGAGTCCATCAGTTACAGTAAGTGTCGAATATATGTTGTTTATGGACCGTGAAATTTTTTGGAAGAGCCGTGGAAGAGTCAGTGATTTTCATTTTGGGAAACCACCCCCTAAATTCGCCAACTTGGCAGACTTTAGTTTTGGCTAAAGAAAGAAAGTTTAGGTGCCCATCGGATAGTAGATTATGAAAATATATAGTTTCCGGTTCATTGAATATTCGACTTCGTAATATATTTCGATAAGATTGAATTTATTTGAAAAAATATTCCTTTCGAACGTATTTCTTGCAAGAGTCGTTCTTGTTCAAGTAAACGATGACAACACGCGACGTCCTACAGCAAAGTTATTCATGCTTGTTCGACTTATCGGATGCCAACACCCAGTTCTCGGAAGAATTCGAAAATTTACACTGGCGTGCAGCTATGTAAGGGCGACGTGCGCATCGACTTGCAAATACTGATAACACCGAGGAATTTTTCGTGAACGGAATTTCGTGAATCGAGAACTCGATCTGCCATGGGTATCTCATTTTTTATGCATTGAGAAACCAGAATCATCCATTTTTAAGATATTCAATTCCCTAATTTAATAATAAAAAAAAATGAAAAGGGAACGAGAACAAATAAATTTACATTAAACGTTCCAGTAATTTGTACATCACGTCTAAACAGTTTCTGCAAATTTGCAAAGAATTTCCAACGAGTGGAAAACACTTCGTGTCCGAATAAATCTCGAATGAATTGAAAACAGTGGAGGGTCGCAAATACGCTTGAATTTCAATGACGCCGCTGCAAACCGGATGCACAACGCGATAAGAAGCCCCGCGATGCATTTCGTTTCTTGCTGAGGGTGTCGTTGCAACTACGAGTGTACCGGAAGTTCGATTACGTGTTGTTGTTTCGCGTCGCTCGTCCCACTGCGCTGGTCGCAAGTTTTTTTCCGGTTCCAATTCGCGAATCGATCTGGGTTAGACAAGAATACAGTCATACCAAGCCTGGTTTTTATCAATTTATTTTTATATCGTTCTTCCCTGTGTATCTGTAGGTTTATTCTTTTTTCCTATGACGCTGTAAGGACGTTTTACTGGCAGCGTTATCGGTGCTCGATCAAAAATAAAAGTATCCACGTATCATTTTTCAAGCTTCGAATTTCGTTTCCGCTTCACGATTTCCGCTTTTCTATTTTTTTCAAATCTTTTTCGAAGGTAAAAAACAATTATTTGCAGTTACGTGAGTTTGCCTCGACAATCTCCGTTTCCTATTTACGGAATGATTCGGAACTTCCGGCCGGTAGAGCATGATTCAGGGCAAAAGAATTAGGAACGGGGTCCAGGAAACTAGCGGAGCACTCTCGCGCGAGTAAATTAAGCTCTCTTACTTTTCGCTCCTAATTACCGTGAAGTATGCGAATATGCGAAGCTAATTAACATAGTTTTCGTTTTTTCCCAACAGCATTCTTGTTTTCATCATATCAACTCGATAAATGTCCAGACATCAAAAATTTCACGATTTCGAAAACAGTCATCTTCAGAGACAAAATAACACTACAGATTAAATAAAATGACTGTTAAAGTAAAACTGTTAAAATTTCTACATCCGATTAACTTAAAATTTTGCAGTTCTCTCAACGAACAAATATAATTTTCGCAATAAAATCCGCATTCGAGAGGATTTCATATGTATTTCATCATATAACTATAAACGACCGCGGTAAAACGATCTAGTGCAACAGCCGCAAAGCTAAAAATTTGGATTCTTTCAAATCTATCGAAATATAAAAAAAAAACAATTTCGAGGAGATGAAGTTTTAATTGTAACTGCTGTGAACAGGGAAACAGTTGGAGGGTTGGTTTTTCGGATTGGGTAAGTTACGGATTTCCTCTCGGAGTTTGAAATTTCGTGAGGAATGCGAAGGGTGTCAAATTTTTTCCGGTAATTCCGAAAGCTCGCGATCTTTCTGTATACCATTGAGAGGGAAGAATTTTTGCGTGTGGAATATTTCCCCGGTTAACTTCAATTTACGGTGTAACGCGCGCACAAAAAGCAATATGCGGGGTCAGCGGCAGGCTCGCGAATGCTCTCGCAGTGTTTGATGTTGGCACGGTTTCCGCGATCCAGAGGAACTCTTGTGTAATTAAATGCAAAAATTCGATAGAATCGTCCTGGAAGCTGCGACGCGCTCGATAAGCCGATACTTATGATACCGTGCCGGCTTGGTTGTCGATATTCAAATGCGACGATCATATCAGAGCTGCACTGGCCCCACTTTTCTGCTGTCCAAATGTTCCCCAGACGAATCGTCCATTAAAAGGGTCGATTTCCTTTTACAGGCACGATTCTTCCACGAAATCTTCAGCTCCCGATCGATGTCCTTGCGATGAGACTCTCATCTTTACAACGTCGTCTAAACACGTACGATTTTATTTCACCTGAAATTTCCCTAAATTAACCCGTAAGAGTCATTCGTACAAAGACCTACAATCTGACAATAACACACTGAGCAGAAAATAAATATTTACCTAAAACTGTGCACGGAAAAACAATTGCGTAAATTCGATGATATCTTCGTGTCGTTTGAAATTTGTATATTGGAACTCCGAACAGAGTAAAGGGCAAATTGTGTTACAATTTCCATAAAAATCCCCTAAAATTCGAGCGATATGAAGCGTAGAAAATAAATATTCCTGTGAACCGCGGCATAGAAACATATTTGGTAACGGTAAAATCAAATTTTTACATTTTTAAAAAAATTTTTGTCGACTCCGATTTTTCTACGAACAAATTTTTTTAACCAAGGTTACCAACCCCATCGAAATCAACAATCTAACACTCAATAGAAACTAGCTGTGCACCTGAAAGCACGACGAGTCAAAATATTTGCAGAAGCGCAAGGAAAATTTTGCATTTTCCAGGATGCATTAGACCCCCGAAAACATGAAACAAAATTTGATTGGCCGGCAAGATCCCTGAAAGAACCAGCATCACGACGACACGGTATGCAAAAACGCAAACATTTCCCTGAATAAATGATTGCTACGGCAAGATCCAAGAGCTACTCGCTAGCATTTGCACAGCAAGTTCAAGACGCAGCTGCGGGATGTATTCCATGTGGTCGCAGATATGAGAGCCGGCCTCCGGGGGATGTTTGTATTCTCGAGTGGACGCTTGGCGTAAGTTTTCGCGGCCGAGAACAAACTTCGCGAGTCGCGGCCGTGAAATCCGTGGTCGCGTTTCGCGGAATTACACCCTTCGGGAACCCGATGCCCGGGAGTTGAATTATTAAATCGCGCAGCCAGGGTGGCTTACCCCCACTTAACATTCCCGCGGCCGCAAATAATGCACGCGAGGCCGCCGGTGGGTCAAACACCGTCAAACATTCATCCCCCACCGGCGACGTTTAGCTGTTTGACTTTGTTAATTGGCGAGTTAGGCGTTTATCGCTGGCACAACCCCCACTGCCTCGCACCCCTTACTCGCGGAAAAAAGTACAAACACCAAGATAGAGCCTCTAGCCACCGGCGCCGCCTGCAGCAATTAGCGAGTTCCTGTTACGGACTGCTTGGTACTTAATTGTTGATGCTTTCGCTGAGTAGATCCGTTGTTGTTTTTCTCGTGCTGTTTGCTCGCGCGAGAAACGATGATCGCGAAGATTCTAGCACGCCGGCTCGGAAAATAGATTTTTTCGTTGGGCGACCTTCGTGCAGAAATTCGGGGAAGTTCGATGTTTTCTGAATTGTCGATGGTAATTAGAAACGTGAATGTAATTGAATGCTCTTCATCTAGAAACATAAATAATTTAGCGTGTCCGAGATTGTCTCATGAAGCTTCTCTCGATGAATTGTGCTTCGTGTAGTTTTGCGTGACACGATCAAGAAACTGTTTGAAGAGGCTGTGCATGTGTATCTTGTGTGACGTGCAACGTGTAAATGTACACTTGCAAACGAACGAAGAACTTGTTGAGGGTGTTAAGGAATTTCAACGAAGTTTAAAGAGTAGACGAGAAGCCTTCGTCGTTAATCTTGCTGCTCATCCAGTCTATTAACTCGATGATTAATAGATCGTGGTCCAGATAAGTCAATAATGCTGCTTGTAACTCTATGATGGATTCTTGTAGGGACGTCACTCTTTCAATTATCTGCTCGAACGAACAGAAATTAATTGGAAGTTCGAACCTTTCAGGAGTTTACTAAGTTGAAGGTAAGAGGAGATTTCATGGCGATTGTCTGTATAAAAATCATACGTTCAAAGTACTTGTAACGTGCTTTGTTGCTTGAAAAATTTTCTACAGTAAGTGGTTGAACCAGCGAGTTGGCGATCCTAAAATGCGGATTCGACGGTTCAAGCGGAATCTGTCAGTTGTTCAGTCGAAGTTGACTTGACGATAACACCCTAACTTTCTGATCTATCCGATGCCATAGGGCTTCGCTTCTAACGAACCGGATGACAAGCCCCACTTTCTAATAACATTAGCCACCTGTCATAATTACTGTTCTCAATATGGCGGCGTTAAACGAATTACCGGGTCGAGAGCTACCGAGTTTGAAAAGTTGACGGGATTAGGCTGGAAGTAGGTTTCCATAAGCGGCAAGGAACTTATTAATACTCGAACCTAACAACCATCGAATAAAATTTCATTGTTTTCTCTCGTATATAACTGTGGGATTGGAAGTTTTTGGATACAAACCGTGTGTGTGTTTAAATCTATTTATTAACAAGTAAAACTATACTACATGTAAATGGTCTACACGACTATTCTACGCCTCGGTATCCACGACTATCGTCTTTCGCTGCTCGAACCACACTGATTGCGTCTTTCCCGAAAACCATTCTTACTCCCTCGTCTTTATTCTCTCTCTGTCTCACAACTAACGTCGATGGAGACAAACCAGGCATAGGCCTGCATTTTGTCATCCGGTCCCTCGCTCTACCTAGCTCGAGAGGCCCTATCATAAACAGAGGCCACTTGGGTCGTACGGTACGCACTCGCAATCCCACATAACGATATTAATAATAGCACTCCATTTTATACCCATCTCTGTAATAATTCCGATAATGGAGAAAATAATAAAACTTTTTGCCCTTTCATAGTAATAAACATTTTCACGTAATAATACCGATAAAATGAGTCCTTGGGTTTATGGCTCTCGGAAAGATCCACTCTGGCGTTTTTTTCACAGATGAATTACAACCCTGATACATAAATGGGGGATGGCTGGAACGATGGTCACGGTACGATACGCTGGATAATATATTTTTTTTACTTCAACCTTTTTTCTTTTAATTCTTGCATAAAATTATTAAAGCTTTCTATCGATCGTATCTGTTGTTAATAAAACTGTTAATGCTATCGGCGCAAGGGTTCGATCATTTGTTACTTAATTTAGAAAGCGATTTTGCAAATTACCAATATTTAACAGATGAAAAAGATTAAGTAACAAATGATCGAACCCTTGCGCCGAAAGCATTCACAATTTTACTATCTTGCATGCAATAATAAGTAAACCCAAAAATTTATTTCTCGCGCAAACTACTTTTTGAAATCAATTGTAACTTTCACGAATAAAGGATATCACGAATTATGTCGAAAGCATTACAATTTTGCTATCTCGCATGCAATAATAAGTAAATGCAAAAATTTATTTCTCGCGCAAACTACTTTTCGAAATCAATTGTAACTTTCACGAATAAAAGATTTCACGAATTATGTCGAAAGCATTCACAATTTTACTATCTTCCGTGAAATAATAAGTAAGTGCAAAAATTTAATTTTTCGTGGAAACTACTTTTCGAAATCAATTGTAACTTTCACGAATAAAGGATATCACGAATTATGTCGAAAGCATTAACAATTTTGCTATCTCGCATGCAATAATAAGTAAATGCAAAAATTTACTTCTCGCGCAAACTACTTTTCGAAATCAATTGTAACTTTCGCGAATAAAGGATATCACGAATTATGTCGAAAGCATTCACAATTTTACTATCTTCCGTGAAATAATAAGTAAGTGCAAAAATTTAATTTTTCGTGGAAACTACTTTTCGAAATCAATTGTAACTTCGCGAATAAAGGATTTCACGAATTATGTCTCTTTGAGGCGGTGAGAAGAGGCAAGGATAGTACGCGCATAAACGTTCTCGGTGAGCTAACAAGTGTAATCTAACAGGGCAAACTCGCCCCTTTGACTCGTTTGAGTATCGTGCGCCGAATGTTGAAATCAGCGTGAACCGCGAAATCGACAGTGAACAGATACCCTCTGAATTAGAAGGAATGCCGTTTCTGGACGGAAAGTTCACGGTATCGCGTACTATTATACCAGATTCCGGAGATAACTGCGGTAGATTGGTAGCGGCCACATGCGGCGCGTATCATTGGCCCTCTGCCAATGACGAAGGGGGTGGCAGCGGTAGATTTAAGTAACTAGTTCATGTTCGTTGGCGTATGTCCCTTGAATCCCTCTCTATCTCCATCGCAGTCACTATATTTCTCTCTCACTCCGGCGCCAGGATCGCGTGCGGTGGCAACTAGACGCTTTTCTATTAATTTCCCCATCCCCCGCCCTTTCCTCAACTTTCCACCCCGTGGCAGGAAGTATTAATTTGTCCCCCGGCTCTGCGGAGATCATAATCTTCTTACATCGTTAGTTCTTCGCGTCGCTTTTTCAAACACCTGCTGAATCTCCAGGAATTTATCGGACATTTTTAATCAGTTGTTCAACTTTTATACGATTGACTAAGAAGTATATTAACCGATTGCAGTCGGAACTATTTTAACTTGAAAGTTAAACATTTCTTCGGACCTAGAATAATTTCATTGTATTGGGTTGGAACGAAAGTTCGTAGCGTTTGTATATTTTCCATTCTGTTCTATTACTTTTTGCCATTTTCGTGGTAACTCCTCGCGTTATTGAGTAAACGTATGGATAAATACCTTAATTTTATCTCCGATTCTTAATTCGAAAACGCTGCGAACTTTCTTTCCAACCCAATATATAATTTTTTTCATATTATGGATATAAAATTGCTGTAATAATGTAAACGATATTGTGAATAATAGTACGGCAGTGTTTCTAGTGGTGACACCGAGTCACTCCTCGACTGCTGAGGGTTAATTTTGCTATCGCTCGGCTTTCACAAGAGATCCAAATCGTTTTTGTTATCAACAAGAAACCAGTTCGGCAATCAGGTTTAGCATTTAAATGAATCCGGAAAATGTCCCGTCGTGGATCAGTTATTCGAGCGGTTTAATTATCGGGCGATTACGGGGTCGAGCCGGGGCAACGAAAAATTAAAAATGCATAATGCATTGTATAATATATCGAGCAAAAACCGAGTCAGTAATTTCAAAGAGGCGGGCCCGACGTTGCTGTCGCGGCGTATCTCTGTAAAATTCAATCAAGGCCGGAAAGCGTGGTCCACAAAGTAACAGAATGCATTAGCTTTGATCCGGAATTCGGGACGCGTCTTTCTGAATCTGGCTCACGTTAGATGCGCGCAAACAACTTTAAGATGCTGGGATAAGTTGACGAAGGGATTATCATGGGGCATGGAAACGTGAAAATAGAAAATACCGAAGTAGTCATTTATCCGCGGAACTTCCCATTGCAGTGGAAAATCCGAGACGGAGTATACTAACCTCGATTCGTACTCGAGGCATCCGGAAACCGAGATATAAAGCAAGCAATTTTATCTTCATCATAGTATCCTGTCAAAAAATTTTTTAATTACCTTATTAAACTGAAACTAATACATCGACGTGCTCAGATCTTTTTAAAATGACCACTGCTTTAAATTGTGCGTATCCAGTTGTACGATAAATGCATCAAATCCGCAATCTACTTATAATTTCTATGCATTAATTTGCCTTCTAACGTCTCAGTGATTTAAAAACAATACCCCGTTTATCGGCTCAAGTGTTAAAAAGTCATAAAGTGTCCACATTGTGTGACAACTTTCCACCGAGTATCGTCGCGTTTGTTTACCTAAAATATTTATGTTTGCCTATTCCGTAGACAGCGTTTTCTATTTATTCTTCCGTGTGTAGAGCTTAACAAACCTAATATTTGCGCCGAAAAATGAAACTTCGCCGTTGCAAAAGGCAAAATGGCGGTCGAAGAAGGAAGGAGGGAGTCCTGGAATCCTGCTCTAATAAATCTCAGAATCCAGAGAAGAATGATCGTAACGAGGGATTAAGGATCTCGAGCAGATGAATTGGCCCCGGCCCTTCGCGATCTCATCGGCTCGGATCCCGCGAAAATGATAATCCCCGTGGAAGAAGCGGTTTTTATCCTTCGTCCCCGTTAAATACGCTGTAAAAGTTCGTCGGGATCGCGAGCCTGGACTCGTATATCGTCGGAGGAGGACGAATACATCAAACCCAAAGTTTTCAGGTCAGCTGTTTTATGGCTGAGTTCGTTATTATATTTAGGGCGTTCGTGTTGCGAGGACCCGCTTATCCTCGTCACTCGTTCTCTTCTCTTTCCGGCCTCCGCTCGTAAATAAACGGGATGATCGACCGAACGACTTAATTATTCTTGTAGGAGGGCAAAAAATTCGAGAGAAAAATTGTCTGACCTTTTGGATTTGACGACATTGGTATACTAAAAAATAATCGAAATAAATGTAGCCTCGCAGCAACGCCTCTTCCGAATCGGAAATACTTTTTGTGCATAATAAATGATACGTGGGAAATCGATTTCGAGTCCTTTTTAAATATTCGCCGTTTAATAACCGGGAAAAAATAACTCCGATAGAGACGAACCATCGCGTCGGTTTCCCGTTATTGATAAACCGGCGGCGGTTTAACGCTCGGATAAATCCGTTGATTTAGATTACAGATCGATAGCATAAATTGCTGAGAAGAATGAGATAAAATGAATTGAATAACTACCGCGATGGGGAACGATACAAATAAAAACGGTAGAAAAATTAAAAATATGCATATACGTGGTCTCGGCTGACGGTCCGCGGCGCTACCGGCGTCGAACCAATTGAATTCCGAACACGATTCCGACGTATCGTTGATAAATCATTGCTCGGGCCCGCGTTCCTTGCAATTGCACCTCAGAAAACCCGATGAGAAATTTACGTCAAGTATTTAGATCGCGGAGGAATTCGTCTGGTGTATGCGTTCCGCGAGACCTATTCGATTCCGATATTAATCAGTCGCGCCGTGGCGCATTTACGGGACGCATCATGCACGGAAAATTCAAATCTACAACTCCAATTAATATCACCTCTCGGAGTTTCATACATCGACGTATTTTAAAGGAACCGCAATTACGCGTTAGTAAGAAGATACTTCTTTTATAAAGAAGCAATAACAGAAAAAATCATGATCCCTGGTACTAAAAATAATATTGAAATATTGTATTTCATATTTAATCATTTTTATGGAGATCGAAGCGAGGTAAGCATTTTCTTCATTGGCTAGAAGGATTCCTCGTACTAAAGATAAAATTGAAATATTGTATCTCATGTCTAATCATTTTTATGGAGATCGAAGCGAGTTAAACATTTCTTCCATCAGCTGAAATATTCTTTTAATTAAAAACGAGATGTTAAAGCAAGGTAAACATGTTTTTCATCGATGATTCTTTTTGCTACAAATGAAAGAGAAACATCATCAATTTGTGTTTCAGATGTTCGCACGTGCAGTAAATGCAGACAGAGATCCGCTGTCTGGTAAGTTGAGATGCTCGACATTGATTCGATAAGGATTTTTTCTATTTGTCGGAGATTTTCGCGGGTCAATTTGGGTTTCGGCGATAGCGCATCGCCTCTATCCTTTAATCTCTATCATGGGCCAGAGTAAAAAGCACTCCCGACCTATTTTTATCACGTTACTACAACGAAGACGGCCGGCATCCGGTGATCCTAATCCTTGCATAACGTGCAAAGTCTATGCACCATGCCATCGCCGGAAGGGCTGGCAAAAAGTCCAAGTATCCTGAGAGCCTCTATCGGCCGCAGAGACCGAAGCTTCGGATGTGCCACCGAAATATAAGACATAGTGGTTTCCCCCGAGTCACGTACTGTTGTATAGGATCAGTTACACAAGGGGAACTTACACCCTGTACTATCCTCTTACACCAGATTTTCTATAAAACAACACAGCGCATTCTCCGAGGCACATTTTCACATTTAATTATTCAGCGCTCCGCTGTGCATTCAAAATTCTTTTTCTACGATTCAACGAAACCCCCGCAGAAATAATACGCGTGTGGCAAATTTTCACCTATCTGATAAAGTAGTTATTCTATTTATTCCGTTTATTCTGGAAAATTGTTCTACAAATTGGCACAATGCATACTCGAAGTACATTTTCGCGTTTAAACATTTAATGAAACCTGTGCCTTCAAAATTCTCTTTCTGGGATTCAACGACGTCTCTGCGGTAAGAATATTTGGGTAACTTTCATCCTATCCAATGAAGTAATTCTATTTATTCCGTATATTCTGGAATATTGTACTACAAAAATGGCACGATGCTTCGTTCAAGTACATTTTCGCATGTAAAAATTCGAGAATTAATATTTAGTCTGAAATACAGAAATAATCTGCAAAAATGAATCGCAAATAAAAATTGAAGTCGACAAAACGTTTCGAGATCGTCCGAACAATCATTTTCCTTGGTAGAAAACACCGTTCCCGACACGGAAGCCGACTAATTTACAAACAGCCTCCAGTTCTTCTCCATCTAAGGGCAAAAAGCTCGCGAGCACAATAGTCATTAACGTTTCTTCCAGCATCCCTGGTCCCTGAGTATTCGGTTACACGGCCAAACGAAAGTTTTTCCAGCATTCAAAGGGATTCCGAACGAAAGCGGATCTCGGATCCTCGGTAAAAAAAAGCGAATTAAATCGCATTAACGAGCCCGTGGAAGAAACGAAATGGAGGCGGCGTGGTCGCTGCCGATCCCACGCGTCAACTTCAAAGGCGGTGTTTGCCGAGCTCTTTCCTTCCTTTCTTTCTACTTCTATTTAGAAACCGTATCGGCCCGACTAGCGCCGCTTTTAAGGCTGACGTTCGATCTTATTTCCCTTGGCCCCGCCTTTCCGACGACTTGCCCCGAAGATATTGCCTCGTCTTCCGCTCGGTTTTCGCTCCGGCCTCGTGCGGAAATTCGTTTGTGCAGAGAGCTGCGGGCTGAATCGACGCGAAAAAATCGCGTCGGCCGGCCTGCAAACATTTCTGTATGCTTTTCTGAGAGATTCTTAACGGTGAGTTCAGAAATGATTTTTCTGCCCCATCTGGTTTTTTGTTTTCAATATCGAAGAAATTTAACTAGACCATCTTGAAATTTAACTGGATACATTTCTGTGCGTTTTTGTAAAAATTCTTCTCCGCTTCTTACACCAGGAAATTGAATTCTCGATTTATTAAAATTATTAGGAGTCGAAATATATGTTTATTCCCGAGCTCTACAAAGCTAGTAATGCCCAATAAGTCTCAAACTATATATTCAGTATTTTTGTTCAACTATTTAACGTTGAGAGTATTGATGTAACGCTCGTTTAGTCTGTCATTTTTCAGGCGGGCACGTTAGGTCCGCAGCGTTGCACATTTCGCAAAATTGCTGGAAAAAACGAATCTCCAGCAGCGAATCTCTCAATTTATCTTACGGCTGTTCGATACAACCCTCTCTCTCTCTTTTTCTCTCTGGCACACAGCCCTCGGAAAAACGTGTCGAATTGATGGACAGGAACGGCAGAATTCGTCGATCGACACGAACATTTCTGAATCATGCATCTTGTTACACCGGGAAAATATTTGCGGAAAATATTCGTCTTGTTACGATATAGCGAGTGGACGGCTGGTTTCCAAATAGTGAAGAATTGTATGAATATTTCAGCGGAGATTGTAAATCCGCGATGAAACATTGTTATAGTCATTTCGTATTCCATTTTTAGTGACACAATCCGGAGTGAAAAAGAAGTTTATTAAATTTCGGTTCTGTTCAAAATTTTGTCCAAATTAAAAATTTCTTATTCGTTTAATTCTGAATACGTCTGATACGATGAACTGGCCCCGTTTAGGATAAACTCGGTATAAACCCTATTCCAGTAAAACTTTTATCGATCGATGTACCTACCTCGAAAACATTTGCAGGGACAGCGAAAGTTTATTAGAATGGCATCTCCATAGTAGTCAAATCTCTATAGCAGTCTATTTACGACTACCAGGTAATTACTACGATAACGGTGTCCGGTATCTCGGTTCCCAGAAAATCGTGACTGGCGCGCCGGTCCAGTTGCAACCAATCGGTTTCGATTTGCATGGTAGAATTATGCTCGGCGGTGCACGTAAACGAACACCGTCGGCCCCGGTGCATTTGCATCGGAATCACGTGTGCGAACTTTTATCGCGTGCGAGATCCATCGGGGCCGATATCGAAGCGCGGAGATCATTGCATCGCGCCGATCATCGATCGTCCCCGCGCGTAATTAAGCGTCGCTACGCCCTCGTTAATGCATCCCGTGGAACGATGATCCGTCTATTACTATCTTTGTTACGCTCATTAATACCCGCGAGCCGCGGCTCAACTTTCAAAAGTTTCGCCCTGGCTACCGATTTGCATAAGAAACACCGAGATGGAAACTGAACACGCCCGAAGCTTCTTGCCAGGCTGCTGAATCAATTAAGCCCCGGCTGATGAAAAGTCGATGCTCGCTTTTGTTGCTCTTCGACGTAAGACATTAAAACTTTTACCCCTCGCAGAAACGCGAAATCCGAACTTCCCCTCGTCGCGAAGAACGCTGGTAATCGACGCGCGAAATCGCTATTATTCCGCTCTGCATAATTGCAAAGGAAATATTCCTTTATACGTATACTGATTCACTGTTCCTTTAATCGAAACTCTTTGCTCGAAGTTGGCCGTTTCGATCCGCGGACAATATCGTTACTGGAGGACCAGATCGAGCCTGTCAAAATGACGGGACTCAGCGTTGTCCTTTCACAATCATTGAAATATATTGTCTTTTAATGCATTGTTTAAATAAATGCAGTTCTTGGAATATCCTTCTACAATCAAATTTCTCTAGCTCCGATAGTTTCCAGTCGATCCGAATGTATGTATTTGCAACCCCTGACTTCGCTGGCCGTTTTCACGCCCTCAACACGGGCGGAGATCGATAAAAAAAATACTCGAATATTCTTGTAAGGAGTGACACGTTATCAAATATTTTGTGAGAAGTAACAGACTGCCTGCTATTTCCTTTGCAAGCCAATGCCTTGCCAAACATTTTTACAGAAAATAAGATATTGTTTGAACTGTCTACCAGATTCCATTGTCGTTTTTTCGGAATATTCTTACAGGAACTAATAAATTGCCATGCATCCTTGTTAATAGTTATATATTGTAAAGCTTTTCATAATAAATAATATATCGTCAGGTTCGTCAGGCTGAATGTATCGGGTCGTTACGGATGAAACTTGACAGATGTCAAGAGGTTTGCGTATTATTTGTCAAGTTTAAACTGTCTAACAGATCCATTGTCATTTTTTCGGAATATTCTTAAAGGAACTAATAAATTGTCATGCATCCTCGTTAAAAGTTACATATTGCGAAGCTTTTTATAATAAATAATATATCGTCAGGTTCGTCAGGCTAAATGTATCAGGTCGTTACGGATGAAACTTGACAGATGTCAAAAGGTTTGCGTATTATTTGTCAAGTTTGAACTGTCTAACAGATTCCATTGTCCTTTTTTCGGAATATTCTTACAGGAACTAATAAATTGCCATGCATCCTCGTAAAAAGTTACATATTGTAAAGCTTTTTATAATAAATAATATATCGTCAGGCTAAATGTATCAGGTCGTTACGTATGAAACTTGGCAGATGTCAAGAGGTTTGCGTATTATTTGTCAAGTGTCATATTCAACGACCCGATAAGTTGGAGACTCACCTTGGTGTAGACACCGGCGCTGGACAGTTCGTTCTCGATGACCATCATGATGATGCCGAACATGCCCATGACGAGCGCGTAGTCGCTGATGCGTTTCCGCTTCTCGAACAGGGCCTTCCGTCTGCCCAGCCGGTAACCGACGTTGGGTTTGTGCTTGGACCCGGGTCCAATGCTTCCGGACGGGCCCTTGATCGACCCGCCACCCCCTGGATACTCCGAGTGGAAGCCAACGAGGGCGATACCGGCGTCCTCGCCGGTCCCGGTTGCACCCCCGCTTCCGCAACCAGCACCCCCGCCGACACCCCCGGCGCCACCCATGCCTCCGCCACCGGCAACGCCGCCGCTGTTCTTCATCGCCCCCGGGATCGAGAGAGTCGACACTGGCTTCCGGAGCTGGAAAAATTACAGGCCACTTTCACTAATTATTCCCTACACCGCCGCATCTCCACCTACTTCGCACCCCCGTTCATCCCCCACTTTCGTACTCTCCCCCAAGTCCAGATAGCAGCCTGACGAGGATAACCTTTACGTGGCGAGTCTGTTCAGAGTACCGTGATTGAGAGCCATTGTCTCCGATTAGGTCTTTACAGGGTACAGTTGAAGCGGAGGCTAACTGGTCCCTCCTCGTTCTTTGATAAATCAACCCTTGGGAGGACAATGCACCAGGTATCTCGTGTAAATGAACTGAAGGGTGTTTCAAAATGACCTGACATTTTAAATTGCGCGCCATCCTTTTTGTACCGAACATAGTATAGTATAGAACATAATAAAATGTGTTCTCGGCGCACCGTTCGATCTCATTCAACAATTTACTTAAGGGAATAGACTCGATGAGTTGCGTGGTACACCACACACCGCTAGACGCATGTACGTACACGAGAATTGCAAGGGTCCGGGATATGGAAAATAGCGTCTCGCTGATGCATATCGGCGACCTCTACATAGTCGCAATCGCTAGATAAAAGATGCATCTAGCGCGCTTACTATCCCAGAAACCCTAATTTTGCGTTTTTCAGGCGATATTCGCATTTCGAATCGAAACGTTTGAGTGTTACAAAATAGCTATATAGTGTAGAATTTGATCGAACCGTGGCGCCGATAAAATTATTCTAAGTTTATTGATATTCGCATTATAAGACAGAATTTAGCGGAGCCGCGAGAAGAAATGCTGGCGCGACAGTGCTGCATTTTCATTTGTTCCAGCATTTCTTCTCCTGCGGCTCCGCTAAATTCTGTCGAATAATGCGAATATCGCCTGAAAAACGCAAAATTAAGCTTTCTGGGATAGTGGGCGCGCTAGATGCATCTTTTATCTAGCGATTGCGACTATGGAGAGGTCCCCAATTGTAAAATGTAAATCTAGTAAATTAACCTCAACCATTTTTCTTCAACGTTTCGATCCTAATTTGGACCTTCCTCAGAAATTACTTCGCCTTTGCTACAGACCCTGTCCAGGGGTCTGGAAATTATAAAGTGAAAGTCGAAGCAAAGGTGAAGTAATTCCTGAGGAAGATCCGAATCAGGATCGAAACGTTGAAGAAAAATTGTTGAGGTTACGTTACTAGAATTACATTTCACGAAATTGCGAGTTAAGTAAATTGTTGAGTGAGATCGAACGGTCCGCCGAAAACACATTTTATTGTTTATTAACGTAAAAATACGATCGAGAAACAACAAATATTTATAGAATACTAATCTTTGACAACCGGCATCAGAAAGTGTTGAGGTTTAGTCATGGAGAATTACACGATCGAGCAACGCATAGAAATTGTGTGAAAATTCGCAATAAAAATGGTGAAAATTTTGCAGAGACGGTTCGAAAAGTACGCACGTCTTTTGATCATCGTAACGCACCATCTCGCGACATGCTCGATCGTGTAATTTTCCATGACTAAACCTCATCACTTTCTGATGCCAGTAGTCAAAGATTAGTACTCTATCTCTATGTTCGCCACAAAAAAGATGGCGAGCAATTTAAAATGTCAGGTCATTTTGAGACACCCTGTATAAGAACCAGAGGTGGACATTATTTGGCGAAACAAATATTTAGAAAACTATTTAATATTTTAGATTTTCTTTTGCTTAAAGAAAATAGTATTTTAAATGAGATATACAATTTCGAAAATAAAATATTTCTATTTGAACAATCTGAACATCAAAATAAAATATTTCTATTTTAACAATCTGAAACACGAAATAAAATATTTTACTTCTCGCATTGTTATGCGAGCTTATGCGTTATGCTACTGTGCAGCCGCATAAACATACAGTCTATATTATCGTTCAGAAACGACTTACACTCATAAATGTATCGAATTCGAACCAGTATTTTCAGCAATATTTAAAATTAAAATTGAAAATAAAGGGAAACACAAATATTTTCAATAATCTTCGAATAAAATACTATTTCCAAAAATTACTGCCTCAAATAAATTATTTTATTTTCAAAAATTGCTGCATCAAATAAAATATTTTATTTTCGAAGTTGTACACAATCTTTAAAATAAATACGATTATTTGTTATTTACTATTTAGAATACTATTTTCTCCAGCTCTGATAAGAACATATCTGAGAGCTGTATTTATTTTGATGACTACGAGTACGAGCGAAGTAGAATTATGATATGCAGAAATGAAATTACAGAAACATAGAAAGAAGAATGCAAAAGTAGAATTATAAAATAGTGTAGGGGATCGCGAGAGAATCAGCGGAACTCGCGGTTAAATAACGAACAATAGGTTCTTTGAAAGAGTTCCCGACGAGTAGGTTCTCGTGGTCGGTTTGTCGACGATGCGGAAACGTTTCAGAGTGGATAATCGATGCGCCGGACGTCGGAAATAACGGCGTTTTGGAGAAAACAGGGATCAACGTGACAGACAGTCGGTTCGGTACGCCCGCTTCGGCACGATCAAACCGAAGCTTTTCTAGGTTAATGCCACTGCAGCTTGTCTGAGGGAGCTAGAATAGAGTAGCGACGGCCTGGAAGAAATGTGCGAAAGGGTCGGGAGAAATCTTTAGTGCGCGGCAACTCTGTTAGAAAACCCTCGAAGCAGGGTGAAGAGACTTCTTAAGCGCAGAAGTGGGTACCGTATGCGAGGACTAGAAATATTCGTCGAGATGAAAATTCTCGTTGAAACAATAATAACGCAAAGAATTCAACCATTACCTTCGCACCAACAAAGTACAATTTTCGAAAACATTTTATACAAGATAAAAATTTAATACTTCGTAATCGAGTGCCCATTCGATACGGTCACATTCATAAGTTCATGTTCAAGTACAGTAGCATAGAAGTCGTTCGGAACTTACACCGTTAAATAGTACGACAGAAGATGTTGTAGTGTGTCCAGCTTTTGCAGGGTTCACCCTCGTGGCTTGCTAATAGTGTTAAAGAAGTTTTATGCAGGGGCAAACAGGATTGTCTTCGTGCGAAGAAGACTCGAAGATGTTTATCCAAGGTTTTCTGCTTTCCTTCAATTCTCAAGCTTCGATTTAACATTTTAGGAGGGGTTTCTCATAATGTAAACAATTTTCGCCGATACCAACTCCGTGTTAACTCACCCCATTGTCCCCAGAACTAAAAATCGCTGAATTAATCCTCTCCAAGCGACGGCAGACTGGATCAGCGATTTCACGAACCACAGCGTGGCGAATACCTCGGATTTAAATTCGCGCGGTCAGTATGTCGCGGGCTCCGTAGTCCTCACGTCCGTCGCCGGTAAAGCATCAAGTATCCGTAAAAAAAATGGTGTCGGTGTTTTTTCCCCCGCGGTGGTTTTTATTTCATTCGCGGGCGCGAGTGTCCCGGTCGGGCGCTTAACAACGTTGATGGAAAAGCGGCCGGGACACGGTGTTGGAATACGAATGAAACACCGCGAACAGGGCCGACCGAGGGTGCGCGAGAGGGTCGCGGAGGAACGGAGAGGGTTGGAAGCGGAAATCTCGCAACGAGCGCTGGTGTCGCCTCGCTGACACACGTTCCGCACGTGTTCCGCGTACGAGCTCCCGACGCCTATCCGTGTTTTCTCCGCTCCGGAATAAGATGACGGAGAGGTGGTTTACGAGGACGGGTTATTTCGTTGAACGACCGTGGACCGAGTCCAACCTGATGGAAAGTCCGGACAACTCTAATCGAGAGCGGGATCGGTCGGATATTCTGGTCAACGGGGTGGCGATTGCTATCGGGCGCTGCGGCTTCCGATTTAATTTAATCGATGTGCGGCCTCCTATCTTCGGGATTTTCTAATCGCGTTTTCAACATTGGTATCGAAAGCTACCATCGTTTGTTAGGCGCAGTTGATGCTAGGAAAATTTTCGTTTTGGATGGTCTAGTTGTGTGACCATCCCTTATTGTTGGAATATCGGGAATAGAGAGAAGAGTGTGATCAAATTGTATCGGGATTTTCTAATCTCCTTTTCAACATTGGTTTCGATAGCGACCCTCGTTTGTCAGGCGCAGTTGATGCCAGGGAAATTTTCGTTTTGGATGGTCTAGCTGTGTGACCATCCTTTATTGTTGGAATATCGGGAATAGAGAGAAGAGTGTGATCAAATTGTATCGAGATTTTCTAATCTCCTTTTCAGCATTGGTTTCGATAGCTACACTCGTTTGTTAGGCGCAGTTGATGCCAGGAAAATTTTCGTTTTGGATGGTCTAGCTGTGTGACCATCCCTTATTGTTGGAATATCGAAAATAGAGGAAACAGTGTGTTTAAAATGTTTCGGGATTTTCTAATCGTGTTCTCCATATTGGTTTCGATAGCTACCCTCGTTTGTTAGGCGCAGTTGATGCCAGGAAAATTTTCGTTTTGGATGGTCTAGCTGTGTGACCATCCCTTATTGTTAGAATATCGATAAGAGAGGAAACAATGTGTTTAAAATGTTTCGGGGTTTTCTAATCGCCTTTTCAGCATTGGTTTCGAAAGCTACCCTCGTTTGTTAGACTCAGTTGATGCTAGGAAAATTTTTCATTTTGGATAGTCTAGCTGTGTGACCATCCCTTATGGTTAAAATATCGAGAAGATAAAATGTTTAAAATGATTTCGGACTTTTTAATATATATTAATATGTGAATGTAATTGTATATTTGGCATGTTGTGTATTTATGGTAGTACGCGTGCGAACAACTGCGTATTCGAAATGACCGGAAATCCCGGTCAAGGAGTAGGCGATCTCTCGCAGAGACTCGTCGAGATCGATCGTGTAGTTAGGGTTCACGGTAAATGGTAAACGGCGTCCTCCCAGGCGAAACGAAAGCTGTCGAGTCGAGGATGTAGAATGGCTTTTTTCAAGGAACTGTGTCGAGAAAAGCCGAGGAAAGGGAGTGTCGAGTGTGTTTCGGTGGGAATACTCGGGAAATGCTCCGGGTTCCCTGTGCATTCTATTTCGTAGAATAGGGAAATGAGAGAGAGCAGAATCCTGGAGAAATACGAAACACTGAATGCTGAAGGTGACGAAATAGGGAAATATTAATGATGAGGAAATGTTTATATAATAAATTGACTCGTATGGAGTAACCAGGTCTCCAAACCTAAATTCATGTATTATTAGCTCCGTTTCGCATTAATTGAAGCCCTTAAACGTTAAAAATTCATATGGGAACGCATTGAAAATGAAGATGAATTTTCGACATTATTATTATTATTTATTATTTCGTGAATATTTTTCAGCCTAATTGTCCTTATCACAAATTTCCATCTCCCAGCTTTGATTTAAATCTTGAAAAGTTTGATAATTCCTGCAGGGGTCATAAAATTGCATCGAGGAAGAATCCTGCTATAACCGGGTGACTAAACTTTATTATTGTACTATATTATCGGTGACAGAATATGGCATTCGTATAAATTTATCCAGTCGTCTGTAAAGTATAAATTATGGAGCTTTTGACAGGAATAACGATGAAAAGTTGGTCGAGATTGCGAGACACAGCATCGCCTAAGACACATTCATCACCATTTACCTTCTCCGGCTTACCTTCTAAGCTAATTCCATTATATATTCAAGCAAAGCGCTCATTAACTTTCATAAACGCACACTTATTAAACTATCAACATTAATATACTCGCGAAATGTTGCGCAAACCCAAAAACTTTCAGGAGTCGTAAAAAGAATTAAGAACTTTTAAATTTCGTTTGCCAACTAATGAAACGCTAAAGAACAGAAGCTATTCGGATTATACTTCCATGTTTTTTACTGAAAATCCTGTTATCCGACGATCCAGAATTCCGATTCCAGAATATTTAATTGTATGTACCGTACAGCGTTACTCTACTTTATCAGCTTGAAGAATAATCATTTATACGGACTACACCCAGTGGTCATAAAGCCAGCGTTATCCTGTATTTTACTACCCTCGATTAATCGTGAAGATTATAAACCATGAAAGTGCCATAAAAAACGGTCTTACAACCGGGAATATTTAAAAATACACAAAGCTTCCTGAAAGAAGAAAGATTACATAAGGTAGAACTTAAAATAATGTACACCGACACATCTCTACCACCTCGAACGTTAACGCTGCATACTACACTTTACTCGACATTATAAAATTACTATGACTATTACTCATCTCGGGAACAATTTCATTAATGTACTCCACTTGAATACGAATTACTGACATTAATGTTGCAACGATCAATGTTTAAGTAGTTCTTTAGCGCCGTTAGCGACGACTTCTATGGGGTCAACGCGTAAAGGGTTCAACGGGGCCCGTATGGGGTTAATGTTTGCACAGTTGTTTCGCGCACGCAATCTCGGCGGGACATGCGATTCGGCGTTTCCCTTCGCTTGCTCGCTGCCCTTTGTTGCTCGATTTCGTTGTCTTGAATGGGCGACGTGTATTCGGCCTACGTTATTGTTCGGCGAGCGAGCCTTTGTGCAGCCGCTGTCACGCGATGGAGAAAGCGCAATGATAACTTTTCAAGCTGTGCCTTGGCTTCGTGCAGTTTTCACCCCTTCGTTTCGGCCGCGGCGCGAGTTAATTTGCACCGCTGATCGCCAGCCATTTCCCGTCCAAATCAGGGAAGCAGGTGCGACCCACCTGTTTACCTCCCTGTTTATCCTTCATTTTTAAACAATCCTCTTTGCGCCATTAAAGCCCTCAAGTGCAGTGGGAACTTTTCGGTGCGCAATAAGCCATCCTCGTGTTCCTTTTATCTCTGCAATCATTTGAGCGATCGAGTTGAAATTTTGTGTGCTTTTACCACTAAGGGCGACACGCGTTTTAGCCGAGGGCTTTTTTGAAATTCGATCAACAGCCGGATTTCACAGCGTCGTCCAGATCAAAGCTAAAAAAGTCCGCACAGGGTGTACAAGATTCTCTTCGGGTGAAATGCGCACCTGGATGCTCTATCAATGTCGAGTTGATAGCTGTGGTAGATTCTGGGAAGAAAACCTATCGTTTCAAGAAGATTCCTGAGTAGACGTTGCCAAGAAATTACCAAGTGCGAAGAATTTCGAAGCAAATCACACGGCGAAAAGGACTCGTTTCTGGGACGCGAAAATAGCACGCTCGCGTGTATCTAGAATTCTGTTCCCGACTATTTTCCAGCGCATTGTGACTATTTCCAAGCGGTATTCGCCGGTGGAAATGGCGCGACACGGAGTCACCAGCGTTTTCGCGCTGATACATCGAACGGTACGCGCCGGAAGTCGACCTCCTCTGAGGACACAAAGGCACCGCGAACGCCGCGACGGAAGAATTTGGTCGACGCAAGACGTTCCAGGAAATAGAAATGCAATCTGAGAAGATAACGCGGGATTGGGAATCGCGGGAACGTTTTGTTCGCAGGACGACGTATCGGGTCGCGCCGCGCCGCGCGGAAACGAGCCGCGAATAAAGAATTGCAAAATGCAACCGCATGAATTGTAAATGGATCATGAATTGGTGATACGGTGTCCCGGGGTTCCATTTATTTGTTCACGGAAATGGCGACGGGCTGAGAAAAATGTTTCTGCTTTTGGTAACCTTGTTCGCTCATTTTGTTCGTATAAATCTGAGAAAAATGGTCTCGATGGTTACAGCTGTTGGATTATTAGTAATGATAATGCAACACAGTGCAAAAATGAATTTCGTTTATACGAGAAACACTGTAGGTTCTCTATCAATGAACAATAGACCAGTTATATGTCACCGGACCCATAGGCCTGGTATTCGTCGTAGTCAAGGGCCTGTGCCGTAAACTATGCAGGCTGGGGTTTTTCATAAAAGTCAAGGGGGCGACAGATAAACTCTTCCTCCCCTACAACTTTCCTTTTTCTTTCTTCGCTTCGAGTCCACTAGTCAAAGAGACAAGTCGTCCTTCCGTGCTGTGTAATAAAATATTCTTAAAGTTAATTCAACAGTGTTTCTGTGATTCTATTAACCCATTTCCAACAACAGCTACCCCATTCGCAGTTCACCACTTTTTGTATGACCGCCAAAAATTCTCTACCCAGCGACTCGAATTTTGAATCAACCGGAACACGGCTCTCACATCCGAAAAGCATACAACAAACAGCATTGAATTCCTTAAAGAAATCATCCAGCTCCACAAAATCTAAAACATCATAGAAGTTCGTCGCTAATGACTTAGATGTTGATGCGACGTTAAAACTTCAATAAAAAGAAACTGCTAAATTGATTTATACGAAATACTCAGCAATCCACTAGAAATATCTTTCCATTCGAAATAAATTTCTCGCTCGTTCCAGTTAAAACAAACTGTTCGCATAAATATTTACAGTTTCAAATATCATTATCCATACGCGTGTCGTAATGCGCAATCCGTCCAGCATACGGCTGCGAAAAATTTCAAAGAATCTCCACCGCAGGGAATTAATTATGTCGACGTAAGCGGCGGATTTAGTTTTGTTCGAATGGCTCGCTTATTCGCAGTACACCTAGAAAAAGAAACGAGATCGGGTGCCGCAACATTTTTCCGAGAACAAGGGGATGAAGACTCACGCAGCCGTAGACCATGGACCGCCGCTAAATGGGTATACGACGGGAGAGGGTGGACCGCGTAAAACTTTTTCGGCGGACCGTCACGGCAGCGAATTTTTCTAAAAACACGGGCCATTAGCAGCGGAAAGCGCAGAATGAATGGGAAATATAGCGGAAGTCCAGGATTCCCGATCCCGGCTCTGCACAATGCCGCTCTGCTCGACGGGTAATCCCAGTTAAACGCCTAACTCCAGACAAAAACTTACAGTGGCTGCGGAAAGAGCGTTTCTACACTAGGATTTTGGAAAAATTTCTAAAAGTGTATAAAAATAACAAGAATGTGTCTATCCAATTTTTAGCCATTCTTTGATAATATGTACTCAAAGAAATAAATTTGTTGAAGAATTCCTCATGGATGCAACTTTACCATCTCAATAATCGTAAATTAACCCTCAGCAGTCGAGCAAAGTAAATACATCTAATTAATTACTACACACTTGAATATTGATGAAAGAAATCGTATACAATGGAATTATTGAAATGTGTCTATCCAATTTTTAGCCATTCTTTGCTAATATGTACCCAAAGAAATAAATTTGTTGAATTATTCCTCATGGATCCGATTTTACCATCTAAATAATCGTGATTTAACCCTTAGCAGTCGTTCTAAGTAAATATATCTAATTAATACACATTTGTGTATTGATGAAAGAAATCATATACAATGGAATTATTGAAATGTGTCTATCCAATTTTTAGCCATTCTTTGCTAATATGTACCCAAAGAAATAAAGTAAATGCACCTAATGACCCTAAGTAAATGCATCTAATTAATTACTACACATTTGAGTATTGATGAGAGAAATCATATACAATGGAATTATTGAAATGTTTAATTTTCGGTTTGAAATAGATCCAACTGCGAAGGGTTGAAAATATGAAAACCCGTCTAGTGTTAATTCCGGTGGGATTTCTTTCTACGATCGGAACAGTAATAACCCAGCCCGGTTAGTATTATAGACTCCTGTGGGTACACCTGTTTCCGATGTCTGCCCGCAGCGGCAGTTGCGACACAGCGAATATCTGCGGGGTCTCGCGAGGATTCTTCGCGGAAATGAATAGGAGAGCGACGACGTGGTTCCCGGAATCGCGACAGGGTAATTATGCCCCGCGATCGTAGAATACGAGGCAAGAACGATCTTGTAATGGGCGACCCGGTGACCTTTTCTCGCCCGAAGTCAACGACGTAGTGCAACGGGGAGCGGCGACGGGGAGGAGTGAGCCAAACCGGGGCCGCGGGGATGGGAAGAGATAAGATGGGTCGCGTTATTGGGAAAGGACAGAAAGGAGGATACAGAAATGGGGGGACCGTAGTCATGGAAACCAGAGCCAAGAGACTACATCTTCCTTAATCTAAACCTTGATTGGCTAAGGTGATCTTAAACTTGTATTCCCGATAAAGTTCTCACCTTAACGCTGCCGGTTTCGACGGCTGCCAACCGGGCTATTATTCCAGCCGAGCGTCCAAGTGGTCTGCTCGACGATAAGTTACTTTAAGCTCGAGGATGATTCCTCGGATGAGCACTGCTCGTTATCAGTTCCATTGTTTAGCTGTACAGTTCCCTAGCTTTTAGCTGACAGTTTCGATTGTGTAACTTGTTTACCAACGCGTCCCGTAATTGGTTGTGTCGGTGTGCTCAACGTTCGTTGCATAAACGGGAGGCTATTTGTTGTTTCTGTGTTTGCAATTTGTACAGTGAATTTTCCAGTGTGCCGATATCTTTTTCGAATCGTTTCGCAGACGGAAAGAGAAGAGGAAAATTTGGTGACCAAGTATATTCAAGTAGAAATTAATATTTTGTCGAACAGAATGTTTTGTCAGGTAATATTGTGCTCGGAAGAGATTCTGTATGGTACTTGTCAGAGAATGGGCGTGTTTGATTGGAATTTTATTTCGATCGGAGCATCGAAGGCGTACGAGGAGACTGTTGGGTCGATGATGCAACGATCCTGAGCGAAATTCCGCGGGAATTTTCAGTCGATCACCAAGAGACCGCGACCTCGTTCACCCATGCCAAGTTTTATGACACTCGTCGGCCGGTTACGCCAGTAAATATTGAGTTTCCATGAGTTTCGAGTGGTGAATCCAACCTGCGTAGCATCGCACGCGCCAGATTGCTCGGGGAAACCTGTTTCTCGCGATTGTTTGCAAGAACTTCACGATCAAGATGCTTCACGTTCCGCGTGTAATCCGATACGAGAGTTTTCGCGAATTGAAGCTGGAACTTCAGCGAAATGTCATCTGTGCGATTAGCTTAATAGCGAATTTTTGCTCTTACTCTTTCGGTATTTGTCACACTTTTCGTGCTAATTAATGGGCGCTAGAAAATCTTTTAACGAGCCCGTTCGCTGTCGAACAGCTGAAGGGACAATTTCGCAGGCGACGCGACGACACGGCGAGCGACCGCGATTATTTCGCGTGAGCACTTAATTAAATTCCTAGCGGATGTATCCCCCTCCCCCGGCAGCGTGATTCTAAGTCACGCCTGGTAATTAGTATTTCGTTGCAGTTCGAGCTTATCGAACGGCGCCGGATCGGCCTCACCGTTTTATCGAATCCCGTCAATCTTTGACCATGCCCTCCACTCGAACTGGAATAAAGGAAGCTGCTGCGCTCGGGGGACACAGAAAGGGAATCGATCCGATCGTCTGCGTTCACGTCCACGTTTTCAGGTCCAACACACTGCACCAGCCGGCCTTTGTGCACCGATGCAAGCGTCCCTTCGAAGCAGCTCCCCCGTCACCCTGCACCTTGTTTTCTACCGACCAACTTCAGGACCGAGTTAACAACCACTTGCATGTCAAATCTGCATCTTCTGCCTCCCTTCTGGTAATCTGAATTATTCTCGCATCGGTGCTTCTTCCGAGAAACTTCCCTCTAAAGGTAACATTTAAAAATAAATTCCGGACAAAAATTTGTCAGACTCGCCACTCTCCCGAACAATTAGCAGTGTCGCTTGAATTTAGAAAATTTGTTCCGAGGAGTTTGAACTGCTGTGACTTCGTGGGAAAAAATCGCACTGTGGTCTATCCAGGTTTGTCGTACAGAGGAATCATCCGTCTGCAAGATCGTCTTAGAAGGAATTGCGGAAAAATTTGTTTGAACTTCGTAGATTCCTTTAGACTTGTAAAATTTGTTAGTCTGTAGCGTCTTCGTAAAAATTCTGTGAAGTTTAAAGTAGAAATTTTGGTCTCTACAATGATCCTATGGAAAAATTGTTTATGCCAGATTGTGCCACGATGATCTTAAGACGACGGCGAGTTTGTCTTTTATCGCTGTGGTCGAAAGTGGGCCGGGAATTTCGGTCAACGACGGAACCCGCGAACACAGAGTCGATAGACGCTGGCATATTTAAACGGAAATTGACATAATGCCGTCGCCGGGGAATCCGTGGACTCCCCGCCCGGAAATTGCTTAATCGAGTGAAATATTCGACGCGACCCGACGCCGCTTCCGCTCCCGTTCGAGTTCGACCGGCTTCGTTTCGGTAAAAGAAAAATTTCCAGCTTCTATCGAGTAAAACAACCAAATCAAATTCTCATCCCACAACCCTCCGGAGGCATCAGGGATCTATTGTGATCCAGAGAATCAAAATTGTCATCTGCCGTTTTTCGTAACCAAGCGGAATATTATTTTTCATTTCACGAATAAACGCAAATAAACCGATTTAAACGGTTTCATTTCGAAATGGTTGCTCCCATCTCCCAAAAGCTGGTGCACCAATCGAACGAAAATTTTGTAAATGCAGCACGTAATTACTATCGGTACTGTAATCAAATAACGTGTAACGAATTCGACTATTTGTCACGGCGATTGTTAGCACGCGATATTGTATTTAGTTTGCAAATACTGTCGCAGCGGATTGTGCTAGCCGTGAATGATTAGCATTAACGTGTATTCGTCGGAGTGCTTCGATGATCAAGATGAACAGGTAAATGCTTTGAGAGAGCTCGCGAGCCAGCCACCGAATTTACGACGCGCTTCGCGCCATTATTTCTTCACACCTAAAAGCTCTTCAGAAACTTTTCTAATTCTTTAATGTTCTGTGAAAACGCAACTGCGGCCGTAAACTTCAACCGAAATTTACAAGTTAGCCTAATTTATGTAGATTCCCACTGGATTATACTGTACTCGTAAAGCCCTCGTGAAAGCGTCGCTATAACGTTCGATTATGTCCGTAAAATTTCAATTTTGTTCTGCCAACGCGTAAAGCGAGGAGGAATTGGGGATTTCGAAGAGATAAACGTCTACGACGAAAATGAAGAATTCGAGCCGCCCAATTGATTCGATAAGTCCATCTGAGGCGAGGAAACTCTTATCGACGATCCCTGTTCGGCTGACCGGCTCGGTTTCACTTTACTTTTCGACGATCAGCTACTTGAGCAGAGGGGGTGATCTCGCTAATGGAACCTGGACGCAACGTTCCGGAAAGACATTGGTGTCTGCTAGAAGACTGAGGAGAGTGGCGAGGTATACAATCCGTAACCATTCATATAGACTGGTTCATGGTCGATATGACTCTTTCCTGCATGGGAAATATCACTCGAAACAGGAATCACTGCTAGAACGTTTAAAAACGCCCGTGAAAACAGCGATACGTCACTAGACCGTGGATTTTATGCGTTTAAAAAATAATTTATTATTCCGAGCTTGTTAAAATTGTTTAAGTAAGATCCGCTGTCTATTGTATATCACTATTTTGTCGTCAGTATTTCAGTCAGTAGCAGCGACTAGAAACGGTCAGACATACGAGCTCGTTTTCTCGAATTGAAACATATAACGTCGAATAATCTACTGCAAAAGAATTTCATGCTGGACCAACTGTTCCCGCTCGAAATAATTTAACAGAGATTAATCGAAATATTTCCGTTTTCTTTTCGAACCGCAAAAACCGTTCGCATCGGAAACAAACATTTACCGAATCCCCCGTTTGCGATGCATCAAACGCATTTTCAGATCCTTTAGCAACGGACAGAGAATATTTTGCAAAATATTTTCGCCGATGGACTGAATCGAGAAAAATTTCCCACACCCATTCGCACGAGATGAATAAGCCGAAGGACATTATAACGATCGTTCAATAAAACAAGACACTCGCAATAAATCGTTCAATCACGGACATTCGTATCGGACATTGTTTATCATCGTTCCAGTTAATAATCTATCAAATGTCGCGTGAAACATTTAACTGGACGCGTCGAATACACGGATCAGGAGTGCGCCGATGATTCTGTCGACCGATACCGGGTGAGTTTAATAATAATCATTTTAATAACACTACACCCCCGATGGCAAACCAAATTCTGTTATTCGATGCCCAGAAACGGATAATTTCAGGTCACCGATGCATCCGTCCGCAGGGATGAAAATTGAGCATATAAAATGACGGTTCAGCCAATAACACGGGGAGAAATTAATATCGCCGCTCGTTAAGGTAAATAGCAATATGAAATGTTAATATCTGGCCCGTATCCGCTACGGAGAAGCCGCGTTGGGCTCATTTCCGCGGATTATTTTCGGAGTTTTCCGCGGCCGGATCCTCTTCTACTCGAATCCTCGGCCATCGCCGATAAATGGAAGGACTTGGGCTGCGGTGCCGCGTTTCGAATCCCTCGCTCGGGATCAAGGGATTGCGGTCTAATTTCATGTATATATTCTATAACTCGACACTTCGAATTTTAACGCCGCCGTTCCTCTTCCCTGGATTCCCTTAGACCTCCGGCTACAGCTCCAGAGACCCTCCTTGCTGTCGTTAGTATAGCAATTGCGTTTGGTCTGATCGTTTCGGAAAATTGAAAAGGATTATTGCTTCATTTTATCCGCCTTCGAGATCTTCTGAATATCATTGTCTACTTTCATCGAATCCCGAGAATTGCGTTGCTGCTCTATTTTATCGAATCTCGAGAATTTTTCTGCATCGTTATACCACTTTATCGATTTCTTAGAGTTCAAGCAGAAGGCTAAATAGTTTAGAAAGATTAAATAGACGTATAAATAGAATAGAATTCTAAAGCGTCAGAATTGACTGGCAATGTGAGTATGTGCTTACATACTGAAAAATCCGTAATTGTTTAAAATTACAAGCAAACGTTCCAAACCAAGAGCTTTCGGGAACGCAATTTACGTAATCATGCCCGAACCACTTAAAATTCCGTACGAACCGTGAAATGTTCACGAATAAACGATAAAACTTAATAATAATCATTTGCGCCTGTGAAATTACTAATTAAACGGTTCTTCGTGGAGACGTGTATATCCTCTCGTCGGTACGTATGTTCGTGGATCATTCGCTAACGATTAATGCTCGTTCCGATGGAATTCGAAGCGTTTCGTCGACGAACAGACGCTGCAGAAATTCCTTTAATAAATATTTAATTAGCCAGCCCGAAACGCCGTGAAATATAATTAAATCGCGTGAAGTGAAAATACTTCGCGAAAGTTCTTGAGGAGAATTAAACTACCATTATTAGACTGCATAATTGAGCTTTATGGGCGGTACACTGTAGAGTAGCTCTCGATGAAGTGTTGCGAACTCAAATTAGTTGAAAATTTAATCGACATTAGTTTGTAGAGAACTTATAATCCTTGCGAGTCGGTGTAAGAATTTCTAGTAGTATAGGACAGCAATGATCAGACCTCTTCAAGTATAGTATATACTATATGTTTCGCTGGTATCGCTCGTTACAACCGATAAACAAACTAGTCGTATCTTTACGTAATTGTTGAAACTAGATATTTGAAAAGAAATATTGCAACCGAACAATTCATTTTCGCGTTTCACAAAGCCACGGTACGGAAGCTGAGCGAAGCAATTTCCCAAAGAAACATCCTCGCATTCGCAACGAATCTCGCATTTTTGCGAGCACTTTTCTAAAGGGGCTGCAATATTGTGTATCCCTTTGCAGCGTCGAGTCCCGGGCAACAGGGTCTCGGGATAAGCGACATTTGTCTTTCGGTTTCCCGCGAAACGAACAGGTGAAATCACAGGAACAGCTGATATTGAATATCCGCGGCGGTACGCGATCGATCCTGATTTAATAACAGCAGAGTAACTATCGGGCCGGGCCCGAAACTTTCGTTCTGTTTGTCTTTCGTTGCTCGTTCCTTTCGCCGCGCGGCCGGCGTGTGGAAACAGAGATTTAGGTCAGTGGCGCGGATCGTCCAGGAATATTGCTAGGTGGATGCAATTATCGCGGCAGCTTCTACAGCTATTACGCTCTCGCCATCACGTTCCCCTTCGGTTTCGTCTCGAACCTCGATCTACGCGGATTTTCTAGAAAATCTCTGTCGTTTGCGGTGTCCCGTTACTCCGAAAATTATGATTATCCCCGGCCAAGTTTACCGATTGCAGGAGACATCGCGATTACAACTTTCCGCTGTCAATCGGCTCACAACACATTTCGCGTGCCGGCTTCGCTCAAATATATTCATAACCAACGGAATCCGAAGCCGCCTCTTGACACCAATCCGTTCTCCCTCGGCCGAAGTAGTTTCTAATGCGTTTAATATGCACTCGCTTCTGCCGAGCGTGTAACTCAAGAACTTCGGAGCGTACCCGAAGCTCCTGGCCGACCGAGACTCGACAAGCACAATCGTGGCAACCAAGATTGAAGTCGTTAATAACCGAATGGGATATTCGGATTCCCAAACATCGAGCGATGCAATCTTCCCGCCCGGAAGTTTTATTCAGGATTTTTCTTGATCTGCATGCTGCATTTCAAGTTTCTGTTTTCGTCCTTTACACTTCTTCGATCGCCGAGATCATGCGACGAGACGAGACGTCTTAAGACAATGTCTCCTGTTTACTCTCGCGTCGAGTATTGTATCTGGACAAAGAGTACGGTTGCTCTGGGAACTTCGTCAAACAGGAACGAATCGATTTTATGCGAGTGGTTCGTAGCATTCGTTCGAAAACTTGCCTCAATTGTTATTTTCTTCAGTGGTTAAACTTCGATGGTTAAACATGTTTCTTCTTTTATGGCACTGGAGAATTTGATGTATCGTAGTACAGTGATTTAGAGAAATGAAAATATTTTCTCGGTTCAATCTACTGTCTCTCGAGCTATTGTCAGCGACGATGCATTGGGACATTTGTTCCAGTTTTTTAATACTATTTCGTTTAATACGAAGAATAAATTGCACGACGCACGAGCTTTGGTAACAATATTAATCGTCAGACGAACGTCCCGTATCACATTTTTGGAAACAGGAACCGGTCGTTTATTCTTGCTCAACTCTCAACAATGCGTGACGGAAAAAATCTTTTGATGGTTCAACAATGACGCTTCGTAAACGTTCGGGCTCGGTGGGCTTTCTATAAATATTTCGCCAGTTGTTTCGCTATTTTCTGATTCATAGAACAGGAAAATATTGGACAGACCTCGGGTGAAACAAGAGGAAAAGCTGTTGATCCCGAGGAAGAGGCACGATAAATAGAGGCGTTCTTCTTTTTCGACTTGTTTTACGCGACTCGCGATGTGTTTGTCGAATACTGTGCCGTGATCTCGCGTTGAACGATGATACGAATTTCCCGTCTAGCGAGGAAATAATTTATTTCGCCTGGTCTCGTTGCTTTTTATAGTGTTGGGAAAGAAAACTGACGAAAGTATAATCATGCCAGGATTGGAATTTGATTCCGTCCGATGGGAATTCAGATATATACCAAAAATAGAGAGCTTGTTTGGTTTACCGGTTGCCCGATTACGAAACGAAAATATGATGCGCACTCTTTCCCTGGGATGCGGGAACCAAGGAAAATTGAATGGAATCCCTAGACAGTCTTTAGAGTCTATCGCGTTTGTTCCATCGATATTTCGTTTGCCTCTCATTGCTCTCTGTTTCCCCGAAGACTTTTACGGGATCGGTATCGGCGTCGTTGAAATTCTACAAGGAAACTCGTGGTACTCGTGTTATCTATATTTACAATATACAGGGTGCGGCACCTAAAACAGGTCACCCGAATAAATCGCTTGCTTTTGAAGATAGAAAAAAAGGATCAGACCAAACTTACTTGATATCGAGGGGCTCGTAATCTGATGTCATTAATTTTTTTATAGGTGGAGACGTCAAGGAGATACGAAGGTCAACTCTGTTTTTTTTAATGGAACGGTATGGTTTTTTATTTACATTCTGATAGTGTATTTCAAGACGAATACAGTGACCTATTACGAAGGTCATTCAAGGTCACGCAAGGTCAACCGCAATAGAAAATAAAATGTCTCGAAGCACTCTTCAAATACTTTTGTGTCTTCTCTGGTTGTTGGCATACTGCTCTTCTAAGTATTGGTAAGGGTCGCAGAACATAAATAAACATACCATCGCATCGTATGCTTACCTGTATCCAGAAATGTTATTAGTAGTTTGACTACCGACCAGAGTACGGCTTCGAAATATTCAATCCGAGTGTTCAATTTTCAAGAATGCGTTACACGATAGCAGAGAAAGTGGAAATGGTTATCATTTATGGCGAATGTCATAGAATTATGAGGAAAGCGGTACGCGTGTACGGTGAAAGATTTACCGATCGTAATAGTCCTTCGCTTTCTGTCTTTGCAAACATTATAAAAAAGTTTCGAGAAACTGGAAATGTGGATAAGAAAAAACGCACTCGAGCCAAAAAAAGCAACCGATGATGGAAACACGATAAACATTGTAGCAAGTGTAATACAAAATCCACACGTTGGTACGAGGCAACTTGAACGCGAGAGTGGCATCGGTCGACGAAGTATTTTGCGAATACTTAAAGTTAACAAATTTCACCCGTTCCACATTTCGCTGCATCAACAATTAAGTGAAAATGATTTTCAAAAACGTTTACAGTTTTGCGAATGAGGCCTACTGAAACTGCAAGACGATCAAATGTTCTTGAATAAAATTTTGTTTACGGATGAGGCCACATTTACAAACCACGGACAAGTTAACTGTCGCAACATGCATTACTGGTCGGTAGATAATCCACGATGGCTAAGAGAAGTGGACAAGCAGAGACCTTGGTCTGTCAACGTCTGGCGCGGCCTTCTTCGTAATAAAATAATTGGTCCAAATTTCATCGATGGCACGCTAAATAGTCATAATACGAGAGAATCTTAAAAGACGTTTTGCCAGAATTGTTAGAGAACATTTCACTGGACATGCGACAGTCCATGTGGTTCCAACGAGACGGATGTCCTGCACATTCAGCTCGAAATGTTACAGAATTACTGAACAGGACATTTGAAGGTCGTTGGATTGGTCGATCAGGAAGTAATAAATGGCCAGCACGTTCCGCAGACCTGACACCGTTTGATTTTTATTTGTGGGGAAAATTGAAAGAACAAGTGTACCGCGAAAAACTAACAACCACCTGTAATAGATACAACTGAAATTTGTCAGGCAGTATCATCGGTATTGCAACGTTTTAGATTATGTCTCGGTGTTCAAGGTCGACATTTTGAACACTTGAAGTAGCAGCGAATACGTACATAACATGTTACATGTAAATCGTCGTAGCGTTCGAAGAGTGCTTTGAGACATTTTATTTTCTATTGCGGTTGACCTTGCGTGACCTTGAATGACCTTCGTAATAGGTCACTGTATTCGTCTTGAAATACACTATCAGAATGTAAATAAAAAACCATACCGTTCCATTTAAAAAAACAGAGTTGACCTTCGTATCTCCTTGACATCTCCACCTATAAAAAAATTAATGACATCGGATTACGAGCTCCTCGATATCAAGTAAGTTTGGTCTGATCATTTTTTTTCTATCTTCAAAAGCAAGCGATTTATTCAGGTGACCTGTTTCAGGTGCCGCACCCTGTATGTTATCCTGTAATCGGTGTCGCTTTCTCCCGTAACGAATGGAACAGCCTCTACCTGGAATAGCGTCGCAGAAATTATGCAAATGAAATTACATCGCCTAGAAGTTATACTGTAACAAGGAAAAACTATCGGTCAAGCTGTAAAGCGAGTCTAGAAAAATCGAATTTGCTCGCGACAGCGTCAGCTGCACCCTAAACTGCAACTGCCCTGCGATCCATCATCCCTAGAGATCTTGCACTTGACGAATTAGCTCACCGTCGCCTTATCGAGCTACTTCTTCACAACACTCCAACTTGATAATCTAATTCAATTCATATTTCATGAAGAGATAACGATACCACCCGTATACCGAGTTAAAAACATTTTCTCACAAATTTCGGAAAGTTTTAAGTAGTATCAACGCTTTATGGTCAAGTTTCTTCGGGCTCGTTGTGGAGTAATCCGATGAATATTATCTTAATTTAGGAGGTGAATTAACGTGCACGCATCCCATTCGATGCACAAAGCTCGACTCGAAGCGGTATTAATGTTGTCAATTGGCTTAAATTAAGTGACCAAACAATTTGGTATGGGGATTTATCTGACCACAAAATTTAATTAGAACATCATCGCGAAGCGTTCTGTTCCCCAATTTCCTCTGCCGGGTCCTGGCGAGCCAATTCTATTTATGCGGTATACATATTTAGTTATCCGCCTGTGGTCAGACAATTCTTATATTCGATTAGAACACTGATATTTTAAATTGCAACAATCTCTTTCACTGCATTTGACTGTTCCAAGTAGCATGCACTGTCTACGGTCAGACTTCCTAAAATTTTACGAATTCGAGCAAATCCTTTCTGCACAGATATTATACAACACTTGTACCCACCGAAAATACGAAAAGAGTAAATCAATTTGTTGAAAATTCTTAACCGTGCACTGTGCATCGCACGCAACAGTTCATTGCCGTTTTTCGACGCAGCTCGTTCCGTCGTTTCCGATGCTCATTGTCAGGCGGTCCTTCAGCCTTATCAGGCCAACTTCAGCTTTACGGAGTGTTTTTTCGGCAAGGCGGCCCCTTTGAACGGCCGTTGCGCCAGAAGGTGGCGGTGCTCGTCGAGTTAATTAAGTTCGCGAGGCGGCGGGTTAATCCGCGGACCGAGAAATCGTCTTAATAACCAGCAGCCGCCAATTAAACCGCAGACAGCCCGGGGGACTCGTTCAGGGCTGGTTTCCCGGGTCCGAAATCTCCTGACTGCTAAAACAGTCGCGCGGAGCCGTGTCAGATTTGTATTTTCTACGTGTTTGCGCGTTGAATCGGCGGCTGGAAGGCCGAAAGAAGACAAAACTTCGAGGTAAGAAACCACAAAGGAGGCATCGACGGGAACAATGGCTTCCCCATCCGCAGACGCGGAGGACGCTTCAGCTCGGACCCCGAGGAGGACCTTTGAGGGCAGCTTTTGTTCGGACCACGCGAAAATAAGTCATCTCGGTTCTTCTTTTATGTGCTAGTGACGATTCCCTGAAAATTGTTTATGGAACGATAATAGACCTCGCTTCGGCGAATCGTTCCTTTATACGCGAGTCATGGGGAATTTTTGCGGATAAAGGAAAGTTCTGACGAACTCACGGGGAACATGTTTGCGCGAGCTAGTCGGCTTGCAGTTTCGTCGACTTGACACGTTCGCCGCTCTGCGAGAGATAACTTGCGGCTGATGTAGCACGAAATTTTATGCTCGGCACGCGAACGTCGGGCTAACGAGAATTTTTGTTTGGAAAAATTTACATTTCCGCCGGCGAGGGAGATGGGAATCCCGTGTGCGTCTGGGTTGATCAAAAAGTAATTTCACGGAATCCGGGAGGATATGCAAAAGTGCTTGAGCAGGACGAACTTCGAGCCGCTCGTTGCGATTTCATCCTTTTCGTTTCAATACAAATTAAAATAGTAAAACATCGATACGTGTCTCGCTTTCTCGTATATAACTAATCACGCGTGGAAATTATGACATTTCGAATTTCGAACTCTGATCGCAAACACGGGGGAAAGGAGGAGCGCGTCGTGAATCGTCGAATTTCAAAAAACTGGCAAGAAAAGTCAAGGGAAGAAATTACTCTCGAGAGGAGCGTATCCTCAAAAGGAACGGAATTAAACGGAAATGGAAACTGAAGGCGAGCGGCGAGAGCAGGCAAGGAAGAAAGATCGCGAAATAAAGAGATAAAGCGAACACGAGTAGTCAAATCGCAACAGAAAGCCGCCGCGAAAAACAGAAAAGAAGTCGGCAGGGCGCAAAGCGAACAAGAATTTAATTAGCCGGATCTCGCGGCGGTGACCGGGCCTAACGTCTGATTATTTGCAGTCGTGTCTGCTTTGTCCGACGCGATTTCCCGGTGCCTCCCAGGTTTCATCTTGGTCAACAACACCTTTGACAGCGCGCCGAAGGCTGGCGTGTGTCGTTTCGACGTTAATTAAATTTCATTGGTCCGGCTGTGGACATTGTAACGCCGCGAAGGAAGCAATTTCCACGTGACCAGTTCGGCAAGTTTCGAAAGGAATTCAGGCTGCGAGGATGCCACCGATGGATTGTAGATCGGCGGTTTCCGTTCTGCAAATTCTCGGGTCAATCCTCCAAATTTCCGGAGGCGGTAATTAGCAGTCTTCCAGTCTGACGTGCTCGTGTCCGGAGACATTTTTCTCAGGTGTGTCGCTAGCTTCATTTTATCTCGGTTTGGTTAGACGATCTAGTTCTTTCATTTTTTTGGAGACCAAATGTTCACGATATAACAAACAAATTTAATTCCGTAATAATCGATGACTTTAGAAACCTGTCCTTCAGGTACTGCTATTTTATCGGTGATTATTGGTGCAATACCTAAGCAGGATACATAGCGGTTGCGAAGCGTCGTCCATAGTCTCGCGATACGAATTGGCGCTCGACTCAAGCCTAAAGAGGGAACCGGGTCTCGTGCCAAGCTTTTTCGCAATTTGCCTAGGTCGCCGCGGCCAGTGCCTGCAGGATCGGCCAGTCCGAGCACGTCCCGCGCGCCTAAGTCGCGAAAACGGAAAGTTTCATGCGCGTCTATGAATCAGACCAACCCGGGGACGTTTTATCATCTCGGTCTCTGCGACAACGGCAACCCGCTCGAGGACGGAGGAGTCGCGAACGAGGTCGCGGAAACAATGTTACGCTTATCGGCGGGGCATCTCGCTGACGATAGTTAGAGAAGTTCCGCGTTAACGCTTCTTCTTCTTCTCATACTTACTCCGGGATTTTCCTCTTTCCTCGGCCCCGGAAAATTCCTCGGGTTTCCGCTGATCGTCGCCTGTCTTTCGGTGCGAAAAATAGGATTTGCCGCGGATTTTTACGGACCGCGACCTATTAATCGGATAATTGAATAGGAGATCTTTGATCTTTATTGTAAAATCGTATTTGACGCGACAACTGTCGCTTGTCGTTCGAATCAATGCCTAATAACTGGAACGCGGATTTTATGCAGTTATGACAACAATTTAAGTACGTACAATTTAAGTAGACCGAAGATTGACAGTCTATTTCAGTGACATTGCGCATTTCATACATTCTTGAAACACACCATTTTTCGGTCTACAACTTACGGTAAAATGCGAATGAAGATTTAAGCGAGGTTGAATTAAACGTTCGGGAGGTCTCAATGAAAATGTTAAAGGCGGCTTCGGAACACAACGAGTTCAGCTTTATGGTCTAATTTGCAGAAACATGAACTAAATACAAACTAGCTGGCCCGGTTCGGGTTCTATCGGGTTACAGGTGAAACAAAAACCGCGTGAAACTTTATTCGCTGTGCGAGCATGGAGGAGTCTCGGTAGCTCTGCGGAATTTCTTAAGCCAATTACAGTTTGCCATATTTACTGCAAATCAAGTTTTAATGGCACTGGTTGCTCTAATTTACAGGGCTAGTTATCCACGGTGGTTTCTTCTGCGGGAAATGCAAAAACTTTAATACGTAAAGAATAATGTAGGTACTGTAGAATCCTCGCTGCTCGTGCCAGAATACTCTGCGCGTTCGCGTACAATTTTTATCATTTTTATAAAAGATAAGACGTAATAGACAAATCTTTCGTACCTCCAGAAAATGAATCGCACGCGCAACAAACTTATCAGGGACACAATGAAAGTCCATCCCCTCTTCAAAAATACTCGACCAGATTTGTATGAGCCGTTCAGACGTCAAAATAAAATCACATTGCGCATAAGATGGCCGAAAAAGTGTCATTACACAGTCTCTCCAAGGTTCTCCAGTAAATCGAGAACGTTCAGTGAGCAGCAGCGCGACGAGGGAAACCGCAAGAGCCACTTCTCTGGCAAATGGAGAGAGAGAGAGAGAGAGAGAGAGAGAGAGAGTCAGCGAGAGAAAGCAAGCAAGAGAAAGAGAAGGACAGAAGAGCTCGGGAAAGAGAGAAAGAGAGAATCAGCAGGACGCGCGCGGTTCTTCTTCTTATTTACCTTTTTCGCTGCTTTCCAGGCTAACGGATTTTATTCGTATGCAGATTAGAGCCGCGCAATATGGCGGAGCACAATGGCCGCGTCGCAACCTGGCTTAGCCGATTGTGTTACGTCCGCGGCGGGGCAGCTCGACTGGAAAAAAGTCGGACCCCCGGAAAAATGCCGTGGAATAGTAATTCCTATTTCGGGCGACAGGGAAGAAAGAAAGCTTTCCCCTGGTTAGTTTCGCAAACCCGCATTCCCGTCGCTGTGGCGCGCTGTTTTATACCTCGGACAAAGGAAACGCTTTTCTTCCCGCTCGCGAAACGCGTTTGTCACGCACGTTTCTGCGAATCGTCGATTTGACCCGGCGATTTTATCATGATTTTTAACATTGTCACGTCCCCACGTTTCGCACACCATCTGCAGCCCACGGTTCTAGCATGATTTCTCTTTTTCATTTTCATCCAGAAAATCGAGATTTAAAGATGAGAATGTCTCCCTCGTTTCACAAGGCGTTGTAGAATATTTCGAATAAAAGTGATGTTACAAGGGGAATATGGATAACAAACTTCTCTATCGACAGGGCAATTAGTAATTGCCAATTACCATTCGTTACCGTAACTAGAACGCCAGAAGCCGCACGCTTAACGAAATTATGTAGCAATAACGCAACTATTTATAGTTCCCGTTCAAAATTACTACATTAACTACTTCGAATCGTTCTCGTCGCAAACCTGCTAGTCAAAGTGCCTCCTCATCCAAAGTTAATTGATGAACCCTTCAAATTATTCTCATCATAAATCTGGTATGTATTCAAAACGCCTCATCATCCTGTTATTCAGAGTATCAGACGGGCAAACAACCTGAACAATTACCGTGCAACAAAGGCGTTCGCTTTATCCAGCTCCAGCAACCCTTATCGTTGAAAATTAATTTATCAACCCGTGATAGGGTTCTTGTCATAAATCTGATATCTATTCAAACTCTACTGTGTTCAATCCTCTATAGTCAGGAATACAACATACCGTTGTCACGTCCGGTGGTTCAGCCGTTATTAATAATTGATAAAATCAATCATGCATATTATATTTCTTTCCTAATTTCTTTTTTTTTTGTATTTACTCTGCTAACGATGCACGGGCTAACGATGACATCAAATATCATAATTATTGTTTAATATTGAATTATCGTATATTATACCGCATTGCGATCGATAGAATCAATGAAAATCTATAAGATATATTTCGCAGTGGACTATATGGAATTGCTGACTCATGTGATTTATTTCAAAACTTAAACTTATCTTGAAACAAGAGCTTCGTCGAACAAATTCACAGCGAAATGTATTTTTATCAAATAGATTGAAATCGTTCAAAATATAATATGCGAGCGAATAATTCAATGAAACACCTGTTGAAATTTATTCATCGACGAAGAATGTAAAAGATATACCACAGGAAACGAAGAATAAACAATTCGTAGAAGAAAAGGGCAAAGATCAATGAACAAAAGACTAATGATTAACTCCTAGGAGGATGCGTAGAGCAATTCGATCTAACCATAGGACGATAAGTATTGGAAGGAATATTGTACATCCGGTTTAATCAGAAATGATAATCAATACGAACAAATCAATGAAGAGGTGCTCACCTCATGAAGATTAAGCTAAGAACAATGGATTGATTTTTCTATAAAGGGATGGCTCGTCGTCAGGACAAGCAGTCATCGCCAAACCTCAACTAAGATTTACGTCAGTTCTGTAATAGTCAACCTCAGGTCCAAATTGTTTCATTTTCGCACGCAGTCGCGAAAAAACAAAAACCCACAAAAGATCATTTGTGAAAGGTAAAAGCGATCATCGAGTTAGCGTGTTAACCCGCTGGATATACGAACAACATCATCATCATCAACATCGTCATCATCAAAACCATTGTTAAGCGATCAAGTTATATTAAAAAGCGAATCGACACAACGGTAAATACTAACAATTTTTAATAAGATTCTACCACATAATGTATCTGAAATTTGATGCTTAAAATATACATATATTGTTCAATTTTTTATCTAAAATCATACTCTCGAATCATTTTGAATAGCTGACTTCGATCTTTACGTTCCGAAAATCCACCAACAAGGTCAATTAGTTCTAAGAAATCCTCAATTACCCGAACCGAAGCCGGCGAATGCAGGTAGGTTAAAAACTGCGTTATATCCTTTATTAAAATCTTTAAATTCGTTATCTTATATCTCTCTACGTCCACCTTAGGACGTATCACCGTGAGCGACTAGACTAAAAATATTCGCAGAATTCAGGTGCACCAAAAACAGATTGATCGATCCTTGAAATAATTCCCCACCTTCCCAAGTGAAATACCCCATGAACGTCAAGCCCGACGAACGGATTCGCAGAGATTCCAGGTGTACCAACCTTCTCAGTGACATTTACGCTTGTTCTGCTCCCTCCTCAAGTCAGATCCGCCGAGCCGGGGTTGTCGGTGGCACTGTTTCGCAACTCTGTTTGTTTATCGCCGGGATGCACTTCACTAAACGTACCGCGTTCCGTCAGCTGCATCGTGGCGCGTAATCGTTTCTCAGGGTTCACTGATTCACTCATGTTTAAGGGTGCGTTCTCACCGTTCATCGTTCGAACGAACGCGCGGGGTTATTTGTATTAAGGTACTACACGGATTTTGCTGAACAACGCGCGAAACGGCAGCAGCAACAAGCAGCTGCAGTTGCGAATTCTTCTTCTCGCTGCTCGCACTCCGCGCTAATTTATAATTGCACGCCGACGCATCGGCGCGGATCGACGGGTCCACAGGTGGATTTCGATCCACCGGACAGGTGTTTTGTAACAGATGTTAACGATCGCGAGATCCGCGTAACTTCCGGCTGGACGGCACGATTCGATCTCGGCTCGTGCCGCGACCAACCCTCATCGCTGTTTTGGATTCTGCATCGCGATTCCTGCTGATCGGATGCACTTCCGCTCGACGATCCCCGGTGGATAGCACAGGTATCCAACGGCGGATAGAACACCGCTCGGTGATGTGCACTGCGATTACGCGATTATATACACCCCCTTGCGACCCGACCCCCTCGCCCCAGACACGACGCGCGGGGCTCGTTAATGTTTCAAGATTCTATCGATTCGCGTCGCGACAAGAAACGACCTTCGCGAATCCGCGAGCGGATCGACGGCTTTGCGAGATTGCGAACCTTCCCCAGGCCCCAACCCGGCCTCTGAAAGCGGGGGTGTCGTTGATTCAGTGGCGACTCGAGGAGAACGTGGCTTCTATTCTTTTCGGGAATTTTTGGATGGAGTTTCACGGTGGATTTTCGTTGAAGACAGTGATCACGGTTTGCTTTACTTTCTGCAACATTTTATTCGATTCGTTAGGGTAATCTGGTTTGTTAAAAATTTACAAATGACATTTATCGAGGGAGGACATTCTCTTCTTACTTGTTTCTTGTACATTGGGAATAGATATTTCTTTCTCTATTATATAGGGTTGAATGATGATGTACGTGTGTATTGTATGTGTGCGTGTTGACAGGCAGCCCTATATTATTTTCGGTACGAATAAAGAAATCGAAATCGAAAGAAGAAGATCAGATCGTAACGACCGCCCGCGACAAGAGACACGTTTATCGCCAACGATTGGTTATCCGTGTGTCCTTACGGATTTTCGGCTTTTCTTTAGAAATACGATGATTTTTATACATTGTAACCAATCTCGGACAATTCTCGGGCGTTTTAATATTCAATAGTTTGAAAAAATTAAGAAAGAATCTTCGGCCCGTTTTTTAGTAAAACATTCTTTCGTCCGAACCCGATTGGAAACTGAATATTTTTATCGCTTGTATAGCACGAAGGGCGAAGACACTGTTTTCACCGCAAACAAATTGAATAAAGATGAATATTGGCTTTTCTTTGTTTTGTCCAAGAGCGATACGAGAGCGATTTTTTTCTCTGAACCATTGCTGTGACAAGCCATGACTGTTTGATCAGTCAATTCGAACGATCCCGATGAGTTTATCGATAGATCGACAGAGGCAATCAAATCTCAACGAGATTGTCAACGCGTTCCGGGATTCGCACAGACGTGTGATTTATGGCAGCGCATGTCGTACGAGAGACGGATCCGAGAGAGGAGAATCTTTATCATAGTCAACCCCAATAATATTACTACACTTTTAGGAAATACGTTTTCCGAATTTGAAGCTCGTGCGTACGTTACGCACGGAATTTTCATTTTATATTTCATAGGTAAATAAACTGGAGAATCGTTATTATTCGTGGTACGTCGATGCGCGTCGCAACATTATTCAACGTCATGGAGCGATCGTAAAGTGATATTGTAAATAGCGGTATCGGTGCTGGATCCAATTAATTGATATACGTAACAAGTTATGGATGGATATTTAAAGATGAAATTCAAGAGAGTTTTGTTCTTGAATATATCTTCAGGAAATTGTAGGATGATTGAGATTGAATTTTATTCTGTTTTTGTACTTTTCTATTTCTATACTAATTTGATCTCGTTTGCTGTTGATGTTCTCGCTTCAAAGAAACTTACGGGATCTTAAAGCTCAATACATTAATTCCGATAAACGCTGGGAAATATTAATTTTAGATCGCAGTTTGATTGTACCGTCCGGATCGTTCGAAAGTTATTTATACCCAGAGCAGAATATAATAGGCCACGGTACTCAAACTGGCCGCAATTTCAGTGTTTTACGGCGTATCAGTCCGTCGACGCACAATTCGTCGCGTTCGCTCGACGATGAATAAACGACTTCATCGGCGATAAGTAACACAGCGAATGCGAATGAATACCCGTGAAAAATTAACCGTGTTCCGGAATCAAAAGAGCCGACACGAGAAAAATCGATCGACCCCGTGCGTCGATGCTTGCGCCTGTCTATTCGACAACATTCTGTAACAGTATTGAAAATAACAATGAAATCCGAGTTCGAACGAGCGCGCGGAATTTACGGGAAAGCAACCGGCGCTCTCTATTGTTCGCTTTTCATCGGCCGCCATGAAATTAATTTTCGGGGAAAAAAGGAAACGAATTCTCAATTTATATACACGATCGTCCAAAAATATTTGGTCGCCGTGCCTTGGATTTGCAATCAGAGGATTTGCGATAAAAACAGAGTGGACGCAGGAATGTATAATATTTAAAGGAGATAATGAGAGCGAACGATGGGCGGAATTAAACTCCTCGATAATATTTCACAGTAATGACGAAATCTCGGGGGGTAGGAATAACGGATGGCAAGGGGACGATCAATTTTTCGTTCGTCGTCGAAATGACGCCTCAAAAAAGCGTTCTTCTGAATTTTTGATCAGGAAGTTTAGCGACGACAGTCGTTTGCCAGTTTCGCCGCAAGCTGAAGCTAAACATTTTTACGCGAAGCAGTTTGCAGAAAGATTTCTAAGGGTCCTTCTTCGGAAACAGCTCGAAGTTACAACGTCCTGCGAGTAACCCAAATCCGAAAATTTCTCCGGCGAGTTCGAGCAATTAATCAATTCCAGCGCGGGATATAAATCTCGGCGGAATCAAGATTCGCGTAACTTCCGAGCGAATATGCCCGCAACAACGGAGATGGAAGATCGTCGGGCGCTTAAAAATTGATTTGATCGGACGGGCAACATAGAAATCTTTACGACGGTGGCGCGAGTGTAACCCAAATTCAAAAATGTATGCCGAACGTTAAATGCGTTTTAGGGGAAACTATCGCGAGCAAACACCGTTAACTCAGCCCTTAAACGTAGATCGACGTCGCGACTGTTACACCCCGATCGTAGAAATTTTACTGCGAGCCGATGAATCAGTTCGCTTCCGATAACGCTCGTAAACTCGCCCGAGTTTTGGGTCTCGATGCATTCGAACAGTTTCGCTTCCGGTGCATCGGATTTCAGCGGTTACCTCCGAAAGAAAACGCCAACAACGACGGTATCGATCTTTCCCGGAACGAACCGTTTAAGAAGCTTACAACCCTGAATAGACTCTCGGCAACGTAACCATATTATTGTTTTTTTCTTTTCAAGTTCATCGACGTTGTTTAAAGACGAGAACTTGGGCTGTCGCGATAGAAAACTTGAACTTTCTGACTGAAAGTTTCCCCGTGATTCGATTTCTATTTTCGCTCATTGTCAGAAGATGTTAGCATCAAAGAACCGGAACATAAAATTCATTGTGCTACTTTGAATTCTATCCAAATTTTCATTGAGAATATAAAGATAGATGTTCGAGTACATCTGTAAAAAGAGAATTGTGCTTTTCACATCTCGATCAGCTATTACGTTGCCCTAATTTCTGCAGCGAAGTAATGAGAAAGTATCGATACAGGAGAACAGCTATATCTCGTCTTCAGCGTGCTGTCAAGAACCGATTCACAGGATTACGATCCGAATGGGCCAAGGAGGAAGATACCGACGGAATTTCCCAAGACACGACCACTCGTTTTTATTCCAAGGGAAGTTCTTGTCCCTCTTGGCTGAACTACTCTTCCGAGGAACCTCAAGAACCAATGTGTCGTGCCACTACCTCTCCTGGTATTATTCTCAAATCGTATCGAAGTATCCCTGTCAGGTTGAGATCATTGCTTGGGGAGGCCCGTTTGTTATCGAGTCTTTAGAGGGATTCCTTGTCGGTGGAACCCTGATTCCAGAACCATCAATAATTTCCTTGCCGTTCCGATAACGACGGCAATTCCTCGCTAATTTATTTGTATTCTGTTTAGTCTTCCAACTAGTTTAACTTGCAGTAGCACACATTTTTTCATTATTCACTCTGACAGTAACTAGATAAAGTAGTTGTGTTAGTTTTCCTAACAATATCCTTTTAATTATTCAAGTGCTAGTCTTTATCTCAATCATTTTCGAAATTCAAGAAACAACTCCCAACAAAGTTGTAACAAAATTCTAAACAATCTCTTACAAAGTTTGCTACTAATTTGAATACTAGTATTAATCCTTTCATTAACACAATCATAGTCTTTCTATTTCAATTATTGTCGGAATTCAAGAAACAACTCCCAACAAAGTTGTAACAAAATTCTAAACAATCTCTTACAAGTTTTGCTACTAATTTTAATACTAGTATTAATCCTTTCATTAACAGAATCATAGTCTTTCTATTTCAATTATTGTCGGAATTCAAGAAACAACTCCCAACAAAATTGTAACAAAATTCTAAACAATCTCTTACAAGTTTTGCTACTAATTTGAATACTAGTATTAATCCTTTCATTAACACAATAACAGTTTTTTGATTTCAATTATTGTCGGAATTCAAGAAACAACTTCTCAAGAAGTTGTGACATAATTGTATACAAATTTGTATTGCAACCGGATAACAAACAAGACATCATGCAGCAGAAAAAAAATTGCGGAACCTATAGAAGATTTCCTCAGATTTCAGAGAATGGAACCCGGGCCATTTTGGTGGCAGAGTCAGCGACGATGCTGACTACACACCATCCACCTTTTAATATTATACCAGTACTTTCCGTCTATAAATACTAAATACAGAGTACGATCACGTTTCCCGGTTTACAGAGGAGGCTCAAAGCCGGCTGGAAGTGTCTACCTTTAATACATTCCCGAAGCCAGGGCCGTATCTCTGCAATCTAGTTAAGTAATGAAAGAAAAACCGTTCCTCCTATCCTAATAGAAACACTGCGACTAATGGAGGGTTAACGAGATCATGTTGGCTCTGTCTTGAGAAAACTGGGTCACCGATTAGAATACGTGCTTTTAAATTCGCGTGGACGATGTTAATCGGCGTTCCAAGTTCAGGGAACACTCACGAACGTTAGAGAACGATTTTTACTTATCAGATCGGGGAGGCTGATCGATGCAGATCCGTTAAAACAATCGATGATCGACGCTCGATGGACGTTATCGGTACACTTGCATTTAATTACAGAACCTGGATCTCGGATGCAATCTAAAGAAAACTCAAACTATTTCACTTCCTGCTCTACTTTTATATTTAATTACCAACACTAACTTCATCAAGGTGGCGAGATCTGCTCTGACTTACGGTTAAATCGATTAGGGGCACTTTGACGGCAAGGATAAACGAAGTTTCTACCTTATTCTTGTAATGCGGTATAAATGCAGGGTTGCGGAATAAATTTGCTGGTTTCGTAACTGTTGCCAGGCGTAATTTATTAGTAAAATTCCAATGGCGATCACCGCGGATCATTATGTAAAATAACATGCAGATGTTACAAGGGACTGGAGTCGCTTAGGAATTTCTACCTTTCTTCAACAGTTTTAGTGATAAACGAGTTAGGATAATATGTTGATGCAAGTTCGAAATCTGAGCCGGACAATAACGAATGACGCAACACGGAGATGACAGGCACGGGCCCCTTATCTTCGCGGTCGTTTTAAAAATGGCGAAACAAATTGTCACGCGATCAGGGACACGGGGTGCTCGAATCGTTACTTGCGGCCGGTGGTTCATTAAAGTTAATGTATCCTCGATACATCGATATCGGCCGGCCGCACGAGAGAGGAAGCTAGTGCCGACTCCCCACCCCTCCCCGCGCCATTACCAATCACGATGAATTTTACTAAAATCCTTCGATAAACATACGACGGAAATTCCTTCGAAGGCCGAGAGCACGGCTCGCCACACGGTTTACGTAACGAAACGACGCGAGGCGTCTTAATTCCACGTGAATTACGATCCGACGCCTTTCTTTCGACCGACGGACCTAGATATTCGTTTGCCTGGACACGAAACGGGAAACTGTCCTTTGTTACAGTCCGAACTCGTTCGACTTTCATAAATTTTAACTGACTCTTCGCTGGAAACTAACATTAGAACTACCATGCGAGGCAGGATCGTGCATTTGTCATTTCCTCCTCGAAAAACTGGCTTCTGCTGCAATATATTCGACTCCGATCAATTCGATTTTATTTATTTTGGAAATTTGAGTAGGTGGGAATGAATTATTTCATGGTTCTTCTGAAACATCGAGTTTAATAAGCTCGTTCTACTTTACGTCGAAAATTGGCAACGAAATTATCGCGAGTCAAAACTATTCATTTTTAGTTTCTTTATAAAAGGTTAGTCTTCGTTCAAATTCCTATTCAGTCAATTTAATCTGATTTTTTTCGTCATGCAACACCGTAACTACCTCGTGGCTACGAATGAGTAATTTCTTCATTTTTTTCATAGATTTATTGGATTTACTCATGTCGCACAGAAGTCTGTCGAAGTTCGATAATAATTTTTAACATTGCTTTTGACGATACCGTAGTCAAATAGAGACAAAGTGTGAAGAGCTAGAAAAATGCAAGCAGCTTTAGCGAACCGTAAGAGTGCGATCCTATTACCCGACAATGCTAGACCTCATTTTGCACAGGAAATGGCATGCTGAACTGTACGAGAAAATTTTTATTTCAAGTTTTTCATATAAAAGAATAAGACAGTCGTTTACACAGTATAATAAAGTATTTCCAACATTACTTCGAATCAGAAAATATCAGAAAAGGTGAATTTATGGAGAGGCGACTGCCAAGCGGTATTTATTTAAACTGAAATTCAATCGCGGCTGAAACAACAAACCCACGATAATTATAATCACGATCGTTCGGAAACGGATCGAGGAACAGTAACATAAGAGACCAGCGTCGGAAATTTGAATAAAGAGCTCGCAATCATTCGAAATGGAGAAATCGGATCCAGTGATTATTTATCCAATTTTTCTATCGAATTTCTACTATCGAATCAGCGATTCGCTGGCAAACAAATCCTGACAACAAAAATCATTGCGAATCCGTAATTAAATTTTATAACCAGATGTTCAATGCGCGTTTATTAGATAACCACTTTCCGCAGATAATTCAGACATAAACGAATTTTTTGGATTCGCGCTCAAATGCGCGGCGCTCGCGATTATAATGATTCCAGCGTCGGCGGCTATTCGTTTCGGCGGGAAACATAACTTTAATGAGACATTCTCGCGGGATGTATAATTTTAATTACTGCAGAAATTACGCGAAATAATTATTTTCTCCATTGCTGTTTCGGGGCTGGGGTGATTAATTTAATCATATCATATTTCCGAAATAACAACGGCCGTACTCGAAATCCTCAGGAATTTAATTAACGCACGCGTACGGCCCGGCCGCCGGGATAATCGTCTTGCCGGCTTCGCCGCAGGAGCAATTCTAACTGTTTAAGCGGGAACGGAGAAAGAACGACCGCCAATTATCGAATACTAATTGAATAAACGGCGTCTGGTCCCCGGGGATAGTCATTAATTAAAATTTCCCAGGAGAGCAGAGCACCGGGAACGGCCGGATAAAAATTCAACTACGCGTCTTCCGAGCCGCCGTTCAACCGCGTGTCCTTGATTCCAATCTAATTAACGCAACCGACGACTTATTTGCGAATTTTCTCGAACGGTTCTCCATCAATTATTCCCGGGGTAGAGAAGATCAAGGCTTCGATGGCCAGCGCCAGGATTAAACATTCGCTCGGTTCGCGGTGTGTATCGACACTTTCGATGGATCCGAAACAGTCCGAATCCGTTCCCACGAATAATTGATCGAGCTCTGACCACCACTTTCTTCGACTAAACTTTTAATTGTCGCGCGGGACCGTTTATACTCGCCATCGGGGACACCGCGAGCCTGAATTAATAAGCGGTTCAGGGTTTCATCGAGTCCCCGGCCATTTATCCCCCCGAAATCCACCGAAATCTCTGATAAATCCTCCCGTCATTGGGAAATTTTATAGTCGCATTTCTCGACGCGACTATCGGGTCCTCGGAAATCACGCCTGTCTCTCTCAGCCAGTCCAAATTGAATATCTCCCATTTTTCTGTATTTAATATGCCCAGCGCGACCGATTTTTCACCTCGAAACACGTGGGAAAACCTAGCTGGCGATAAATACATTTTTGCCCATTTTTCCTATTTAACGGTAAAATAAAAGAACTTTCTATTTCTACACGTTCGCGAGAACAAAATACAATACGATAGACGTTTGTCAAATTTTTAATTTCGTTTTTAATTCCAAGCTGGACAATTTTTTAATTCTCAATACTCGCACGAACATGATACCCTACAGATTTTAAGAGGTGATGCAAAATTAATGAAACTAGATTCGTGAGATTTACGATGCGATAATCGCTTATTAAAATTCTCACTTTTATAGGGAAATTCAAAGCACGAACGTAATGTTTGTTACCTTCCAGTAGAGTATTCGAGAATGGTATTAAAGTATACTGCATTTTATACTTTATCGACGTTCACAGATTTTCATTACCTATAAATGCACAAGCATCTGCAATCTGGTGATTATTACACTTTTAAGCATGTTGCATCTCGCCACATCAAATATTATATTCTGACCTATGTTCGTGTTCCGCAGCCTGGCGAAATAATTACGTTCGCTATTGCAATGTCCCAACTCTATTTTAAAAAACAATTCTATTTTACAAAATCGTTCGGAATACCCTCTGCACGATTTTCCGCATCCGAGTGTTCGATTTTCACAGTTGCCGACCGGTCTGTTCAACGATTCTCTGACGAACTGAATTATTTCGAGCACTGTTTCAACAACAATGGTAAAACGGATTCACTAGTGGGAAGCTTTTCATAAAAAAACGAAAAATGTTTCTACGTTTGCTGTAATTAAACGAAAATTCCAACAATTCAAACACCACCACGGAATCCCCAAATTCCAAAATGCAAATGCTGCACGTTCCCCCATGTTCCACGTGAAAAACCCGATGTTTACGGAGATCGCCTGGAAGAAGTGCGACACCCAGGAAGGGCGCACGGCATCTATCCCTCAAGATCCAACCCTGACTCACCCTTCCTCATCGTATCGCACCCCTAATCTTCCCTCGTACAGTATCTACGACGCGATCACGATGTCGAGATGGCCGACAGAACGAAACGATCACCGTTACGTAGCACTTCAAATTCGCCGGGTGGTTCTCCGATACTTTTCTCGGGCGGCGAGAACGATCCCGCGGAGACTGCGAGACGAGATAAGATCACCAATCACCGGCAGTATTCCGGATTTCGCGTGGCATCGCAAACTCCGTGCAGAAGCATCTGTCCGTCGAATTAGCACGCGCCTGGGAACCGATGATCCGCTTGATCATCAATCAACATCGGAGACCTTCGCGACACGACCACCGAAGCACTATATACGTGTACGTGTGTGTGTGTGTGTGTAATTCGATCACTGTCCCCATGGGAAGGTAGAAGGACACACGAAGGGAGCGAACTTTCCCTCGAACCGCCACTCTCCGGCAACCAGTATGGTCGGACTTTTACCAAAGGCGGACGATCTTAATTTCCGATGATTTCTATTCGCGATCGTTCTACCTCGCGCGCGAAGGCAGTGGTTGATACGGTGCTCCCTCGCTGCCAGTTTGTCAGAGTACTCTGTAGACCTGTTAGACCTCGAGCGAACCGGTAGAGTCCCGGTAGCGATCGCAGCATGGGCTCCGGTGTGGAGTGGAGCTCTTCATCCGTGGATTTTGTCACAGGTCCGCGGTCACAAGTTCACTGGCAACGGTAGTCGACGGCAGTCACGGGGCCACCGGCAGCGGCTTTGACCGCGCATCTTCGCTCAGCGATCGCGACACACGTGATAGAGAACCAGGGAGGAATAGAACACAGAGCGTGACGACGTAACACGACGAACACGACGATGAGAAAGAGGACACGCCGCGTCGAGCCCCTATGGAAAACAATCGTAGAACCGAGACGATGAACGACAGCGAGATGGAGAGACAAAGAGAGAGAGAGAGAAAGAGAGAGAGCGTGAGAGAGAGAGAGATAGACAGACCCCCGTACGCGATCGAGATGATCCCGGACGAAAACAAGGAGACAGGACACAACAGGGGATAACTGAAAGAGCGGCTCTGTGGATCAGGACGCGAAAAGGAGGCTCAGACGACTGGCCAGTATCCGAGCAACCGACAGGGTGAGGCTGTGATGGTCCGTCTCGCGACTCGACTGTTGCTGGATGGAGATGATGGCGAGAGAGAGAGAGAGAGCGAGAGAGAGAGAGAGAGAGAGAGAGACAGATGGAGTGTGAGCGAGGAAGAGATATTGAGAGCGAGTGTGAGAGTGAGACGGAGAAAGATGATACGCTGCTGGCTATGATAGCGAGGAGGGGTGCTGGGGGTGGGGGCAGGGAGGGAGAGAGAGAATGAACGAGGCGAGGCGAGGCGAGCGAGAGAAGCGTCGGTGGTGAGCGTCCGCCCGCTGTGACGCTCCCGACAGGACTGCGTCGGTCCCCATTTAGTCCTCCCACCCCTCCTACGACCCTCTCTCACCACCGCCGAACGAACCAGCCACCCTCGCGCACACCCCCCTCCCCAATAGATGACTCGCCCCTGCCTCCTTCTCCTCCTCCTCCTTTTCCCGCCCCTTCCTCTTCAGCTACCCCTCTCTCTCTTTGTGTTCCTGCCCTCTGTACACCGCACGCACACGCTACCAACCCCTTTCAACCCCCCGACGGGCACAGTCTCTTTCTCGCGCCGCTTGTGTTTCCACGCTTCCCCACGACCATACTCCGCAACCCCCTATCCACTCTTCTCCCGGTTTCTACAGGTTCCTGGTTCTCGGTGCGCTGTATACTTATTGCCAAAATGATTGGGCACGTGTGGGCCGAATTAACCCTTAACACTCGAGCGGCGACTTCCAGGCGCCACTAAAAATTGCCGTGTTGTTATTCAAAATATTGTTTGCATTACTATATATGTTGGTATCCAATGAATTGCTAAACATTTA